>JAUJYZ010001494.1:90000-690000 GCA_033675265.1 Actinostola sp. cb2023
TAACATTTGGATGTGCACCATTAATCCCAGTAACGTTTGGGTGCGTAACATTAATTCCAGTAACGTTGGCCTGCGTAACATTGATTCCAGTAACATTTGGATGTGTAACATTAATCCCAGTAACGTTTGGGTGCGTAACATTGATTCCAGTAACATTTGGATGTGTAACATTAATCCCAGTAACGTTTGGTTGCGTAACATTGATTACAGTCACGTTGGGCAGCGTAACATTAATTCCAGTCATGTTTGGCTCCGTAACATTAATTCCAGTCACGTTAGGCTGCGTAACATGAATTCCAGTCACGTTAGGCTCCGTAACATTAATTCCAGTCACGTTGGGCTGCGTAACATTGATTTCAGTAACATTTGGATGCGTAACATGAATTTCAGTCACTTTGGGCTCTGTAACATTAATTCCAGTAACGTTGGGCTGCGTAACATTGATTCCAGTAACATTTGGATGCGTAACATTGATTCTAGTCACGTTTGGGTGCGTAACATTAATTCCAGTCACGTTAGGCTCCGTAACATTAATTCCAGTCACGTTGGGCTGCGTAACATTGATTCCAGTAACATTTGGATGCGTAACATTGATTCTAGTCACGTTTGGGTGCGTAACATTAATTCCAGTCACGTTAGGCTCCGTAACATTGATTCCAGTCACGTTGGGCTGCGTAACATTGATTCCAGTAACATTTGGATGCGTAACATTGATTCCAGTCACGTTTGGTTTCGTAGCATTAATTCCAGTCACGTTGGGGTGCGTAACATTAATTCTAGTCACGTTGGGGTGCGTAACATTGATTCCAGTAACATTTGGATGCGTAACACTGATTCCAGTCACGTTTGGTTTCGTAGCATTAATTCCAGTCACGTTTGGGCTGCGTAACATTAATTCCAGTCACGTTAGGCTCCGTAACATTAATTCCAGTCACGTTGGGGTGCGTAACATTAATTCTAGTCAAGTTTGGGTGCGTAACATGAATTTCAGTCACGTTGGGCTCCGTAACATTAATTCCAGTAACGTTGGGCTGCGTAACATTGATTCCAGTAACATTTGGATGCGTAACATTGATTCCAGTCACGTTGGGCTGCGTAACATTAATTCTAGTCAAGTTTGGGTGCGTAACATTGATTCCAGTAACGTTGGGCTGCGTAACATTAAGTCCAGTCACGTTTGGGTGCGTAACATTAATTCCAGTAACGTTTGGGTGCGTAACATTAATTCCAGTAACGTTGGGCTGCGTAACATTCAGTCCAGTCACGTTTGGGTGCGTAACATTAATTCCAGTCACGTTTGGGTGCGTAACATTAATTCCAGTAACGTTGGGCTGCGTAACATTAATTCCAGTAACGTTTCGGTGCGTAACATTAATTCCGGTAACGTTGGGATGCGCAACATCAATTCCAGTAACGTTTGGGTGCGTAACATTGATTCCAGTTACGTTTGGTTGCGTAACATTAATTTCAGTCGCGTTGGGATGCGTAACATTGATTTCAGTAACGTTGGGCTGCGTAACATTGATTCCAGTAACGTTGTGATGCGTAACATTGAATTCCAGTAACGTTGCCTGCGGTAATTCCAGTAACATGCGTAACATTAATTCCAGTAACGTTGGGCTGCGTAACATTAATTCCAGTAACGTTTCGGTGCGTAACATTAATTCCGGTAACGTTGGGATGCGCAACATCAATTCCAGTAACGTTTGGGTGCGTAACATTGATTCCAGTTACGTTTGGTTGCGTAACATTAATTTCAGTCGCGTTGGGATGCGTAACATTGATTTCAGTAACGTTGGGCTGCGTAACATTGATTCCAGTAACGTTGTGATGCGTAACATGAATTCCAGTAACGTTGGGTTGCGTAACATTAATTCCAGTAACGTTGGGATGCGTAACATTAATTCCAGTAACGTTGGGATGCGTAACATTAATTTCAGTCGCGTTGGGATGCGTAACATTGATTCCAGTCACGTTAGGCTGCGTAACATGAATTCCAGTAACGTTGGGATGCGTAACATTAATTTCAGTCGCGTTGGGATGCGTAACATTGATTCCAGTAACGTTGCGCTGCGTAACATTGATTCCAGTAACATTTGGATGCGTAACATTGATTCCAGTCACGTTTGGTTGCGTAACATTGATTCCAGTCACGTTTGGCTGCGTAACGTTGATTCCAGTCGCGTTTGGCTGCGTAACATATATACCAGTCACATTGGGTTGCGTAACATTAATTCCAGTAACGTTGGGATGCGTAACATTTATTCCAGTAACGTTGGGATGCGTAACATTAATTCCAGTAACGTTGGGATGCGTAACATTTATTCCAGTAATGTTGGGTTGCGTAACATTGATTTCAGTCACGTTTGGCTGCGTAACATTGATTCCAGTAATGCTGGGTTGCGTAACATTGATTCCAGTAATGTTGGGTTGCGTAACATTGATTTCAGTAACGTTTGGTTGCGTAACGTTAACGACAGTCACGTTGGGCTGCGCGACATTTATACCAGTAACGTTGGGATGCGTAACATTAATTCCAGTAACGTTGGGATGCGTAACATTGATTCCAGTCACGTTTGGTTGCGTAACATTGATTCCAGTCACGTTTGGCTGCGTAACGTTGATTCCAGTCGCGTTTGGCTGCGTAACATATATACCAGTCACATTGGGTTGCGTAACATTAATTCCAGTAACGTTGGGATGTGTAACATCTATTCCAGTAACGTTGGGATGCGTAACATTAATTCCAGTAACGTTGGGATGCGTAACATTTATTCCAGTAACTTTGGGATGCGTAACATTAATTCCAGTAACGTTGGGATGCGTAACATTTATTCCAGTAACGTTGGGTTGCGTAACATTGATTTCAGTCACGTTTGGCTGCGTAACATTGATTCCAGTAATGCTGGGTTGCGTAACATTGATTCCAGTAATGTTGGGTTGCGTAACATTGATTTCAGTAACGTTTGGTTGCGTAACGTTAACGACAGTCACGTTGGGCTGCGCGACATTTATACCAGTAACGTTTGGATGCGTAACATTGATATTTGGTTGCGTTACATCAACGTCAGTGACGTTGGGATGCGTGATGTTGACGCCAGAAAAGTTGGGATGAGTGATGTTTGGTTGCGTAACATTGGCACTAGTAACGTTTGGATACGTAATATTAATTGCGGTTACGTTTAGCTGTGGCTGCATAACATTAGTACTGGTGACGTATCGTTGTGTGACATTAGAACTGGTAACATTTGGTTGCGTGACATTAGTGTTTGTGACACTTGGTTGTGTGACATTAGCACTAATGGCGACATGTGTGACACTAGGTTTGGTGGCATTAGAACTGGTAACATTTGGTTGTGTGACATTAGTGTTTGTGACACTTGGTTGTGTGACATTAGCACTAATGGCGACATGTGTGACACTAGGTTTGGTGGCATTAGAACTGGTAACATTTGGTTGTGTGACATTAGTGTTTGTGACACTTGGTTGTGTGACATTAGCACTAATGGCGACATGTGTGACACTAGGTTTGGTGGCATTTGGCTTCGTGACATTAGCACCGGCAACTCCTCTATACGTGGCAGTAGCAGAATATCCTCTTCCATTATTTTTATATCCATTGTTATTATTCTTAAGTAATTCCGGTCTGTTTATCTTCCTTGTTGGTACTGTCACGGTCAAGACTGGATTGCGTGAGACGTACGTATCAATAAATCCCTGCCCATAATTTTCTTTGCGTGAGTCAATAGGATGCAATGGTACCAGCTCAGCTATGTAGTTTTCATCTCTTGGGTAAGATACATTTGAATGCTGATAATGAGGCTGCAAGTCCTTGATGCCTTGCCGATGATGTAATGCATATGTTTTACTGCTACGGCTGACAAGACTGGGAGCTCTTCTTCGCTTCGCTTGTGCCCTTCGTTGAGTACTTTGCTTCGTGTACTGCCTGAATGAATTTTGGACGACACTCCCAGAAGATAAAGAAGTTGGGATGTGATTTCTATGTTCTCTACGAAATTCTCTTCTCTCGTGAGGATTTGCTTGATTGTAGCTCTCATCAAACTTTTGCGATGTTTTTTTCTCGCTTTTGTCATTTATTTTTCCAAGTAAAACGACTTCCCAAAAAAAACCGGTGTATACTCGTTCAGGTTTGCTTTGGTTGCTTGGTGTAGTTGCAGTGGATTTCGGCTTGTTGTTCTTTCTTTCAATCGTTGCCTCATAGTCTTCTTCGTCAGCCTCTATGTCTGTAGTTTTCTTGTGTTTTATGTTTTCAATCTTTGCTTCATGATTACTCTCATCTATATCAATAGCTTCAAAGTCATTTATTCGTCTCTCAGCCTTGGTCTTGCTAGAATCTACAATTGTCTTTTTGGTTTCCGTGTATGTTATTTTCTCGATATTTTGTATTGTATTTGGTAGATCTTTTCTTGGTTCTATCTTTGCTTCATAACTCTCGTCTCCATTGTCGTATTGTTTGATAGTTTCACCTTTTCTTGGTTCTGTCTTTGCCTCATAACTCTCATCTTCATTGTCGTATTGTTTGATAGTTTCACCTTTTCTTGGTTCTGTCTTTGCCTCATAACTCTCATCTTCATTGTCGTATTGTTTGATAGTTTCATCTTTTATTCTTTCTGTCTTTGCCTCATAATCATCCTCTCCATCATTCAATCCCGTTTCGTTTGGATGACCTTCCATCTTCTCCACCCTCGTCTCGTATTTAAACAAACCACCTTCTCCCTCCACGTTTTCATCGACACTCGATTCTTGATCCATCGGGACACCTTTCCCTTTTGTCTTCAAAGGTAATTTCTTATTCCCCTTCTTAGCAACAATTCCTTTTAACTTTCGGTACGTTTTCGTCGACTGAATGCCTTTAGGACTTTTACTAATTTTCATCCATCGATACTTCTCCAGACCTTTCACATTCTGCAGCACAAGAGTATCAGTTCCAAGGATCTTAAAATCCACGGCTGTTCCATTGAGTAATACCTTAACTACATCCGAACCATTTATACCCAACATAGGTAGATAATCTATCCGTATTAACTCCTTAGGAGGTAGATAAGTGATATTGACCTGGAAATTGATTGGTGTACATTTCATCACCTTGTTGCCAAGTTCGTCCACCAGGTTACCGTAGATCAGCGTTGCTAGGGAGGGTATTAGTCCGTTCACAACAGCGAATAATGTGCCAGCTACCATGAGTATCTGAGTGATGGCATCGCCTAAAACCTACAACGTATCAAAAACCAGTTTGAGAGAAAAGTTGAAACAATTATTATTTTTAAACATTTGACTATAAAATCTGCGATATCCGTCGAAACGTCGTCTTTTATAATGTATTTTATGAATATTTTATCGCAGATTTTTATCGTGTTCAAAAAAGCTATTATGAGTAATATTATTGTAGTCAAATGTCTCTTCTTATTCGTATTTGTTTTTTAAATAAAAAAATAATTAAAAACCAGAGTGAATAAAAGATATTCCCTTTGATAATTATATTTGTTGAGATCGTTTTACGCCACTCTCTCCACCACTTTCAATTGGTGGAGAATCGGTTTGTTTATATAATGGTGCTCAGATCGCAAGAAACGGCTGTAAACAATGAGGGTTTATCATGTAATTTTAAACTCATAGGACAAAAAAATGATTATCATAGCTGGAAAGAGCTCGTTGAAATTAGTAAAAATGTGAAGTTTGGTAAAGATCGCTTCACAAATTGCGAAGATATGAATAAAAAAAAAATCGAAATTTTATATCAAAACCTTTGGAAATTTACACTGGTACGCAACTCCAGTGCCTACCAGCAAAGGTTTTCATACACAATTTCGATTTTTGAAAATTCATATCTTCGCAATTTGTGAAGCGATCTTTTCCAAACTTCATCTTTTTACTCATTTCAACGAGCTCTTTCCAGCTATGATAATCATTTTTTTGTCCTATGTATCCTATAAGTTTTGAAATTACGTGATAAACCCTCATTCTCACATGTTCCTCTGATTACCATAGAGAAAGGTTTTCCTGTGGTCACTCAGGTTGCAAGTTTTGGCGGTTTTTCTATAGTTTATCGTTGTCAATGAGAACGGACTTATGTGCTTCACCTCCTTTTTATAATTCCAATCGTATTTAAAATAAAATTTAGCAATTCAAAATTATAGAATTCAGCTGTACTTATACATGATGTATTAAATAGATGGCTTTCAAAATGTCTGATTAGCTGAATTTTTTTCATCGCATTCATAAATTAAAGCTGGCAACCGGCACTGCAGGGCGAGTGTTTTTCATTTTGAATGTCAGCGGCAATTCCCCGAAGTAAACAGTTTCTCCAAGCATGTCCTTATTGACATTATAGCCGTGAATAAAGGATTAATGAATGGACTGGTAAACCTATTTGTACGCTGTGTTTACTTCTATGATACGGGTAATCATCGATGAGAATAAAGCGGGTTCTAAAACAACCTGTTGAAGAATTAATTATGCTGCCTGTCAGCTAATTTATGGTTCAAAGCTGCACAAATCTCCTTAAACACTTCAAACAGAAAAAAAAATACAGAATGAAACATTTTCAGAAATCAGAGTGTTTAGTATATTTGTGAACAAATTGACTGTGAAAAACTGTATGTACAAGAAAGTTTAATGTTGGTAGATTATAAAACTCAAATGAGTTTGTAGTAAACTTTATCTCAACGGAATTGCCTTTAGACGTTAGAGGAAAGAACTAGAGATACTTGATTTATGAAATTACAGATTGCTCTGGCGAAACTAGAGTAAAAATTTCCCTTTACAAATAAAATGAAATCAAAAATGAGAAAAAGTGGTCGAAGCGAAAAAACGGTGTGAAAAACGTTTCACGAATTAAAGAAACTTTAAGGAATTGTTCTTAAATATCAAATAGTGTTGCGAAAAGCTTAAACGTTTGTGCCACAGTTGTGAAAGAATTATGTTATGAATGTTACAATAATTGAATTATTGTTTACGAAATAAAGCATATTAAATATCACTTTTTTCACATTTCTGTGGATTGTAAGAAAGGAAATAAGAAACGAAACTCAAAAACTCTCAGAGTAAAAGTTTTAAAAGTACCATTGATCAAAACATTTATATTTTTTGTTTAAATTATTCAACCGTGATATTTAGTATTAGAGGAAGCCGTGATCAAACGCATGAGTAAACGAAACGAAACAATTGTACGGTTGAAAGATTTGTATAACGGTTGGCTTAATGAGCCGTGCAAAACATTCAACCCTGGGAACTCCTCTAACCGGCAAACAGTGAATAATCACCATAAAGATTAATCCATTTAATCTTCATTTTGAATGCCGCTGAATTTGCCTTTGTATCGTTCAAATTTAGGGCTTCTTTTTCAATCCAAATCATTTATTCATAGCGGAACTTGATACAAAAGTGCAAATTTACTTACAGATTTGATATTCTTTTTCTCTGTAGACATTTTCTTGTCGAGTTATTCTCGTAGCAAACTTTCATTCAGGTCACGAGAGAACTCGTCATTTAATGATCTTCTACTTTCGCAGAGTTTTGCATCCATTCTACGGTAATTGAAGTTCCTTCTTCTACCCAGGAATAATTGTGGAGAGTTTTGCCATACTTTGCAGACATCGAGGAGCAGATATGAAGGCAGCATTTGTCGATATGGTAGTAGAAAGTGATGAAACATAAAGAACAAAGACAGAAAGTGACAATGATAAAACATGTGCGAGTTAGATTTAAAATTCAAAACAACAAGTCAATGTTTATGTTTAGAAGGAGAAGAACAATTGTTACGATTACTACTAGTTTTTGATTGAAGGCGTTATGAATACCAAAGTATATTCAAATCAGGAAAATAACAATTAATTACACAACAAGAAGGATTTGTACTTTATAAAATAAACCTCCCATATAATCCTCCCATATAAACCTCGCATATAAACCTCCCATATAAACCTCGCATATAAATCTCCCATATAAACCTCCCATATAAACCTCCCATATAAACCTCCCATATAAACCTCCCATATAAACCTCCCATATAAACCTCCCATATAAACCTTCCATATAAACCTCCCATATAAACCTCCCATATAAACCTCCCATATAAACCTCCCATATAAACCTCCCATATAAACCTCCCATATAAACCTCCCATATAAACCTCCCATATAAACCTCCCATATAAACCTCCCATATAAACCTCCCATATAAACCTCCCATATAAACCTCCCATATAAACCTCCCATATAAACCTCCCATATAAACCTCCCATATATCCCATAAACCTCCCATATAAACCTCCCATATAAACCTCCCATATAAACCTCCCATATAAACCTCCCATATAAACCTCCCATATAAACCTCCCATATAAACCTCCCATATAAACCTCCCATATAAACCTCCCATATAAACCTCCCATATAAACCTCCCATATAAACCTCCCATATAAACCTCCCATATAAACCTCCCATATAAACCTCCCATATAAACCTCCCATATAAACCTCCCATAAACCTCCCATATAAACCTCCCATATAAACCTCCCATATAAACCTCCCATATAAACCTCCCATATAAAACTCCCATATAAACCTCCCATATAAACCTCCCATATAAACCTCCCATATAAAACTCCCATATAAACCTCCCATATAAACCTCCCATGGTTTATGCAACGGATAGCGATATCCACTTTCTGATAAACCGAGGCGGGAAATGAAGAATAATACAAAACGAAAATGAAAACACACACAAACATAGCTGAAAAAGAAACGCGGGAAGATTAAAGTCAAAACGGAAGGGTTGAAGGATGCGAGGAAAGGAGGAAAGGAAGAAAGAAAAAAGCTAGGAAGTTAAAGGAAGAAAGGTAGGTTCTAAAACAACCTGTTGATCAATAATTAATTATGCTGCCTGTCAACTAATTTATGGTTCAAAGCTGCACAAATCTCCTTAAACACTTCAAACAGAAAAAAAATTACAGAATGAAACATTTTCAGAAATCAGAGTGTTTAGTATATATGTGAACAAATTGACTGTGAAAAACTGTATGTACAAGAAAGTTTAATCAGTTGATAGATTATAAAAATCAAATGAGTTTGTAGTAAACTTTATCTCAACGGAATTGCCTTTAGACGTTAGAGGAAAGAACTAGAGATACTTGATTTATAAAATTACAGATTGCTCTGGCGAAACTAGAGTAAAAATCTCCCTTTACAAATAAAATGAATCAAAGTCATCATAAAATTGGGAACATGTTTCGTCCTTCACCCGGGTTGATAAGGTCCGCGTAAGGACGAAACATGTTCCTATTATATGATGATTTTGCTGTGAGTAAAGATTTACTAAAGGTTTAGAAGCTATCACATAAACAATGACAAGAATTTCAAAATATTTTAAAGTCCAAATAAGAAGAATTTTAAAGAGTATATTCTCTTGTTGGTCAGTGATTTTTTTGATATGCTTTTTTCATCCAAGCGCGCGCGGAACCTTCCGTATCCAGCGCGCGTAAATATGACGCCTACACGTATCAAATAAACAAAATGTCATCGCCAAGGCAACTGAGCACAGTTTTTCAGAACTTTTTTTGAAAGCAAGAAGCGTAGAGAATCGTTAAACCGTTAAAACTTTGAAATTTAAAACTTGAAGATGTCGCAAGACAAGAAAATGTCGTAAGTAGATCAGATTGCACGTGCAAAATATTCTATTGAGAAAAGATTGTAATGAAATCACATAAAATACGGTCGTTTTTATGGAAAATCCTCTGCAGATTCTCACTTCAAGGAACACATTACTTTCTTTCTGTTAGAACTTTGAAACGACGCCTTAGTACGTCGAGCGTCCACACCTTAGAAACACCGAAGAAGAAACTTTTCGCAAGCCTGCCTGGTGACTTCGCGGTAAGTTTGAAAACTTTTGCTTGATTGCAAGTAAACAAAACATTATCATCTTTAAAAAGTCTTCTCCGTCTTCATTTTTTTTTTCTCTCTTTCCCTTCCTTGCTTTTTAATTTATATCTTTCATAGAAAATAGTTTTTGCATATGTTAGTTTAATTATGATAACTTCATCTTACAGTACGAGGTCATCCCCGTTGAAAGGACTGATATCAAACTTCAGGATGAATTGGAGAATGCCAAGTCGCAGGTCGATGCTGGACAATTTGTCAATGAGCACATGCAAAACAATGTTGCTCCTCCTCCACCAGCTCCACAGCGTAGAATACTGATCGCGACAAAAGGTAGGACATCTAGTAATTTATCTTCAAGAAAGCTAATGCTGCAATGCGACGGATTCAAAATAGACGGTAATCACACAGTGGAAGAATCATTGTGAAGAAGCAAAGAGAATGACTGAACTTTTAATTGAGATTTTCTCTTACCAAACATGGAAAGTTACACACATATCTTAGTCCACAATGAAGAACCATCAAACGAAACCAAAACCACTTTGGCACAAGTCAAGTATTTACGTACCTTTAATTTACTTGCTTTTTCTCGTACAGCATCAGCGTCAAGGAAAAGAAAGTTCTTTGCGCAGTTCTCTCAGGGAGAAATGCTTGGTGCTGGTTCCTTTGGCAAAGTTTACGCTGGAATTCGACTAAGAGATCAGTTACCGGTATGTACATTGCGTCTCTCATGGAAGTACATGCAGACACACGGTGCACTATTGAGCGCAATATTGCTGGGAATTGTACAGCGTGTTTCCACCTCTGCGATTGTTGGAACCAAACTGATTAAAGTACAGTGAGATCTTACTTCTGCAATATTGCACGCAACATATTGCAGAGGTGGACACTCTGAAATCGTGCGATTGCCGGCAATATTGCGCGCAATGTTGTATCGTGCATCTTTACCTTCATGCTCCATGTAGGTGGTGTCCCACGACTATAACAGACTGTCATTAGTGAATAACTGGCAATAGCTTACTTGTGGGAATGGGGAGGGGCCGTACTACGCAAGTTAGTGGATAATACGTACTTTTGTAAGAGTAGCTAACGTCTTATCGTCTCATCTCAGGTGGCGATTAAATACGTTCCTAAGGACACTTGCCGTAACGTCCAGGTTGGTGTAACGTGTATAATAATACTGATTCATGAAAAAGATTCTCGATTCTGATTGGCTAAGAGCAGTGTAGTTGAAAAGTAATTTGCACTGCAATGCAAATTACCTTTAAAAAAAAAACACTCGTGCAAATTATTTCCAAATTGAACTCGAAACCGTATAATTTACCTCTACTTAAAGTATTTTACACAACTGTTAAAGTATACTCTTCCAAAAATAATTCATATACAAGGTATTTTGAAAATTGTAGCAAGATGTATAGTTGGAACAAGAAATGGTCCATGAGAAACGGATTCTTAATGAAGAAAATTGTTTTTCATGTATTTCCAGGCGGGTCCATACCAAAACATCCCTGCAGAGATCTTCTTCCAACGCAATCTTCATCATTCCAACATCATCAGACTAATCGAGCATCATTACTTTGACAACAACTACGTGCTAGTCTTTGAGCGTCCGAGTGTTTGTACCGACCTGTTCGAGTATCTGGAAAACTATGAAAAGAATGCCATCAACGAGGAAGAAGGGAGGAAGATCTTCCGTGAAATACTTGATGCCGTGATGTATCTTGATAGACAAGGGATTCTACACCATGATATCAAGACAGAAAACATTATCATGGACCTTAGCAATGGTAGGAGGAAGGCCAAGTTAACCGACTTTGGTCTTGCGTGGCATTTGACAAACCAACCAATTAGAAAGTTTACAGGTATGTCATTCATCACTATTATCATTCTCGACATCATAGTTAATGCACAAGTGTTCATCGTGATTATCTTATGTGTGAAATAAACTTGGACTAACCGCGCCATTACCGCTGCTGTTATCGTTTGCATCCTTAATAATAACTTAGACAAAAAAGCAGCAGATAATTATACAAGTATAATAATGTGTGTGTCATGTCAACTAAACGGGCCCGACGTAAGCACAAGCACTATCAATTGATTTTTTTTATGCCTGTGCTTACACTTGCGCTCATCCTCGCCTCGCTAGTAACTACCAGGCTTCACGTACAACAACATCAGCTGTAAGAACAACAAATAATGACGATATGTTGTGGAAATTCCTGTCCTATTTTAACCAGCTTTTCTTAACCAAAAACTCAACGACTTTTTTGCTACTTTTCCCAGGGACACCCGAATTCAGTCCTCCTGAATATCACATGACACAACAATACGATGGTCGCCAGGCAACCGTGTGGTCTCTAGGATGTTTCTTGTTTGACATGTTGACAGGCAATCCACCTTATCACAACGCTAGACAAGCTGCCATCCTACCGCTAACAATACCAACCCATCTTTCACAAGGTAGGTTTACTCTCATGTCAGAGGTTTTAGTTTTTATGTCACGTGCATACGCGGTGATGTTCTTACAAGGTGCACGCAAAGGATCATGGGAAATTTACAATCCGCCATTTCCCCCCCGACTGATAACAAGTGCGCCCTTGTTCTTTCGCTTTGTCAAAAAGGCGCGAATTAATGGTAGAGTGCAAACCATGTCCGTGAAATAGTACTATTACTAAATAGTGTTACCTCTATTGTTTTCTATTGTTTCATCAGTGCTATTTAGTACTAATTAGTTAGTACTGTTTCACGGAAAATATGGTTTGCACTCGTGTCATTCAGTTTCATAATCTCGTGATCTCTCTTCGGTAGATTTGCAAAGTTTCCTGGGAATCGTGCTGGAGAAGCGTCCAACTGAACGAGCACGTCTTGGGGACCTCCTGGAACATCCATGGCTCAGGACTGCATGAGAAACGAGTACGTCACAAGCCATCGCTTGGACCTTAAAACGAACCGAAAAAAGGAAAGAACAAAACTACACATAAAAAGCCAAATGACAGAAAATCTGAAAAAAAAATACGGCCAAAAAGGGTCGTTGACACCGCAGAGAGGAGCGGTTATACAACATGTGGCACCATATAATTCAAGTGCTGAAGCAGAGAACGCTATAATGTACCAACTCTCATCAAGGACCAGCCATGGAGTACACAATAAAGAACCAGTCCATTCCATGCGAATGACAGTCCATCGCATAAAATGGTCCGACTGGGACTGAACAGATTATACAATAATAGACTCGTGTATATAGACAGAATAATGTAAATAGGTTATTACATTTATATCTCACATTGACATTAAATAATAATAATTAATATAATAATAAATGTTCTTTAGTTTTCAAAAGTGGTCAAATTTCCATATACGCGCTGGATCAGTCAAGTCTTCGTGTCGCTGCACAAAGTCCTGGCTATTGACGTTCTATGTATTGTTATTACATAATAATAAAAAATAGCCAGTACAATTTGCCGTACAGCTACACGAATACCTTGCCACTGGATCCCAGTTCACGTTGGTCGTAAAAGAGGCCAGGATACTAAGCGATGCTTGCTGCGGTTAATGAGATGCCCCAGTCAGAAAACTAAACGTTTGAACGAGTTTATTTCTGTTTGTATATTTACATTATCTAACTAATTGCTGCTACTAATAATACATGGCATTAAATAACCAAAATATCTATGAAAATAATAATCATTGCTTATCTTCTAATGGCTTACCGTATTATTACTGAGTAAAGCTGTACATTTAACCACAGTCCTTTGCGCTCTCGAATACACTATTCGCAATTTCCGAGTTCATGTTCGCAGGGCATTGTGGGACCGTTTTATGGAACGCTATTACTGTCTATTTACTGTAGGATGTGGGAAAACGAAAAACAGCCCCACACTTCCCCGGGAAGATCAACCACGAGTACGTTTGTAGATATCAAATAGCTGTGATTTCGGCTCGCAAAGCATTGTGGTTAAATGTACAGCCATATTTTTTTTCGATTGGTGGATTCCTTCATAAGCTTTATTCAGCTAGATATAGTCTCTATGCTAGAACACACAAGCAAATTGCTGTGCTATCCCTAAGATGGAAACCCTACGATGTTGTCATTTTCCACTGGTGAATTCCCTGATAGTCTCAGTTATTCAGCTAGAACCCCCATGCTACATCACACAAGCAAATGTCTTATTGTGTGTTTATGCTATCCCTAAGATGTTGTCATTTTCGACTGCAAAGCATTCACGACTCTAGACATTAGGTCGGTCAAAGTCCTATGAGCGACAAAAATCTCTTCGCTTGAAAGACGCGCGAGAACTTCTGGAGTTGCGGTTTCAAGAATCGACGTCAAAGACTGGCACAGCGTTTTCTCTGCTGGATCATCATCTTGGGCAACTTCCATGGCAGAAGGTAATTCCTCGGGACAGTTTTCGATCTCAATGTCGCTCTTTTGTTCTTCAATATCGTGATGACTATCTACAAAACTTTCAAGCCCTTGTACATCCTCACCGAGCTCCGAGTTGTCCTCGTCTTTCACGACAACGTTGCCACACCGGTTTGCTGAGCAAGATTAGTGTCCGCAACATCCCCCTCTGTGTTCTCAAGTTTAGACATGACTTCACAGTAGAAGTCAGGTTCAGTTTCCTCGCTCTCGTCATCAGTAGGAGTAAAGAGAACAATTGGTTTTGTAAATGCTGACCTTGTAGGTGTATTACTCTTGGTATTCTCCTCGTCCGTCGTGTTTTCTCCTCGATAATCTTCTCCAGGTACTGGTAGGGGTGGGGTAAATGATCCTTGGGCGGAGTCTTGGTCACTAGGTTCGTCGCAAGAAGGCGTATCGTCGTTAGAGGTCATTTCTTTGTCATCAGACGCCGTTGGTACTAAGATGTTTGTTTCTTCATTAGTTTTCATCTGCTCTTCACTTTCTGTTTTCTCAGCATCCTTTTCTGTCTCGTCCATTTTGTTTTCAGTGTAATATAACTTTGTACTTTCATTGACATCACACTTCGACAAACTACTTTCATCGCTCATCTCTGTTTTGTCCTTTAATTCTTCCACTGTGGAAAAGGATTCTTGAACCTGCTCTTTGATAGCTTTATTGGTATCGTTTGCAGGGAGCTCGTGGCATTCTGGGATTGATGGGGTGGCGGTGAGAGTATTAGTCGTAACACTTGGTTGAGATGTTGATTTCTTTTCTTGGCCTGCAATTAGATAAATAACATTATTGAATTATACATAATTAAATTACAATACTTTCAACAAAGACTTTAATTGATTAGTCGGCCATAAGTTGACCACGCCCTACTTATCCAGGAAGTTAACGGTCTGTAAAAATAAGTGCAACATAAAAAGTTGTAGTTGTAGTCAAGTATGAACCAATACAACAATGGACGAAATCTTATCAGAAAATAAAAGTATCCAAAAACGTGCCAAATACACGCTCTTCAAACCTTGGAAATTCATCGGAAATTCATCGGAAATTCATCGGAAATTCATCGGAAATTCATCGGAAATTCATCGGAAATCATCGGAAATTCATCGGAAATTCATCGGAAATTTGATTTCCAACTCATTTCCAAGTTGAAGAGCGCGCATTGTTTCCAGAGTTTGTTGGTTGCATCTTTCAAGTCGACAGTTTTATTTTCTAGAAATCCAACAAGATAATGTGAACAAGCAATTCTTTGTTGCAAGTTGTTCGTACTTGTAACATAACTTGCAACCTCGTCCCCAGGGCCCTCTCTTCTCGCTATTTTCAAAATGGCGGACGCTCGAGAGAAGACCCTGGTGACGGCTGGTCACGTGTCTCCAAGATTCTTGCAGGTTCGTACCCAGGCTGCCATTTTCCTAATGATCGAAAGTAATCGATAGGGCCTTGTGAAGAGTTACTGAAGAAATATACGTTCGTTCGTGTTTTGCCTCAAATAATAAATAAAATCACTTTCTAAGCTGGAGCAATTCTGGCCATTTGAAAATCAGGGGTTCGCAAGTGTAATTAATGAGACACATGAACAACTGAACAGGTCAGATCGACAGTTTATTCGCTGTAAACAAGTGCTGCTATTTGTATACAACTGACACCTTTCATTTCTACCCCGGCATCTCTTAACGGTTCTCTAACGGCTAAAGTACAAAACATGTTGACGTGTCACATACTGCAAAACTCAAGAGCAAAAGCCGACTAGCACATTATGTAAACAGAACGACAATATATCAGTTTGCCGTGACCGGCCATCGGTAGTCTTGTTCGTATAAATTTATACCTTGCTTTACGGTAAACGATCTCGATCGGTGGACTTTTTCATGTTCCTAAAGACATTTCAATGCTTCGATAACACTCACACACACATCACTTGCAGCGGCTTTGGTCTTCCTAATATTCGATACATTTGAGATCAGAAAAGAACTATCAGTTGAAACTATAAATTCACTCGATGCGATTCGAATTTTAATTTATGCTATATTTAGCAACCTTCGATATAGACCAATTAGAAGGCTTGTTGTGTTATCCAATCAAAATGAGTTTTAGTTCAGCCGTCACCAGGGTCTTCTCTCGAGCGCCCGCCATTTTGAAAATAGCGAGAAGAGAGGGCCCTGGGGACGAGGTTGCATAACTTGTAACATTTTGCGCAACAGGATGCGATTGGGAAAGTGACACTTGTTGGATGCGTACATTTGTTGTCGGTATTACGTTGATTCAATCAATAGCCTTTATTTTCCGAGAGTGACACTAAACAGTCTCAGACTGATAATCTTGTTCCCCTCGATTGTTCTAAGAGTGTATAATGGCTGACCTGATAATAAGCTTGCCCTTGCTTTAAGACCTTTTGTTTTCTGATGAAAGCTTTCCAGCGCTGTCCTTAGAGTCTGTACCTTAGGGGATCTGATAGGAAGGTTTTTGATCTGGTATTCCTTGAGCGCTGATAGATTTCCAATCGTCCTGATATTCTGGGCGTACACCACGTGACCCAGGCCACGTGACCAGGTAAAAGAGGTGAGCGAAGGAAGGATCTGTTCGACTGGTAGACTACAGTCTACTAAATCAGGGTAGATGCAGGTTGCATCACCTTTGTCTACTTTTGATGGAGTTTTACGACGCTGTGAAAAAGTTAAAAGAGATTATGAATCAGGGTTTGTGGGTTGAAGGAGATTATGGATCAGGGTTTGTGGGTTAAGGAAATTATGGATCAGGGTTTGTGGGTTAAAGGAGATTATGGATCAGGGTTTGTGGGTTAAAGGAGATTATGGATCAGGGTCTGTGGGTTAAAAGAGATTATGGATCAGGGTTTGTGGGTTAAAGGAGATTATGGATCAGGGTTTGTGGGTTGAAGGAGATTATGGATCAGGGTTTGTGGGTTAAAGGAGATTATGGATCAGGGTTTGTGGGTTAAAGGAGATTATGGATCAGGGTTTGTGGGTTAAAGGAGATTATGGATCAGGGTCTGTGGGTTAAAAGAGATTATGGATCAGGGTCTGTGGGTTAAAAGAGATTATGGATCAGGGTCTGTGGGTTAAAAGAGATTATGGATCAGGGTCTGTGGGTTAAAAGAGATTATGGATCAGATCAGGGTCTGTGGGTTAAAGGAGATTATGGATCAGGGTTTGTGGGTTAAAGGAGATTATGGATCAGGGTCTGTGGGTTAATGGAGATTATGGATCAGGGTCTGTGGGTTAAAGAAGATTATGGATCAGGGTCTGTGGGTTAAAGGAGATTATGGATCTGAGGGTTTGTGGGTTGAAGGAGATTATTGATCAGGGTTTGTGGGTTAAGGAGATTATGGATCAGGGTTTGTGGGTTAAAGGAGATTATGGATCAGGGTCTGTGGGTTAAAAGAGATTATGGATCAGGGTCTGTGGGTTAAAGGAGATTATGGATCAGGGTCTGTGGGTTAAAGGAGATTATGGATCAGGGTTTGTGGGTTAAAGGAGATTATGGATCAGGGTTTGTGGGTTAAAAGAGATGTCAGAATGTTTTGCATCCCAGTACAACCACCTGATTGTATTCCTGTCATCCCCTACATGTAGCTGTTATACACCAGTTTCAGTTTCACCATAACCCCCACGGGAGAACATGTGGTATGGGTGGGTGGGTACGTAGGGATTCAATAGTATTAACAAATAGTCGTCACCAAAGTCAAGATTGCTCACTTATAAACCCATGTATTTCTCATTAAGACTCTTACTCGTTTGATGACTGTATAAGCTGTAGAATCAGATCCTTTGGATGGTGTTGGTGTAAAAATCTCTGGTTCAGTAGTTGCTTCAAGTTTACAGTCTGGTTGAGGGACTGAAGGGTTTTCTGGTAGAGCAGCTTCACTAGATTCCTTGTCTTGGGATTCCTGTGCCAGAGGAAGCGCAAAAGATACTCGTCTTACCTGCGTGGGAAAAGTAAGACATATTACTGAGAAGAGAAAAAGACAGATAGGTAGGAAGGAGGAGACGGACAGACAGACAGACAGACACTGACACATTGTTACACAGATAAACAGCCATACATTTTCATGTACAGACAGACAGACAGACAGACATTATACAGGCACTTGTAGAGGCAGTATTCGAGCTAGAATTCACCTTGATTGGAGGGGAGGGCGAGTCATATCGTCCTGTGCACCTCTTCAGAATACCTGTGGTAGGAGACGCGACGGGAGACTGGAATGCCTTTAACGAGGTCTGTGTTGGGCTTCCAGTATTTGGTTTCATGAATATAATTTTAGCACACGAAACAGGCGATGATGTCACATCTTTATCGACCAAAGTACTGACATGCGCAGTTGATTGGACGTCTTTGATGTCTTCCACTACTGGTTCTTCATTTTGGACTTCCTCGTCCGCTTCCTCGCTTTTTTCCACTTCCGGTTCCGGTTCTGGTTGTTTTGGGCTCTCCTCATCCGAGTTGTCTCGATTTTCACATTTTTCAATTTCAATAGAATCTTGTGTTTCAGAAGAATTCTCAGTATTTTGACAAGATTGTTGCTCTTCAGGAAAGTTCTCTGTAACTCTGTCTGATTCGCTTGATTTGCTGTGATTTTGTTTTTTGGGTGTTATTAATTTCATATGACGCCCTCTTCTTGTACGACCTGACACTGGTGATGTATCAGAAACCTTGTCTGCATTCTTCTGCTTCTTGCCGGAGGATTTCACCTTCGCTAGTTGTAAAACTTGAGGTTTCTTTACTTGATTGTCGTTCCCTTCTTGGTCATGTGCATCCGCAGAAACTATGTTACTCGCATCTGTGTTGGTCTCGTCAGCACTCGCTTTGCATTCTGCTCCGTCTTTGACAAGTAGTTTATCTTTTCTGGGTGAAAAGTATTGTGTGATGCCTTTTAATGACTCGTCCATTCCCGTCATGTCATTGAGTAACACTACCATGCTGCTGACTGGAATGTTGATCGATCGTCTTAAAGACTTGAAAGATGGCGAACCGCAGCCTGATGACAACTGAGACGAAGGAATGATGTCAGGTGACGTCACTTCCTCTTGCGATGACATCACAGGTTGGTCTTTGGTCGGAGTCTCTTGACAGGAAATCGAGTTAACGTTTTCAGATTCAGTCAACTCTGTTTCCTCAACATTCATGTCCATAGTCTCAGGTATTTCTAGAATTGGATCAGCCATTTGTGTTGGATTCACTTGGTTTCTGCTGTCGTTGGATGTTTTAATGTCAACTGTGTTGGTAGGTTTTGTGTCTTCATTTTGTTTGTTGGTTTGTTCTGTGTCCTTGAGCAATGGTGGCAGCTCATCAACTAGAATAAAATGAACGTCATACCATGTGTAAAGTGGATTCTCCAAACGGCAATGTGATTCAGTTCAAAGACTGTAAACAGGTTATCACAATATGTGATTGATCGATCAATCAAATAAACAATCAAACAAACAAACAAACAAACAAACAAACAGAAATATACAAAAACCTAAAGATCTAATAGTAAACGTACCTGGTGAAGGTGTATATAAACTGTCAAAAGTGAAACAAAACAGAAGAAGCATTTGAGTACAACATTACAATGAGTTAGGGCCAGCGGTCAGAATAGTACATTTATGAATTATGTAAGTTTTCAAATGTCAATAAAGCACAAGGGCGTTTTTGAAAATACTGGTATATCGTATATCGCAAGGCCGGAATTCGAGGCAATCTTGTTACAAGCAATATTCCTTAAACTAATACATAACTACACATAAATGTAGCATGCACTTTAACACGCCCATATGCAGGCTTAAGCCTGGTGGATTGAAACCTGACAAAACACTTGTCTTTTTAACTATACATGAAAACGTGCCTGGCGCAATAGAATAAGCAACATCACAAGCATAAGGACAATGATAAATGTTTTCCATTTTCTTGTGCTTGCATTGTAGTTTATACTGTGCGTATCCTTGCGTCACTATGGTTATCACTTCTCAACAGTACTTACGTTTCTTGACTCATAAAAGTTGCATCTTGAGACTGATCTAAAAAGTTATAGAGCGCGGGAACAGCGCTAAAAGACAAGATATCAAATATTAGAAGTATGGCATGGTTTACGGTCAATCCAACAATGTACGTACCGTTTCTCTTTCATGACTTCTTTTTGGTGCTCTGTGAGGAGTCGCTTTTTAGTGGGAGACGGTGCAATCTTGACATAATCCTAGAAAACAGAGTTTGAATAGTTTTAAAATGATTGGGATTTCTACATTTGTACACACAGAAGAGTAGAAATTCATGTCGAATGCTTCAGACTTAGTAAGTATCCAACAAACACATAACACTGGCTTGAGCTGATACAGGTTTTGCCAATTTGCATACCGTAAATGTAGCATTGGAAATTATGGGATTCCAACGTATTCTCAATATCAGTATCAAGAAAGGATGCAATGTTATTCCTGCTTCATGAATCCATTCTCTAGATTCTGCAATAGCAGAGTCTTGTTCTATTGCCATACACTGTACATTGTAAGTATCTAGAAAACAGAAACTTGATCAAACCTGACTATCATCATCTAATAGGGACAGCGGTAATTTCCTACGAGCATGCGTATTGCGGGTTGTAGTTTTTACTTTCGATGGAAGTCTTGGTTCAGTCCAAGCCTAGAATAAACAATAAATAATAAATAATTAGAATGTATTGTATGATATTTTATTAATAGTAGTTGTGAGGATTGTTTACCTTTTTCGGTGAACTGTTTTGTACTGCTTTTTCGGCCTCAGCTGCTTTGTGTAAAAAACTTCCCTTTACCTTAGGGGAGCCCCCAAAGAACATCAGGGGCTTTATCCTGATAGGGGACCCCTGGGGTTGAGTCATTTGGCTGGGTTCTTCCATCTATGAAGTCAAAGCAAATGATAGTATTTAAATGATGAGTGCATTCTAAAGGAACACATATATGTGCTTTATAATACAGCATAAACGGAAATAAATCTGTACCTCTATTTCACTTGTTTGTGTTGTACTGAGCTGGGAAAAGCAAACATGAATGTCGTTAATATCGGTAAACTATACTTTCCGTGGCATTTGTCCTTCCTGCTAAGATCATTCATTCATCTATACATCCTTCCATTCCTTCATTCATCTATACATCCTTCCATTCATTCATTCAATCATCTATACATCCTTCCTTCCATTCATTCATTCAATCATCTATACATCCTTCCATTCATTTATTCAATTATCTATACATCCTTCCATTCATTCATTCCTTCATCTATGCATCCTTCCATTCATTCATTCCTTCATCTATGCATCCTTCCATTCATTCATTCCTTCATCTATATGTGACCAAGTGATCTTTTTACGATTGTAAGACGAGTGAAGCAAAGTAATTTAACAACTGCTTTATTGACAAAAGTTAACTCAGGGTAAACCAATGGTATAAACTAAGGGTAAACTAAGGGCGAAAGTAATACGCTGAAATATACAATGTTGAAAAGCATAATTAGAATCAATCTTTGTACTAAACAATAACTAATACTACACGTATCACAGTCTTCAATAGCGATCACATACAAGCGATTTACATAGTTTAAACTGAATAGAATACTAGCGGCGACAATACGAAGTCAATATTACTGAATCTAAAAGTAATCTGTTACATACCAATTAACACTTGAGGTGCTAGTCTAAAGAGATTTCGTTGATTACTGCCTTCACTTGACTTGATCTTGTCTCGCTTCAAACTGGACTGATTTAGCTATGAAAGCTCACTCTTTAAATATGCTTTGGAAAAGCTATGTACGCTAAAGAATGCTAAATAACTTGGTAAACAACGGAAACACGCAATTATACGCCCTGGCTTAGCAATTCACGTAGTACGGAATCACGTAAGGGAAAAATGCGTAAGAACGAAGGTTCTTGACACGCATTTATGCCATCTTTGTGATAACAGGATTATCTTATCCACATCGCGTGTAGCACGTTCGTGTCACGCCTAGTGTTACGTCTACTGACAGGAACTCACGTAATCTATGTTTGGCACGCGCTTCTAACTATAAAAACGAAATAACTACTAAAACTTGACATGGTCACACCCTCCCCTACTTTTTTGATATTGTCGTCCTCGACATATAACCAAATTTTTCACTTAGACTAAAAGAATGTGTGAGCCAAAAACCAACATAGCAAAATAAAATAAATGGTCAAGTCCTTTTCAAAATATGCTGTTGTGGACGCAACAAGGACAGACTGGGTAAATCCGTATCTTGATCCTGATTTTCCAGCAGTAGTCCTGGTAGTCCTTCGCAGTTTTCTGTCCGTTGTATTTTCTGCCTGACCGTCCGTAATAATATCCGTAATATCTGGTGTATCTTCTACGTCTGTTGTCTGTAGTACTGGATGCGCGTCTGGCGCATTACTTGTTCTAATAACAATAGCGACTTCGTCTTCATCTTCGCTGTCACTCTCTTCAGTCAGTGCACTAGTGTGTGTCTGTGTTCGTCTTCTTGCAAAGTCCTGTGGTTTAATGAGTGGACATTTGCGCATAAAGGAACGGCTTACTTTTCGTGGCTCCGCGTCTCCCTTATATAACTGAACTGTATATGCGGCGCCATCTTTGTCTGGAACTCCTATGACTCTATATAGGGTAGGGCTCCATGAATCTTGAATCTTGTTTCTTCCTTTCACTTTGTTTCTGAGATACACGAGTTGACCAATCTCTAGTGGGTCATCGAATGCTGTCTGGTCACTAGCCTTCTTGCGCCTTTCTGCAGCTTGTTCGAGATGCTCTCCTGCCTTGAGGTAAGCGTCTCTCAGGCGGGACATGTGTGTAGCCAGCCAGTCATTCTGGATCTCATCTTCAACATCCTCTTCTGCTCCTAACAACAGATCGACAGGTAGTCGAGGTTCTCTGCAGAACATCAGGTAGTATGGCGAGAATCCGGTTGATGAATGGGGCGTTGCATTATATGCGTACAGCAGCTCCGGTAAATGCTCCGTCCATTTTCTCTTCTTGTGAGGCGGAAGAGATCTCAGAAGGTCATGCATCGTGCGATTAAATCTCTCGCATTGTGCATTACCCTGTGGATGGTATGGTGTTGTTCGCGACTTCTTTATTCCGTACAATCCACACAGCTCCATGATTACCTCACTCTCAAAGTTACGTCCTTGGTCAGAATGGATGCGGTTAGGTACGCCATATCGCATGAACCATTCCTTGAGTATCAGTTTAGCTGTTGTGTTAGCCTTCTGATCCCTTGTCGGTATAGCTAAGGTGAACTTGGTGAATACGTCAGTCATTACGAGCACATTTTCTCGTCCATCACTCGCTGGTTCCAGGAGAGTGAAATCTACAGCCAGAACTTCCAATGGTTTTGTTGCCAAGAGGTTTCCCATTGGTGGTCTGATGCGTGGCAGTGGCATTTTGGATAACGTGCAACGCTCACATTTCTTTATCCAAACATCTACATCACTGTGTAGTCCAGGCCAGTAACACCTTCTGCGCAGCAGCTGAGATGTCCTTTCAACTCCTTGGTGTCCCATCTGATCATGTAAACTCTGCATGACGTTGTCTCTCAACACAGTGGGTACAACAAGCTGTCTGAGTTGTCCATGGTTTGGATCTTGTACTACTCTGTACAGCACTCCAGCCTCCAGTTGCATCCTATCCCACTGGCGTAGCATGGATATGGATTTGCTAGGCATACCCCTTCGCTCACGGAAGTTTGGTTTTCTTCCCTCTTTCCAGTATTTCAGGAATTGGCTTATTGTTGCATCACTGTTCTGCATCTCAGTAAGTTCAGCTTTAGAGTGCGAAGGAAACGCTGTAGTAGCAAGTACACCACTCTCTTTCTCTTTCTCATGTGTGACTTGTCTATCAAGTCCAATGTCTCTATGAGTGTCTATTCTATTGTTCTGGGCTTCCTGTGATTGAGAATTCACACAGGCATACCGCAGCTCAACAGGTATTGTAGTAGTCGGTTGTGCTAGTATACTCTCTATGGCTGTATAACCGTCTTCTTCATTCACAACTGGTTCCTTTCCTACTGGGTTTCGCGAGAGTCCGTCAGCATTTGCATTACTCTTGCCACTTCGAAACGTTATAGTGAAGTCAAACAATGCTAGCTGTGCAGCCCATCGTTGCTCCAATGCTCCTAACTTTGCCGTGTTGAGGTACTTGAGCGGGTTGTTATCCGTGTACACCACAAATTTTGAACCAAGGAGGTACGATCTGAATTTCTCAGTGACTGCCCACTTTAACGCCAATAGCTCAAGCTTCATTGAACTATAGTTAGTTGGATTCCTCTCTGTACTGGCCAAACGTCTGCTTGCATAGGCGATAACTCTGCGCTGACCATCTTGCTCTTGTGATAACACAGCACCTAAACCTTCGTTACTCGCGTCTGTTTCAACGATGAATGGCTTAGAGAAATCCACGTAACCAAGTACAGGCGGCGATGTCAACTTTTCCTTCAACGTATCGAAGGCTTTCTGACAGTTCGAGTTCCAACGCTGTGTGAAGGAGACCTTCAGCTTTCGATGTTCCTTCAACTCTTTCAAGCAGGTGTTTACAAGTTCGTGCAATGGTCCTGCTATGGCAGCAAAGTTCTTGCAGAATCTCCTGTAATACCCCACAAATCCAAGAAACGATCTTAGCTCCTTTACAGTGGTTGGTGTCTTCCACTCCCTTACTGCTGCAGTCTTTTCCGGGTCTGTAGTGATGCCTTCAGCTGACAACAAATGTCCGACATACGTTACTTCACGCTTAAGAAAGTGGCACTTATCGGGTTGTAATGTAAGTCCATGTTCTCTTAGCCGATTGAAAAGTTTTTCAAGTCTCTCGAGATGTTCTTCAAACGTACCGGAGTACACTACGATGTCGTCCAGATACACAAGAAGCAACACATAGACCATGTCACTAAGACAACGTTGCATTAATCTGGAAAACGTCGATGGAGCATTTTTTAGACCAAACGGCATGCGGTTGTATTCAAATAATCCAAACGGGCAAGAGAAAGCAGTTTTTGGCCTGTCCTCTGTGTCCATGGCAACTTGATTAAAGCCACTAGCCAAGTCTAAAGTTGAGAACCACTTAGCGTCAGTTATCGACGTAATACTCTCTTCAATACGCGGCAACGGAAATGCGTCCTTAACAGTTTTTTCGTTAAGTTTTCTGTAATCCACACAGAGTCTGAGTGAACCATTTTTCTTTCGTACTAATACGATAGGTGACGCAAAAGGGCTATAACTTTCCCTTATGATGTTCCGGTCCAGCAACTTCTTTATGTGTTCTCTCACTTCCTGGTACTGATTGGGCGGAATCCTACGATATGGTTGACATAC
This sequence comes from Actinostola sp. cb2023, assembly GCA_033675265.1. NCBI lineage: Eukaryota > Metazoa > Cnidaria > Anthozoa > Actiniaria > Actinostolidae > Actinostola > Actinostola sp. cb2023. The sequence goes on from JAUJYZ010001494.1 coordinate 115,619, forward strand.
TGGTTCATCATCCACCGTTCGTATCTTGTGTTTTACTGTTTCAGTATATCCAAGATCCTCATCCTCCTTTGCAAACAAATCAGCGTGCTTACGTAGCAGGTCATAAAGTTTTAGTCGCTGCTCGTTAGTACAGTCAATGTTTGATAGATCAACAGGACATGCAAAGTCCGAAGACACATCAGTCTTCTCATCAGACTCCAATTCCTTTAAGCAGACCATTTCCTCGTTAACCGACACCCTTTTGAAGTCAACTTTATCACTGGGGACTACACAATTCTCAACTGAGTGGACGACTCCAATCCTTGTCCGAGGGTTTAGGAACACATCCTCCCTTCCAAGATTTGCCACTCTGATGTACATGCGTCCTCCAATTACTGTCGTTACAGTATTGACAACAACAATGTCTCCTGGTAATGACCAGCTTACAGGTTCCACTAAGGCGGTGTAATCCATTTTCCCGCCATTCAAGCCTGTTGCTTGAATGACTGAAACTGATTCAGCAGGAATCCTGACTTTATTTTTACCTGCAACTTTGGCGAATCCTATTACTGACGTAGATGATTCACAAATATCCAGTTGTAGAACACTTTTCCACTCCTCACTTAGATTGTCCTTATAATCAGTGTCCGTAATCATGTCCTTTAGTTTAGATATGATATTCATGCCAACAAGCCCTGGCACAACTTGTTTCCTTTGTCTTGCGTCTTTGCCTTCAGGATCCTTTACGACGAGTATACCCCTTTGGGCAACATTAATGCCTAGAGCACACACATCGAGTTCAAAGTAACCCACATAGGGTATGTCCAACCTGTTAGCAGCAGTAAGCGTTAGCCAGCCGCTGGTGCACAGAAGATCTTTTCCTTGAAAATGTTTTTTAAAGAAACTCTCCGTAATGGTTGACACTTCAGAACCTGAATCTAGTAGACAATTGACTTGCACTCCACCCATCTCAACGACTACGACAGGACATTTTCCTACAGCTCTCTCGTAGATGTCTTTGGGAGAAGTAACAATCGATGAGCCAGAACTGCCCCCTCCTGACGCTTGACTCATAGCGACAGGGGGTGCTAGTTTGACGGTGGCTTGGGTTCCTGATTAGTTGCTTGCTCACTAGCACTCGCATATTTCTTTGTATCTTTACGACCATCACCTTGCGTATCCGGCACTTTCTGCGTGCAATTACGGGCAAAATGTCCAGGTTTCCGACATTTGTAACACAGCTGTCCCTGCGGTTTTCTCTCAGGTGACGACTTCAGTCGAGCCACAGCAGCAGTTAACTCTTTTATAGCCTCCTGCTGTTGTTGCAACATTTTGGCAAGGTCACGCAATGTTGAATCCTGCGGGTCTTTCCCTTGAAGTATACAACTTTCAGCCTTGACCTCCGAAGTACTTGTGGTATTTCTGAAACGCTGGGTTGCGTGAGGCGACTTTTCTTCTTCCTCAGACCAGCTTATTCCTTCTTCTCGAATGTCCAGAAAAGAAATACCAGGTCGCACTCTTATACTGCGTTTAAGTTCCTTCCGCAGTAAAGCGTCACGCACGTTGTCCGCAAATTGATCACGTAGCATGGTGTCCGAGTCCGCCGAACACTTCGTGTCCTTTTTCACAACACGAGTCCACAGTTCACTTAAAGCGTGTGAAAATTCTCTTAGACTCTCTCCGTCCTTCTGTCTTCGATCGTAAAATGCCTTCAAGAGTTGCGGCTTCGAGCGTTTTTCGCCGAAAGCATCGCCAAGGATTTCGAACACTTTCTTGGGATCTCTCCTATCCTCCTCTGGGTAGACTTTCAACTCTTCTTTCGCAGCTCCTTCTAGATGTGAGGTGATGAAGTCAAGCTGCTCAGCCTTGCTCATGTCCCTTGCTCCGATTATTGTCTTGACTTCCTCAATGAATTCCTCAATCGTCTGTTCACTAGAGCCATCCTTCGGTCTTCCAGAGAATGTTTTTATCTTTCTTTCTCGTGGAACGACAACAAACTGACGCTTGACTCCACTTGAACGTGATGGATTCTGTAGGTCTTCAAGGGCCTTCTTCGCTACCTCCTGTTCTTTCAGCAACAGTTCGACCTTCTCTTGTAGGGTCTTTGCATCATCAGCAGACAGAGACATCTTTGTTTTACTTTCGCCCTCAACAATTATTTTATTACACTACTTAACACAATCTTACAATCCTGCTCGCGACGCCAAAAATGTGACCAAGTGATCTTTTTACGATTGTAAGACGAGTGAAGCAAAGTAATTTAACAACTGCTTTATTGACAAAAGTTAACTCAGGGTAAACCAATGGTATAAACTAAGGGTAAACTAAGGGCGAAAGTAATACGCTGAAATATACAATGTTGAAAAGCATAATTAGAATCAATCTTTGTACTAAACAATAACTAATACTACACGTATCACAGTCTTCAATAGCGATCACATACAAGCGATTTACATAGTTTAAACTGAATAGAATACTAGCGGCGACAATACGAAGTCAATATTACTGAATCTAAAAGTAATCTGTTACATACCAATTAACACTTGAGGTGCTAGTCTAAAGAGATTTCGTTGATTACTGCCTTCACTTGACTTGATCTTGTCTCGCTTCAAACTGGACTGATTTAGCTATGAAAGCTCACTCTTTAAATATGCTTTGGAAAAGCTATGTACGCTAAAGAATGCTAAATAACTTGGTAAACAACGGAAACACGCAATTATACGCCCTGGCTTAGCAATTCACGTAGTACGGAATCACGTAAGGGAAAAATGCGTAAGAACGAAGGTTCTTGACACGCATTTATGCCATCTTTGTGATAACAGGATTATCTTATCCACATCGCGTGTAGCACGTTCGTGTCACGCCTAGTGTTACGTCTACTGACAGGAACTCACGTAATCTATGTTTGGCACGCGCTTCTAACTATAAACGAAATAACTACTAAAACTTGACATGGTCACATATACATCCTTCCATTCATTCATTCATTCCTTCATCTATACATCCTTCCATTCATTCATTCATTCAATCATCTATACATCCTTCCATTCATTCATTCATTCCTTCATCTATACATCCTTCCATTCATTCATTCATTCCTTCATCTATACATCCTTCCATTCATTCATTCAATCATCTATACATCCTTCCATTCATTCATTCATTCAATCATCTATACATCCTTCCATTCATCTATACATCCTTCCATTCATCTATACATCCTTCCATTCATCCTTCCATTCATTCATTCCTTCATCTATACATCCTTCCATTCATTCATTCAATTATCTATGCATCCTTCCATTCATTCATTCATTCCTTCATCTATACATCCTTCCATTCATTCATTCATTCCTTCATCATCTATACATCCTTCCATTCATCTATACATCATCCTTCCATTCATCTATACATCCTTCCATTCATCCTTCCATTCATTCATTCCTTCATCTATACATCCTTCCATTCATTCATTCAATTATCTATACATCCTTCCATTCATTCATTCATTCCTTCATCTATACATCCTTCCATTCATTCATTCATTCCTTCATCTATACATCCTTCCATTCATTCATTCATTTCCTTCATCTATACATCCTTCCATTCATTCATTCATTCCTTCATCTATACATCCTTCATTCATTCATTCATTCATTCATTCATTCCTTCATCTATGCATCCTTCCATTCATTCATTCCTTCATCTATACATCCTTCCATTCATTCATTCATTCATTCATTCCTTCATCTATGCATCCTTCCATTCATTCATTCCTTCATCTATACATCCTTCCATTCATTTATTCAATTATCTATACATCCTTCCATTCATTCATTCAATCATCTATACATCCTTCCATTCATTCATTCCTTCATCTATACATCCTTCCATTCATTCATTCAATTATCTATGCATCCTTCCATTCATTCATTCCTTCATCTATACATCCTTCCATTCATTCATTCAATTATCTATACATCCTTCCATTCATTCATTCATTCCTTCATCTATACATCCTTCCATTCATTCAATCATCTATACATCCTTCCATTCATTCATTCATTCCTTCATCTATACATCCTTCCATTCATTCATTCAATCATCTATACATCCTTCCATTCATTCATTCATTCAATCATCTATACATCCTTCCATTCATCTATACATCCTTCCATTCATCTATACATCCTTCCATTCATCCTTCCATTCATTCATTCCTTCATCTATACATCCTTCCATTCATTCATTCAATTATCTATGCATCCTTCCATTCATTCATTCCTTCATCTATACATCCTTCCATTCATTCATTCATTCATCTATACATCCTTCCATTCATTCATTCCTTCATCTATACATCCTTCCATTCATTCAATCATCTATACATCCTTCCATTCATTCATTCAATTATCTATGCATCCTTCCATTCATTCATTCCTTCATCTATACATCCTTCCATTCATTCATTCAATTATCTATGCATCCTTCCATTCATTCATTCCTTCATCTATACATCCTTTCATTCATTCATTCAATTATCTATGCATCCATTCATTTATTCATTCATCTATACATCCTTCCATTCATTCATTATCTATACATCCTTCCATTCATTCATTCCTTCATCTATGCATCCTTCCATTCATTCATTCCTTCATCTATACATCCTTCCATTCATTCATTCATTCATTCATTCATTCCTTCATCTATACATCCTTCCATTCATTCATTCATTCCTTCATCTATACATCCTTCCATTCATTCATTCATTCCTTCATCTATACATCCTTCCATTCATTCATTCATTCCTTCATCTATACATCCTTCCATTCATTCATTCATTCCTTCATCTATACATCCTTCCATTCATTCATTCGTGTCATTTGTTCGTTAATACATTCATTCATTCTTGAGTAAGGTATGTAATAAGCAAGGATTGTGACACATCTATACATCCTTCCATTCATTCATTCGTGTCATTTGTTCGTTAATACATTCATTCATTCTTGAGTAAGGTATGTAATAAGCAAGGATTGTGACACATCTATACATCCTTCCATTCATTCATTCGTGTCATTTGTTCGTTAATACATTCATTCATTCTTGAGTAAGGTATGTAATAAGCAAGGATTGTGACACATCTATACATCCTTCCATTCATTCATTCGTGTCATTTGTTTGTTAATACATTCATTCATTCTTGAGTAAGGTATGTAATAAGCAAGGATTGTGACACATCTATACATCCTTCCATTCATTCATTCGTGTCATTTGTTCGTTAATACACTCATTCATTCTTGAGTAAGGTTTGTAATAATTAATACACTCATTCATTCTTGAGTAAGGTTTGTAATAATTAAGGATTGTGACACATTTCACAATAAATATCAGGGATAAATTAGAACGTTTCAATATCGTCATGACACCATCTTCTGGTTAGTACAAAATGAGTATCTAAGTGTATCTAACACAAGCATGTGTTCATACCTCTTGTGCGTTCCATCCAGGTAATGTAAGACAAGCTCTATCTTTTACAGACAATAACACAAGTCTACAAAAAAGTCAACATTCTTGTCAGAACAAAGTGTTGCCATAAAGTAGAGGGGCATGTTGAAGTATTTACAGACAATAACACAAGTCTACAAAAAAGTCAACATTCTTGTCAGTACAAAGTGTTGCCATAAAGTAGAGGGGCATGTTGAAGTATTTACAGACATAACACAAGTCTACAAAAAAGTCAACATTCTTGTCAGTACAAAGTGTTGCCATAAAGTAGAGGGGCATGTTGAAGTATTTACAGACAATAACACAAGTCTACAAAAAAGTCAACATTCTTGTCAGTACAAAGTGTTGCCATAATAGAGGGGCATGTTGAAGTATTTACAGACAATAACACAAGTCTACAAAAAAGTCAACATTCTTGTCAGTACAAAGTGTTGCCATAAAGTAGAGGGGCATGTTGAAGTATTTACAGACAATAACACAAGTCTACAAAAAAGTCAACATTCTTGTCAGTACAAAGTGTTGCCATAAAGTAGAGGGGCATGTTGAAGTATTTACAGACATAACACAAGTCTACAAAAAAGTCAACATTCTTGTCAGTACAAAGTGTTGCCATAAAGTAGAGGGGCATGTTGAAGTATTTACAGACAATAACACAAGTCTACAAAAAAGTCAACATTCTTGTCAGTACAAAGTGTTGCCATAAAGTAGAGGGGCATGTTGAAGTATTTACAGACAATAACACAAGTCTACAAAAAAGTCAACATTCTTGTCAGTACAAAGTGTTGCCATAAAGTAGAGGGGCATGTTGAAGTATTTACAGACAATAACACAAGTCTACAAAAAAGTCAACATTCTTGTCAGTACAAAGTGTTGCCATAAAGTAGAGGGGCATGTTGAAGTATTTACAGACAATAACACAAGTCTACAAAAAAGTCAACATTCTTGTCAGTACAAAGTGTTGCCATAAAGTAGAGGGGCATGTTGAAGTATTTACAGACAATAACACAAGTCTACAAAAAAGTCAACAATTCTTGTCAGTACAAAGTGTTGCCATAAAGTAGAGGGGCATGTTGAAGTATTTACAGACAATAACACAAGTCTACAAAAAAGTCAACATTCTTGTCAGTACAAAGTGTTGCCATAAAGTAGAGGGGCATGTTGAAATATTTCATCACTCGGCGAACACAAGTCTCACACGCGACTTTCTACCAGTACATTTCCTTTCGACAGTTTTCATTATTAAGGTGCGTCACGTGACAAGTGGCCATAAAATACTCCACGTATCAAGAATGTCTATCAGTATCCCCCTAAGACACTGAGAGAATTGCAAGCAGAAGAATAATCGCAAGCAATTAGTCTGCTAATTGTTAGCACATACATATGAAACATGTGCTTGGCCTTAGCCCTACGTGTACTGTAGCTACTACCCACCCTCACCCCCACGGGGGAAAGGAGGGCAATGCTACACGTCGGCTAGCTTGTCTTTTCTTACAAGCATAAACGTTTTTTTATGCTATATATTAGTCTACCTTAGGTTTTCTGGATATTCCAAAGTCTGTGCAGTAGAAAAGGTTGAATTCCAAAACAGTATGGTTTGGTTCTTGAGCTGTCGTCGATGATGGACGAATGTCACCTCCTACGAAACACCAACATGAAAGCAACTATTTAGAGCAACTATATACATGCTTTAGAATATTATTGCACAGACCACACTTTTAGAGTTAGAGGTAGAGTTAGACAACTACTTTGACAGTAAACACACAGATTTGTAAGTTATATGTAATGTATGTACATATATAGCTAATTGCATAATCATTGTCGGGTTGAAAATCATGAAAGCTATGACCAAAAGGAATTCTGGGAAATTAAAACTCTCAAATAACATCGTCAAATCATCGACCTTTTTATCCAGAATTGTAGGATCTTAGTTAACCCTTTGACACCCAGAGATTTTTGAGTTTTTTAGCGATTTTCTGGACCTAATCACGCCATAGGAAATTTCGATTCCATATAAGGGGTTTCCATGGAAATCTTGACAGTTCTGAAAGCCCACGGGCTCAGGTTCTGACGTAATCTTTCTCTTTTGGTGAATCTCCTCGAGGAACGGCATCTCGTACATGTAGCTACTAGGAGCGGTCAATTTTGCATTTTTAGAGTGTTTATAGCCATTATTCACCACAGAAGCCCCCAGGACAGCATCATTAAGCTTGACTGGTGTGGTAGAGACCGTTCTCCTGGAAGAACTCAGGAGTTTAGATACGAATTCACGAACAGATTTCGACTTTGCCGTTTGGAAATTCAAAATGGCGGACTCAATTGTGAAATCGTCTCTCTGGTCTTTCTGTGGTGGATTCCAGGACCTACAAAGACATTTTTGGCGACTTTGGACTTGTAAAGAATGCAACCGGTGCAATATTTTGCCTGTAGGACCGAGTGGCTCGACACTCTATATATTCTTAAAAGAGGGATTTTCGGGGGAGATCTATGCCGAAATTCCCGGATGTTTCCCGGCATCCTTTTCGGGCGTGCAGAAGGAAAACACGTGTTAGCGAAAGTGGGCCTAAGGAAATGGCTATTGTTCGGCGAGTTAAGGAAAAGAGAGGGCAAAATTCACGACTATATCAAGAAGAGAGATGGAAGTTTGCTGAGAAAGTGGCATTTTGTTTCGCAAGGATGTATTTTGGAAGAAAATCCAAGTCAAATGTCGTTCATTTTCGAGGTGTAAAATTGCGTCAAAAACACGCATTTTTGATTTTTATGGCAAACAAATTGAACTAATGCCCAGAAATCGGACCTGTAAGTCAGTTTACTTGAGGTTAAAATATGAAGAGTTATCTAGTTGTCACTAATAACTGGCCATGAGATCGATGTTACGAAAATTCAGAAAGTTAGAATTTTTCAAAGCAGTATCGATTTTTACGGGCGGTTTCGGGCGCCGTGGGAGTCAAAGGGTTAAATAGCTCATATACCTTCAAAACTACGAGAACAGTGAATATATCTGTATGTAATGTAGCTCATGAACTGATTTCCCATCCATCCTTGCGGTCTCAGCTTCTATGAGTTATGTTTTTCAACCCGACAACGATTATGCAATTAGCTATATGTATGTATATAAAAAATGAACTACATGTAGAAGTTCTTGGCTGAGATGCATGACACTGTACTTTTTAGATAAAACAATGGTAACAAAATTATTTAAAGTGTCAATTGTATTTTAACAGACGTTTCGGGCATAGCCCTTCACTGGTATGTATAGCTGTTGAGATGTCGTCAAAACACTGTCACCAAGCGTGGACATTTATGCAGCACTTTTCCCTCTACATTTGTCCTGTTTTGCAGGTTGCAATCACTAACATAACACTTGAAGAACTAATGATTAAACCTGGTGAAAATCATGTGGGTACATCTTTGCTGGGTGACAAAATAATAAACTTTGTAGACACTGTTTTAGATAGGTTGGAAATCAACTGTATGTCGAAAAATACTAGTCTAAAACAGGTGACATTGGTGATCTTGTGTAAGCGTCTTCAAATAAACAAAGCCATCCAGCGTGATTCCTGCACAGGGCCTCACTATAGTTGGACCATTGCATGCCCACAAATTTAATTACCATTAACTTGTCAATAAGTAACTAATATGGAGGGTAAGTGCCATTGTATGCGGCAATCGGCTAAGCAAGCAAAGGCAAAGGCAAGCAAGTAGGTTACCATGGCAACCAAGCCAAGGGTCAACCTGTCATACTTACCTACAATCCATACTTTAAGGGAGGGTAGGACAATGGGGGCAAAAACCCAGAACTATGCAGAGAGCAACAATGTAGGCAACAAAGCCACCAGCGAAGTGAAGCGAGCAAGCCAAGACACCACGAGGTCTGAGCAATCATGCGTTAACTCATAGTCTGCGGCATGAAACTGCTGACCACTTATCTCCCTGTTAACCTTGATTAATGAATAATCACATCACAATAACACATACCAGTAAAGGTGAGAGTACAGATAGCAGCTCACTGCTGTATGGTTCACCATGGCGGCTTTGCACACTAGTGAGGATGTCCACCCAGAGCTTCTCAACCTACAGAGTATAATATTACCACACCCTATTAACTATCCTGACTTGTCAAATGTATATCCCTTCCCCTACGATCTCTAAGTTACTGTATGATATCCTGCAGGATAGAGCCTCTCCTTTCTGTCCCACTTTCTTTCATGTTACAACAACCCTAACCCCTCCCCCCACTGATTGATGTTGTTAGAAACTTGTGTGTGGTCACATACTACCACAACTCTATGCGAAGATGAATCACAACATTGATGGATGGGGAAAATAAAAGAAAGAATATTTGTGAAGGAATGGTCAACGCTCAGCGTGCATCCATCGAGTTATGGATGCAGGAGGGAGGCTGCTAAGCTGCGCTTCGTGCGACTCTAGCTTCTTGAGTGCTTAGCAGCCGACCAAGTGCATCCATAACTCGATGGACGCACAGCTGAAGCGTTGACCATTTCTTTTATAACAGTCACTGCAAATTCAAATAAAGCAATTTTATTTTCCAATTGATTTCAGAGCGCGCGCTATGCCGATGACGTGAGCCCATTGAGTTATGGATGCACGTACGCTCGCCAATCAGAGCGCGCGTTACACATGTATATCAATGCTATGCTATAATACCTTTTTATCTATGATTGCCTAAGATAGAAATGATTGTGCTGTGGTAAATAAGGGTTTTACAATGTGGTGTACCTTTTGGATGAACTTGATTGTGAAGACTGCTTTCTCCATGTTTGATTTTGCTACTTTGGTACTGAGAAGATAACATTTTCTATTTCAACATAATATTACTAAAATGTTACAAGAAAAACAATAGAATACATGTATATGACGAGTGCATGACAACAACTCTTTACTTTGCCAGTACAGGTGCGTGTACAAGTACAAGTACCTCTGATGTGACAAGCAAAAGATAGGAACCACTGAGTGAGCAAGGATGTTTGTAGCAGAAGCAATCTCTGATGGACCATTTAGGTGTTGATAAAGTACAGATAACTTATCAACAATATTCGTTAAGATAACAGCAAGGACACCAGAGTATTCAGCTGTCTTCTATAAACAGCAAGAAAAACAATGCGTTAAAATTCTATTTTGCACTTGTGAAGAAATCTGATAACTAGTACAGGTATGCGTTGTGTGTAATTATGGGACTGTTTAAGAGGATGAGTAATTTTCAATACGGTGTCAAGTTGAATGGAGATGTGAGTTTGGTACCCAACAATCACATGGTTTACAGTAAATAGACAATATTTATTATGGCATCTCTAAAATAGTCCCATTCTCCATGAAACATAGTAGTTACAACTAAAGTTTTCCATGCATGAACTCCAAAAAGGCTAATCATTACAGACAATATGGAGTACACATTACTACTGTCTTCATTGCTACATGTCCACTTGAGATCATGATGGGTAAGTTTGCAATATCCTTCCGTCAATCACAAACATCAAATATGCAGCTTCTTTGATGTCTCATTATTGCAAACTACAAGTTGTCTCGGTCGATCGCAGCAATGAAAACAGTGTCAACTCAAGACATAACGTCTTCTCATTTCTCAACTTTACCTTGGTTTTCATGACTTCATCACAAGCAAACATAACTTTACTGGTGAGCACCAAGGCACTCTTGTAGTTACCCAAGGGTTGTTGGATCTTTTTAGCCCACTTAGAGGGTGACTTGATGGGAGACTTGCCAGTAAATACTGGGGTCACGGTGTAGTCCATGCATTCAAGGACAACAGAAACAAGGTTTCCCATTCCAGATAAGAAATGGATATCCTAATATAATGGAGGGATGGAAATGATAGAAGGAGAAGATAAGAAAAGGGGTAAAATCAACCATAATATGTAGACTATGCCATGTACACCACTGCCACACCATGCTACGCCACCACTCGAACACTCTGCCATGCCACATAACGCCAGCCCACTGCCATGCCACTGTCACACCATGCCACGCCACCACTCCAACACTCTGCCATGCCACATAACGCCAGCTCACTGCCATGCCACTGTCACACCATGCCACACCACCACTCCAACACTCTGCCATGCCACACAACGCCAGCCCACTGCCATGCCGCTGTCACACCACACCACGCCACTGTCACACCATGACATGCCATGCCACTGACATACCATGTCACACCATGTCACACCATGCCACCACTCGAACCCACTGCCATGCCACCACTCGAACCCACTGCCATGCCACACACCGCCAGACCACTGCCATGCCACTGTCACACCATGACATGACACACCATGCAATGCCACTGACATGGTATACACCATGCCAGGCCACTGTCACACCATGACATGCTAAGCCACACAAGAGAAAAGTCCCTGATAAAATAGTACTGTACAATGAACATGTATACACAACACTAACCTTAGCCTTGTTGTCATCCCAGAGTGTAAGCAACTTACAACACAACTCCTCTGCACAGCGATTGGTTTCTAAGGATGAAACTAATGCAGCTGCACGGGAAAAACTTCTGTAAAGATTGTCTAAATCCTTGTTGATAATCCTAACATGTTCCTTGAAATAAATATAAATCTACAGTTAGAAGTTTTGTACTCATTTGTGTTCAGTCAGTCGATCAGTCAGTCTATCAGTCAGCCAGCCAGTCAGTCAATCATTCTTCCATCTGTCCATCATCAAGCTTTCAGTCCGTCCTTCGATCAGTTAGTCAGTCAGTCAGTCAGTCAGTCAGTTGATCAGTCAATCAGTCAGTTGATCAGTCAGTCAGCCAGTCGGTCGGTCGATCAGTCAGTCAGCCAGTCGGTCGATCAGTCAGTCAGTCGATCAGTCAGTCAGTCGATCAGTCAGTCGATCAGTCAGCCAGTCAGTTGATCAGTAAGCCAGTCAGTCGATCAGTCAGTCGATCAGTCAGTCAGTCAGTCGATCAGTCAGTCAGTCGATCAGTTAGTCAATCAGTCAGTCAGTCAGTCAGTCAGTCAATCAATCAGTCAGTCAGTCAGTCATTCAGTCAATCAGTCAGTCGATCAGTCAGTTGATCAGTCAGTCGATCAGTCAGTCAGTCAGGGTTGGTCAGTCAGTCAGTCAGTCGATCAGTCAGTCAGTCAGTCGTCAGTCAGTCAGTCAGTCAGTCAATCAGTCAGTTATTCAGTCAGTCAATCAGTCGATCAGTCAGTCGATCAGTCAGTCAGTCAGTCGATCAGTCAGTCAGTCAGTCGATCAGTCAGTCAGTCAGTCAATCAATCAATCAGTCAGACAGTCAGACAGTCAATCAGTCAGTCAGTCAGTCAATCAGTCAGTCGATCAGTCAGTCGATCAGTCAGTCGATCAGTCAGTCAGTCAGTCAGTCAGTCAGTCAGTCATCAGTCAGTCAGTCAGTCGATCAGTCAGTCAGTCAGTCAATCAATCAATCAGTCAGACAGTCAGACAGTCAGTCAGTCAGTCAGTCAGTCAGTCAGTCTCCACAGTCAGTCAGTCAATCAGTCGATCAGTCAGTCAGTCAGTCAGTCGATCAGTCAGTCAGTCAATCAATCAATCAGTCAGTCAATCAGTCGATCAGTCAGTCAGTCAATCAATCAATCAGTCAATCAGTCAGTCTCCACAGTCAGTCAGTCAATCAGTCGATCAGTCAGTCAGTCAGTCAATAAGTCAGTCAGTCGATCAGTCAGTCAGTCAATCAATCAATCAGTCAATCACGTCAGTCAGACAGTCAATCACTCAGTCTCCACAGTCAGTCAGTCAGTCAGTCGATCAGTCAGTCAGTCAGTCAATCAGTCAGTCAGTCAGTCAATCAGTCGATCAGTCAGTCAGTCAGTCAGTCAGTCAATTAGTCAGTCAGTTAGTCAGTCAGTCAGTTGATCAGTCAGTCAGTCAGTCAGTCAGCCAGTCAGCCAGTCAGTCAATCATTCTTCCATCTGTCCATCATCAAGCTTTCAGTCCGTTCTTCGATCAGTCAATCTGTTGATCAGTCGTATGTCTGTCCATCAGTCAATCTGTCCATCAGTCGTATGTCTGTCCATCAGTCGTATGTCTGTCCATCAGTCATATGTCTGTCCATCAGTCATATGTCTGTCCATCAGTCATATGTCTGTCCATCAGTCGTATGTCTGTCCATCAGTCGTATGTCTGTCCATCAGTCGTATGTCTGTCCATCAGTCGTATGTCTGTCCATCAGTCGTATGTCTGTCCATCAGTCGTATGTCTGTCCATCCAACAGTCTTTCAATGAGTAGATTAGTCTTCTCACATACCTGGTCAAAAGACTCATTCAAAAGTTCTTTAACTGGCAGCATGAATGCCAGATAGACAGCACTGAAGTCATGTTCCAAGGCATTCCCTTGATTCACTTCATTACTCTGACCGTAAAATGTATAAAGAGCATGAATACATGAACTCTACCAAGACTTGAACATAACAGATTTAATACACACTGTTAATTACCATGGTGAATTTGTTCCCTTTTGCCGAGAACAATAATTTATTTCATGTCAGCGAAACAGGGAGTGGTCACCCAATCTCCAGAGCCAGGGGCTCATAGTGGTAGAGGAAACGCTGAATGTCTAAGAACTACAACTAGTGAATGGCTTGTTAATCTACACTGTACATGTATGTATTGACCTTTAGGATGTACTCATTTAACGCTCCAACCACATGACTCCAGAGTCTCCATAGAGAAGATCCTTTGTTAACAAAGCTGTAAACCAGAATGAGAATACATTGAAGAAAGACATGAAGCAAGAAAGCAAGGAAGCAAGGAAGCAAGGAAGAAAAGGGGAAGCAAGCAAGCAAGCAAGCAAGCAAGCAAGCAAGCAAGCAAGCAAGCAAGCAAGCAAGCAAGCAAGCAAGCAAGCAAGCAAGCAAGCAAGCAAGCAAGCAAGCAAGCAAGCAAGCAAGCAAGCAAGCAAGCAAGCAAGCAAGCAAGCAAGCAAGCAAGCAAGCAAGCAAGCAAGGAAGGAAGCAAGAAAAGGGGAAGCAAGCAAGTAAGCAAGCAAGCAAGCAAGCAGGAAGAGATAGAACAGTGTAAGGAAGGAAGAAAGGAGGATGCAAGGAAGCAAGGAAAATAAATAGCAAAGGCGACAGCAAAGACAGAAAACAAGGGAGTGAGGAAGTGAGTGTGGAGGAAGAGAATAAATAATACCAGAAGTACAAATACAGTACCTTAAACTTTCAATTAATTGTAATGTTGCTTGTACATGAACTAATTGACCAGATGGAGCATTGACACCACTTGAAACAAGGTTTTCAAATCCAATATAAAGTCTAAATCAATACATAAAAGTCATTATCATCCTTGACAGCAAAGTATACGTCCCAGACAAACAGGTGTATTGTACATGTGCACATCACAGCATACCTTTCACTGTGTTGTCCCTCTTTAAAGACTTGCGGAGAGAGAAGATTCTGCATGATAAGTATTGCTGTTGACCCTTGTGGATTCTCTTTAGAGTGTAGACTTGCATTGTGATGACTAAGCAGATCAGGTGAGACATGAGAGAGACGCTCTAGGATTTTCTAAAGAGAGAGAAAATCATGCAATCATGTACATGAATCTTACATGAGCAGATCCAGGATTTTTTCCAAAGTTGGAAGTTAGGAAGCTTTGAGAAATGGCTGGATAGAAAGACTGACAAAAATATCAGCAAATACCATGGAACTATAACCAACCCATGACCCCACCCCACGGATCCACCCATCACTTAATACTTCCATCTTTACTATTGTATTCTTCTAGATTTCGAATATAAACTCACCAGACATGTTGCAGATGTGGTATAGTTTCCTTCAATGATTTCTTCAGCAACAGCCAACAGGGGAAGAAAGTAGGACTCAAACATTTTGCTTCTGTCTGAATTATCACCAAAAAAAAAACACAGATTTAATATACATGTACACTGTTAGAACCATTTTAGAACCAAGGGGTTATTGTCTTAGTTCTTAACAGATGAAGGCAACGTCAAAACTACATGTATCTCGCAAGCAGTAATAAATTATTTAGCAATACATTTTTGCAACAAAATTGGAGATTTATCATACTTAGTTGTAGTTGTAGCCACCCAAACACACTTTGATCAACATTTGGTTGTGTTGCGTGAGCAAGCAAAACATTGTCTATGTAGCCTCAGCTTAACAGATTAGCGCTAACCCAGGATTAAATATCAAGAAAACCATTCATTTTAAACCTGGATTAAGACTAATCAGGCTTTCAGGAACCAGGCCCTGCAATCATGTAGGTCTTCTAGCAAGCTTTCATGTATAGTAGAGACTGCTGATTGTAATTGTTCCCTTCTATTATTTGATTAGGTACATGTACCTTCTAGAACAAGCTGCTCAACTTGATCAACCAGATTGCTCCACAAACTGCTTGCTAATGTATCTGTTGACAACAACAAAATATCAATCAATCAATGATTAAATTAAATTATTAGAGTGCAATTTAGAAAAGCTTGAAAACTAAATAACTAATTAGTACTAAATAGCACTAATGAAACAATAGAAAACAATAGAAATACCTATATTTAGTACTATTTAAAGTTAGTACTATTTCACGCTTTTCTAAATTGCACTCTAATATCACATTTATCTATTTAATAACACAAAAATAAACTAAGTTTACCAGGAATTCCTTTCCCACAAGTTTTTAAAGCCTCCCTGACAGCACTTATCAAGATTTAATAACACAAAAATAAACTAAGTTTACCAGGAATTTCTTTCCCACAAGCTTTTAAAGCCTCCCTGACAGCACTTATCAAGATTTAATAACACAAAAATAAACTAAGTTTACCAGGAATTTCTTTTCCACAAGCTTTTAAAGCCTCCCTGACAGCACTTATCAAGACTTTGGCATGTTTCTCAAACTCCTTTGTCGACTGGAAGACAGTATCTTTCAAATTACTCTCTGAAAATCAATCAGTCAGTCACTTATCAATCAATCAATCAATCAATCAAGCAAGCAACCAAGCAACCAATCAATCAACCAGTCAGTCAGTCAGTCAGTCAATGAGTCAGCCATTCAAAGACTAATTAATCAATCAAGCAACCAATCAATCAACCAGTCAGTCAGTCAATGAGTCAGCCAGTCACTAATCAATCAATCAATCATTCAATCAATCAACCAATCAACCAGTCAGTCAGTCAATGAATCAGTCAGTTACTAATCAATCAATCAATCAATCAACCAGTCAGTCAGTCAATGAGTCAGTCAGTCAGTCAATCAATGAGTCAGTCAGTCATTCAATGAATCAGTCATACATTCAGACAGTTAGTGTGTTAAGCATAAGAAGTTTGCTAAAATGGAACGACACAAGCATAAGCACGAAATGAGGTCCCTTGTACAAACCAGGCTTTAGACAGTGACCCTGGCAGCTGTCAATCAACATGTACAGGCTTTAGACAGTGACCCTGGCAGCTGTCAATCAACATGTACAGGCTTTAGACAGTGACCCTGGCAGCTGTCAATCAACATGTACAGGCTTTAGACAGTGACCCTGGCAGCTGTCAATCAACATGTACAGGCTTTAGACAGTGACCCTGGCAGCTGTCAATCAACATGTACAGGCTTTAGACAGTGACCCTGGCAGCTGTCAATCAACATGTACACATTGAGTCGGTGAGAAGGTTAGTCAGTAGTCTAACAGGCAGGCACAAAGTCAATTAAATAGTGCTCACCTAAAGTGTAATCAATGTTGGGTGTAACACTGTGAATATCTTTGGACAAAATCTTTTCAAGTATTGTACAACCCTGTCTAAACAATTTGTCTTTTGCAGACTTTGCAAAGCTTGCATTGATGACAGTGGGCGTCCTGGGTGTGACCTTGAGTGACCGTCTTGCAGCAGCCTTAGGGGTCTCCAATAAGGAATTACAAATACTCTTGCCAGTGTTTGGTGTAGGGGGACACTTTAGATCTCCAAAACCTTCCTTGGATTTCAGCAAGCTGACATGACCAATGCCCGTTCCAAATATAAACTGTAGCAATGGTATAGAGACCTACAAGGAACACAAGATGATTATTGTAAGTTGAGCCAAATACAGGCCATTTCATCTCCACATGTATTATTGTGTTTAACAGTACCTTATCAAACAGTTCAAAGAGTCCTTTGTGTTCAAAGGAACAGACAAAGTGCCACCATACTGAAAGTCTGGCTGATTCTACCTTCTCGTTCCTTTCTTTCACAGCTGAATTCTGTCAATTTACAACAGTAAGGAATACATGTAGTTCAAAGAAGTTTTAAAAAGGTCTTTGCAAAGTAACTTAAGCAGTTACCAGGAAAGGAGTCCAGCAAATATTTGTAGGAAAGAAACAATGCTTCATGACTTGTATCAAATCAATATACATTACCAAGAGTGGCATCATGATAAGATTGACCCGCCTTGGAGCAATGAGAACATCTGAAAATAAAGAGAATAAAATTACACATGTACAATCAGTCAATTAATTAAGCCTGTATGGTGACAATAATATTGTGCCTTGTTTTTCAACCCACTGCTCAGTGTTTTGATATCGTGTTTAATCTCTTACTTATTACTCAGAAAAGTTCTACTGTAGGAATCTCACTTTTAGAGTAACTGGACCACTAACATGGCAAGTTAACTTAGTGAAAGTGATAAGAAGGAACACAAATAAATAGAGCGGTTATGATGCATATATGTAATGAATAATTCACCTTGAGATTCAGCAAAGCTGTCAATCAACACTTGCCAAGCAAAGTATGACTCAACTTGAACGGCAACTGAAGAGTTTTTAAATCCCTGTTTTAGATTAAAATATTATGTTTCTTTCAATATTGCAAGAATACTGGTGTTAAACATGCGGGCACAACAGAGAGAATGTTCCAAAGGGGGGTGAAGTTATGTCTCCTCACAATATTATTATATAATATGTGGAGTACAGAGTGCTTTGACCATACTGTACGTACCAGAGTAAGAAGATGGAGGGAATATTAACTAAAGAACTGGAAAACAAGTTTTTTTTCAGAAACTGAAGCGAGCATGTTATTGGGTGGGAAAGCATATTTGATTGAGTAAAACATGTCAAATTAGATCAAATAATCTAGTAATCAAAGAAACACGATCCAAATAGAAGCATATGCACTTGAGGAAAAAAACAAATTCCAGGCCCATACCCCACTTTTCCGAGACACTTATAATTTGCAGTCGAAAATAAATAAATAAATAAATGAATGAAAACTATAACCATCACATTCATCCAGTTTAAACAAATCAGCAATGGTTTACAGAGGCAACTGCCTCAGCTCTCATCATACTGGCTACGGGTCTGAAATCTGATTTAAAACTCACAAGATACATGTGGTACTCAAGCCATTAATTTTCTTGTAACATGTACCTGTTCAACAAGCTTTAAAATATCATTAATTAAACTAGTTCGATGTAGAGTCTGAAAAAGACAGAAATAAATATGTGTTAACTGCAAATTCTTTATCGCATGTAAAAATAACACAAAATTAAACATTGATAGTAGAAGGATTACCTGTCCAAGTACTGGCACAATACATGCCCAAACTTTTAAGACAAAAAGTTCTTTCTTCTCATTGCATAACTTTGTTAGGTCAGCTATCAGTCCCTACATTGCACAAGTAACGTTTAATCTGATTCACAATATGTTATTATCATATCATCAACAATAATTGTACAGTAAATGTACAAGAATATACAGTTGAACCTCCACCACCTCCCATAAGCAGACACCACCCACTAGTAGATACCTCCCATAAGACACCTCCTATAAGCAGACACCTCCCATAAGAAGACACCTCCCATAAGCAGCCACCTCCCATAAACAGCCACCTCCTATAAGCAGCCACCTCCCATAAACAGCCACCTCCTATAAGCAGACACCTCCCATAAGCATACACCTCCTATAAGCAGACACCTCCTACAAGCAGACACCTCCCATAAGCGGCCACCTCCCATAAGTAGACATCTCCTATAAGCAGACACCTCCTATAAGCACACACCTCCCATAAGCATACACCTCCTATAAGCAGACACCTCCTACAAGCATCTACCTCCCATAAGCAGACACCTCCTATAAGCAGACACCTCCTATAAGCAGACACCTCCTATAAGCAGACACCTCCCATAAGCAGACACCTCCTATAAGCACACACCTCCCATAAGCAGACACCTCCTATAAGCAGACACCTCCCATAAGCATACACCTCCTATAAGCAGACACCTCCTACAAGCAGACACCTCCCATAAGCAGACACCTCCTATAAGCACACACCTCCCATAAGCAGATACCTCCTATAAGCAGACACCTCCTATAAGCAGACACCTCCTATAAGCAGACACCTCCTATAAGCAGACACCTCCCATAAGCATACACCTCCTATAAGCATACACCTCCTACAAGCAGACATCTCCCATAAGCAGACACCTCCTATAAGCACACACCTCCCATAAGCAGACACCTCCTATAAGCAGACACCTCCTATAAGCAGACACCTCCTATAAGCAGACACCTCCTATAAGCAGACACCTCCCATAAGCATACACCTCCCATAAGCAGACACCTCCCATAAGCAGACACCTCCTATAAGCAGACACCTCCTATAAGCACACACCTCCCATAAGCAGACACCTCCTATAAGCAGACACCTCCTATAAGCAGACACCTCCTATAAGCAGACACCTCCTATAAGCAGACACCTCCTATAAGCAGACACCTCCCATAAAGCATCTACCTCCCATAAGCAGACACCTCCTATAAGCAGACACCTCCTACATGTACAAGCATCTACATGTACCTCCCATAAGCAGACACCTCCCATAAGCAGACACCTCCCATAAGCGGCCACCTCCCATAAGCAGACACTTCCCATAAGCGGCCACCTCCCATAAGTAGACACCTCCCATAAGCAGACACATCCCGTATAAAGCAACCACCGCCTACAAGCATACACCTCCTATAAGCAGACACCTCCTACAAGCAGACACCTCCCATAAGCAGACACCTCCTATAAGCACACACCTCCAATAAGCAGACACTTCCTATAAGCAGACACCTCCTAAAAGAAGACACCTCCTATAAGAAGACACCTCCTATAAGCAGACACCTCCTATAAGCACACACCTCCTATAAGCAGACACCTCCTACAATCATCTACCTCCCATAAACATATACCTCCTATAAGCAGACACCTCCCATAAGCAGACACCTCCTATAAGCAGGCACCTCCTATAAGCAGACACCTCCTACAACCTCCTATAAGAAGACACCTCCTATAAGCAGACACCTCCTATAAGCAGACACCTCCTATAAGCAGACACCTCCCATAAGCAGACACCTCCTACAAGCAGACACCTCCTATAAGAAGACACCTCCTATAAGCAGACACCTCCTATAAGCAGACACCTCCTATAAGCAGACACCTAAGCAGACCATAAGCAGACACCTCCTATAAGCAGACACCTCCTATAAGCAGACACCTCCTATAAGCAGACACCTCCCATAAGCAGACACCTCCTATAAGCAGACACCTCCTATAAGCAGACACCTCCTACAAGCATCTACCTCCCATAAGCATACACCTACTATAAGCAGACACCTCCTATAAGCAGACACCTCCTATAAGCAGACACCTCCCATAAGCAGACACCTCCTATAAGCAGACACCTCCTACAAGCATCTACCTCCCATAAGCATACACCTCCTATAAGCAGACACCTCCGATAAGCAGACACCTCCCATAAGCAGACACCTCCTATAAGCAGACACCTCCTATAAGCAGACACCTCCTATAAGCAGACACCTCCTACAATCATCTACCTCCCATAAACATCTACCTCCTATAAGCAGACACCTCCCATAAGCAGACACCTCCTATAAGCAGACACCTCCTACAAGCAGACACCTCCCATAAGCAGACACCTACTATAAGGAGACACCTCATCTGCCAATTTCTACATATTTATTTACAGCCGCTTACTCCAGTAGGACCATAAGCCTACAAATGTTATTGAAACTCTCATGTTTGTTCTTAAGTCAAAGTTCACTTACTGTTCTGAGTACTGAGAGTAACCATTTGCTAACATCTTCTCTCACAGAAACAATATGACTTAGATTGGATGAGATCACTGACAAGGCATGGTCTCGTACCTGAATTACAATGAGCAGTGGTCAAACACAATAATATAATAAGGTGAATAGATCACGAGTGGTAGACCAGAATATTTGTATTCTGGATCCTTGCAGAAAACTTAGTCTTGTCATAGACTGTGGAGACAGAAAGTTTAGGGGAAAGGAAAGGGAGATATTAAAGCTTCCATCTACACACATATATGCCACACCCACAGATATGCCGCACCTAGAGATAAGCTGTACCCACAGATAAGCTGTACCCACAGATAAGCTGCACCCACAGATAAGCTGCAGCCACAGATAAGCTGCACCCACAGATAAACTGCACCCACAGATAAGCTGTACCCACAGATAAGCTGCAGCCACAGATAAGCTGTACCCACAGATAAACTGCACCCACAGATAAGCTGTACCCACAGATAAGCTGCACCCACAGATAAGCTGCAGCCACAGATAAGCTGCACCCACAGATAAGCTGCAGCCACAGATAAGCTGCACCCACAGATAAACTGCACCCACAGATAAGCTGTACCCACAGATAAGCTGCACCCACAGATAAGCTGCAGCCACAGATAAGCTGCACCCACAGATAAGCTGCAGCCACAGATAAGCTGCAGCCACAGATAAGCTGCACTCACAGATAAGCTGTACCCAACAGATAAGCTGCACCCACAGATAAGCTGCACCCACAGATAAGCTGCACCCACAGATAAGCTGCACCCACAGATAAGCTGCACCCACAGATAAGCTGCAGCCACAGATAAGCTGCACCCACAGATAAGCTGCACCCACAGATAAGCTGTACCCACAGATAAGCTGCAGCCACAGATAAGCTGCAGCCACAGATAAGCTGTACCCACAGATAAACTGCACCCACAGATAAGCTGTACCCACAGATAAGCTGCACCCACAGATAAGCTGCAGCCACAGATAAGCTGCAGCCACAGATAAGCTGTACCCACAGATTTCTTAGGATTTTTTTTAATTGCATTACAATACATTGTATTTAGGCCTAATTTAATGTTTTAATAGTTCTAATTATATATATTATTATTTTTTTATTATTATATTATATATTTATACTGTAAATTATATAAACAGCGCTTTGAGCACAAGAAAAAGCGCTATATAAATAATAAAGTTATTATTATTATAAGCTGTACCCACAGATAAGCTACACTCACAGATAAGCTGCAGCCACAGATAAGCTGCACCCACAGATAAGCTGCAGCCACAGATAAGCTGTACCCACAGATAAGCTGCACCCACAGATAAGCTGCAGCCACAGATAAGCTGCACCCACAGATAAGCTGCACCCACAGATAAGCTGTACCCACAGATAAGTGTTGAAGTCTTACCTTTCCTGCTGAGCTTACAGTTAGAGAGAAAGCCACGTTACACCAATATATAGCAATGCCTTTCATGATAGAATCAGGCAGCTGTTCAAGAAATCTAAACACAAATTCACACACATATTACACAATGTACTTCAAACAGCAACTTTTAGGGGTGTCGAATGGTCCCCGCATAAAGTCTTACAAAATTCCGGTCAAAATTTGTGGGTCTCATTTTTTTGTAAAAAGCTGTCTCAGAGTCTCGAATTTTGAAAACAAAGGAAATTGGTGAAAAAGCGTCTCGGGCTCGCAAAAAATATGCACGCCTTGTCTCGGAGTCTTGCAAAGTCTCGCATTGACCATTCGATACCCCTTCTTTTAAAGCTACCAGTCCAAGTTTCAAGAATAAGACAAATTATTATTCCACTCAAACATCAGTTTGCCATGAAAGATCAAGAACACTTGCAAACTATGCCAGGGTATTACACATTAGTGCTCAGAAACACAACAAAAATGGCCAAATTTGAATGAACCAAGACAATAATAAATCAGTTGAAGGGCTCCCTGCAAGAACAGAGTAAATGACTTGTGATCAAAACCCAAATTCTCCTTTGAAATTCAAAGAATCTCAAGGAGAATTTAGATTTTGATCAGAGATCATTTTAATTATTCAATGGTTTAACAGTTTTAAAATACTCACAGACATTTCAGTCATCCATAAACTATGCAACTTGTGAAATATCCATGCATATTATTGAATATGATTTATTTGTTTGAACAGTTTGGTATGTTGTATTTTATTTTTAGATTGAGATTTAATTTTTTTTTTGTAAAGCCCTTTAGATTATTTCATAGTTTCAGCGCTATAGATAATAATATAGAAATTCAATGATTATTAGTATTATTATTATTATAAGATACATATAGATTCGAAGATGATCAGTGAAGATGACCCAATGCTCAAAAACGTTTTGAACACTTGTTAAAACTTTTAAAGCCTTTTATTTATTACACATATAGATTCATCAAATACCTTTCAACTACACAAAGAGCTTCATTATCAACTGTTGGAGACTGCAGTCCTTTCTTGAGAGCACATTCAATAGATGTGAAGATATCTACAAGCTAAGAACATGAAAACAATGTGAATGAGAATTCATGACGTCCGGTTGGCTCAGTTGGTTGAGTACCGGTCTATTGTGCGGGAGGTTCGTGGTTCGAGTCCTGGCCAGACCATTATTACTCAGGGTCTTAAAATAATTGAGGAGAAAGTGCTGCCTTTGTAATTACATCTACAAATGGTTAGACCTTCACGTGGCTCGGATGACCATGTAAAAATTAATGGTGGTCCCGTCTCTCCACACTCCATTACAATGCACCGGAGGGTCATAAAAGAACCCATACCACTGTTCGATTAAGAGTAGCTGGGCACAAAGTTCCTCAGGTGTGTGTGGCCTGAACTCCCAGCATTGAGGCTGACTTACAGCATAAGTTACTGGTGAACAAGGTCTCTAAAACTTGTATTACAACTAGTAATCCAATGGATCTAGCTGCAGGATTAGAGCCCAAGTTACTGGTGAACAAGGTCTCTAAAACTTGTATTACAACCAGTAATCCAACTGATTTATTTGCGAGTGCTGGAACAGACTTAAGCTAAAGCTAAAGCATGACAATGCTGAATATATGAAGCAATCAAGACATACATGATCATAAATGTAATTTGGAGGTAGGTTCTGCTTTGCTATACACCACATTGCTCTAGTACAGACACCTTTGTCTGACGTTATTGATATTACATTAGCAAGACCTGAAAAATATTAAATATTAATTGAGATTAATAATGTGTCAGTTAATTAAATCCATCGGCCAATCATCTAACAGTCAATCATTATTGATCAGTACATGTACATCAATCAATCAATCAGTCAGTTAGTTAATCAACCAATTAACCACCCTACTACATGTAGTTTAACCATTAGTCCTGTCAATCAATCCATCAACCAGTCAGTCAATCAATCAACCAATCAACCACCCTACTACATGTAGTAAGTTTAACCAATAGTTCTGTCAATCAATCAACCACACTACTACATGTAGTAAGTTTAACCAATAGTTCTGTCAATCAATCAATCAATCAATCAACCACCCTACTACATGTAGTAAGTTTAACCAATAGTTCTGTCAATCAATCAACCAATCAACCACCCTACTACATGTAGTAAGTTTAACCAATAGTTGTCAATCAATCAATCAATCAACCACCCTACTACATGTAGTAAGTTTAACCAATAGTTCTGTCAATCAATCAACCAATCAACCACCCTACTACATGTAGTAAGTTTAACCAATAGTTCTGTCAATCAATCAACCAATCAACCACCCTACTACATGTAGTAAGTTTAACCAATAGTTCTGTCAATCAATCAACCAATCAACCACCCTACTACATGTAGTAAGTTTAACCAATAGTTCTGTCAATCAATCAACCAATCAACCACCCTACTACATGTAGTAAGTTTAACCAATAGTTCTGTCAATCAATCAACCAATCAACCACCCTACTACATGTAGTAAGTTTAACCAATAGTTCTGTCAATCAATCAACCAATCAACCACCCTACTACATGTAGTAAGTTTAACCAATAGTTCTGTCAATCAATCAACCAATCAGTAAGTCAATCAATCAACCAATCAACCACCCTACCAGTGATTGGGAAGGCTGAAAACAGTGGTGGGCCAATGGCCCATCAATTGCTACATTTATGGGCCATAAATTTTCTAAAGGGGCCATCACTCAAAAATAATGGGCCATTTTAGTAGTGTTGTTATTTAATTAGTCTTATTGTGCACAATCGCGCGCGCTCTTAAAACCGCAAGTCAAAATGGCCAAAAAACATTTTTTTCAAAATAGTATCCATGTTTTCCTTTTTTGATATCTAAAATAGCTTTCTGAACATGTTTTCGATTTTCAACTGCTTTTTGATGTTGAAAAACGCAAAAAGCAGCGGTTTTTAAAGAAACGAACTCTCATTATAGTACCCAGTCTCCCCTGGGAATTCAAAATGGCGGCCAAATTTTCGATTTTTACGGCAAAATATCTCCGAAACGAAGAAGTGGACCCACTTTTTTTTGAAATTGTAATGCGCCCCTAAGGCCCCAAAGAAAATTTTTTTTTGCGCCGTACGATCTAAAAACGTGCCAATGGCGCATGGCGCACATCCTTCCCTATCACTGCCCTACTACATGTAGTAAGTTTAACCAATAGTTCTGTCAATCAATCAACCAATCATAAGTCAATCAATCAACCAATCAACCACCCTACTACATGTAGTAAGTTTAACCAATCAGTAAGTCAATCAATCAACCAATCAACCACCCTACTACATGTAGTAAGTTTAACCAATAGTTCTGTCAATCCATCAACCAATCATAAGTCAATCAATCAACCAATCAACCACCCTACTACATGTAGTAAGTTTAACCAATAGTTCTGTCAATCAATCAATCAATCGACCAATCAGTAAGTCAATCAATCAATCAACAAACAAATATATCAAATCCAACCAATCACTTCATAACATCAATCAAACATGTTTACAATTTTAAAATGTCTCTTGTGTTAACATACTAATGTCTTACCACTAAGAATATCCTTAGCTTCTTGTTCAGTAAAAGTTCTACAAAAATGTAAACATCACCTCATCAAAATTATACATGCATCAACCTCACCATGTACTTTAACTTACATGTAGTACATAATTACCTGGAGATTTGTTCTTGATAAGACAGTGATCTAGTGTTTGTAGAGTCTTGACATACATATGTAGCTCTATCAACCTCACCAGTCAACTACTTTAACTACATAATTAACTGGAGATTTGTTCTTGATAAAGACAGTGACCTAGTGTTTGTAGAGTAGCTTGACATAGCTCTATCAACCTGACACCATGCAACTACACTTGTGCTTTAACTACATAATTACCTGGAGATTTGTTCTTGATAAAGACAGTGACCTAGTGTTTGTAGAGTAGCTTGGCATAGCTCTATCAACCTCACCAAGCAACTACTTTAACTACATAATTACCTGGAGATTTGTTCTTGATAAGACAGTGACCTAGTGTTTGTAGAGTAGCTTGACATACATATGTAGCTCTATCAACCTCACCAAGCAACTACTTTAACTACATAATTACCTGGAGATTTGTTCTTGATAAAGACAGTGACCTAGTGTTTGTAGAGTAGCTTGACATACATATGTAGCTCTATCAACCTCACCAGTCAACTACTTTAACTACATAATTACCTGGAGATTTGTTCTTGATAAAGACAGTGACCTAGTGTTTGTAGAGTAGCTTGGCATAGCTCTATCAACCTCACCAGTCAACTACTTTAACTACATAATTACCTGGAGATTTGTTCTTGATAAGACAGTGACCTAGTGTTTGTAGAGTAGCTTGACATACATATGTAGCTCTATCAACCTCACCAGTCAACTACTTTAACTACATAATTACCTGGAGATTTGTTCTTGATAAAGACAGTGACCTAGTGTTTGTAGAGTAGCTTGACATAGCTCTATCAACCTCACCAGTCAACTACTTTAACTACATAATTACCTGGAGATTTGTTCTTGATAAGACAGTGACCTAGTGTTTGTAGAGTAGCTTGACATAGCTCTATCAACCTCACCAGTCAACTACTTTAACTACATAATTACCTGGAGATTTGTTCTTGATAAGACAGTGATCTAGTGTTTGTAGAGTAGCTTGGCATAGCTCTATCAACCTCACCAAGCAACTACTTTAACTACATAATTACCTGGAGATTTGTTCTTGATAAGACAGTGACCTAGTGTTTGTAGAGTAGCTTGGCATAGCTCTATCAACCTCACCAAGCAACTACTTTAACTACATAATTACCTGGAGATTTGTTCTTGATAAGACAGTGATCTAGTGTTTGTAGAGTAGCTTGACATACATATGTAGCTCTATCAACCTCACCAGTCAACTACTTTAACTACATAATTACCTGGAGATTTGTTCTTGATAAGACAGTGATCTAGTGTTTGTAGAGTAGCTTGACATACATATGTAGCTCTATCACCTCACCAGTCAACTACTTTAACTACATAATTACCTGGAGATTTGTTCTTGATAAGACAGTGACCTAGTGTTTGTAGAGTAGCTTGACATACATATGTAGCTCTATCAACCTCACCAGTCAACTACTTTAACTACATAATTACCTGGAGATTTGTTCTTGATAAAGACAGTGACCTAGTGTTTGTAGAGTAGCTTGACATAGCTCTATATGTTTTGATGTGATATCTCTCTGTAGTGACAGACAACAATATTGTCAAGAGTCGCTCAGTGTATATAATACAACAATAATAATGTACAATACACAGCACCATTCAAAATCCTAAAACATCACAGGCACGGCATGAAAGGTGTTGAATGGTCCCCACAAAAAGTCAGAGTCTCTCAAAATTTCGGTCAAATTTCACATGTCTCGAAGTCTCGTTTTTCACAAAAAACCATCTCAGAGTCTCGAATTTTGAAAACAAAGGAAATTGGTGAAAAAGCGTCGCAGTCTCACAAAAATATACCTTGTCTCGGAGTCTATATATAAAAGCACAGCTTTTATGTAAACCAGTTTTGTACTGATAGAACCACCGTGTGGAAATAAAATTTATCTATCTACATGTATCTATCTCGCAAAGTCTGGCCTTGACCATTCGACACTCCTGGCATGGCACATCCGTGTTGTAAGTTTTTCACAGTCATATAAAATTGTCTCTACAATGTATCTTCACTGGTTCAACTCATACACTATCAGGATCATTTCATACCTTGAATATAACAGTTAGCTCATGAACGTGTTTGCAGACTTCTGCTAGAAAACTATCTTCCTCCTCACGTAGTCGTCTGTGATAAGATAACACAGGTACAGAGGTACAGATATATGGTGATAAGAAAACACAGGTACAGAGGTAGATATATGGAGGTACATGTATAGAGGTACAGTGTAGATATATGGTGTTAAGAAAACACAGGTACGTGTATAGAGTATGGTGATAGGATAGAAATTTAAATCATAAATAATATATTAATCGTACAAAGTAATAATAAAACATGGTAATTTATACCAATTTATTCTAGAATGAATGACCGAAATGAATGATTAAACTGTAGCTTAATGCACCAGTCAGTGGAAACCCCCGTCCCTGACTACCCGGGGAATAGCGGGGCATTAGATTTGAGAAATCGTCTAATCTTTTACTATTGCCCTGCCATTCCCCGCTATGCGTGGCATTTTTTCAAGTCTAATTCATACTTTTGTCCCCCGCCCCGGGGCTCCTGATTTATGCACCTATCAATGTTATGCCCCAGGGTATAGGGGGCGGGCTAACCTAGGGGAATTTGACAATTTCAGAAATTTTGTATCAATTTCCCCTCCCTTGCGCATCACTTGAGCATCAAATTCCCACCCCGGGGGTAGAAATGGAAACTAATTAGGAATAGACAGAACAAATGTTCTGAAAAAATCAGACGCCTCGATATCAGTTATTCTGATTTAATGTGACTGCGTGATGCAGTTAAGCCATTAATGTACTTTACTAATATGACTACTGTGACTGCGTGATACGATTCGTATGTCATTACAGAAGCAATTCCCAGTTCCGTGAGGCCTGGGAGCAAATGTTCGGTTAAAATCAGCGTCTTTGAGCTAATTTGAACTCCACGCCATTGTAGTTGCCTCGGTAGCTCAGTGGGTAGAGCACCTGTCATGAAATCGGGGTGTCGTGGGTTCGAATCCCGCTCGAGGCATCTGATTCTTTCTGAACATTTGTTTTGTCTATTCCTCATTAGTTCAGTCCATTTCTATACTTATCATAGTTCTTTATCAGTTTACAAGGTTCTCATTGCAATTTATTTAATTCATTTCACAACGTGTGTATGGCTATACAAAACATGCATTTCCAAAACATGCATTTCCAGAACATGTCATCCCCAACATCTCCAGCACACGTTTTTAAGATTCCCATGGACTTCTGGGTATTTTCCAAGATGGCGGAGAACTCTCCATATTTACGTCAAATACGTCAAAGGTTACTCCCTTTGTCCAAGTGGGGCACACGTAATCTTCAAAATCCCGACCCTGGCATAAGCCTAAGATGTCAAACTCCCGTGAGTAGCCCATCCCCTACACCCTGGGGCATAACATTGATACATGTGTACCGTAGGTGCATTAGGAAGCGGTTTGGCAATCAGAAATTTAGCATCGATATTTCTGCTGTTAAAAGAATGACACTCAGCAAAACATCAAACAGGACTAGACTATAGTAAACAAACTATTACATGTGTTATGTACATTAAAAAAAAAATGATACAAGATATGACAAACTATACTTAGTCCTCCTCTTCCATATTGAGTTTCCTGTGGTTTACGAATCCCGGCCTAGCTCCGGCCTAAGCACCGCCACTCGGCCCGGCTCTTTTTGATTAGCTATCTAATCGAATCTAAAGCCCTGTATACCATGTCCATTTTACCGCTCTAATCTCCCACTAATGCCCGGCTAATTCCCCGCTATTTCCCCGTATTTCCCGGGTAGTCAGGGGCGGGGGATTCCACTGACTAGTGCATAATTCACACTTTTACGCTGCTACATGTACATGATCGTACTAAACGTTTATGAGCTAAATTAGTCCATGAGCCCAGACCTCAAAAATAGCATTTTAGTACCATCTGGGGGGGCAAATTCTTTCATGCATTTTTGAAATCCCTAATGATTCTAGTTTATTTTGATGTATGATAGCCTTGTCTACGATGTAGCTTTCATTGGATTTCAAGGTATTATGTATACACCCCTCAGACCCATTGATTGTACGTTTTAGCAATATCTCTCCATTGTTATCTCTGATAACTTGTACTTTACTATGTCTATTTGTGTTGTAATGGCATGTTTTGTTGATGCTTGACTTCTGAATATGTTAGTCTACAATATTAGCCCAAATAGAGATCAGCGAGTGACATTTGGTTGCTATGGTAACGTGATTTGGTGTACAAACAACACGTGAAGGTGGAAATTGTAGAGTATTATCTAATTATAATTACATTTTAAGGCTCCTTGATAATTTGATGCATATAATGGAAGGTTTTGTCATTGTTGCATAGATAAAACTGAGGAAATTATTTATTTGCTTGTCAAAAATCGACACTAAGTGCTTCGACCCCCAGCAAAGGTGAATAATATCACCATCACTTTAACTAGAATCCTGCCAACTTAATTGCTCATATTTTATTTGGTACATTTGTACGTAGAAATATTGGTATTAGTTATCTAAGTGACTGTTCAATACAGACGCTGCTCTTTCCATAATTCGAGCTAAATTGGTTCAAATGGAGTCGGCTTTATTATAGTTTACTTCAATTGTGATCGCAGCATGGACAATAGAGTCGTTTTCGTATGAGGAACAATAGTTTTTTTTCCGTAGGAGTGGAAAGTGGTTACGGTACGGTTCGAACCGTGCAGTGATGGTGTCGTGCGGTGGCCGTGCCGTATCTAAGCATTCGGATTGGTTGAGCAGTGATTTTGTGTGCTGTGATTGGTTGAATAGAAAGTCTATAAAGTCCGTAACTCTGTGTGGTAGGTTTTCCACTCATACGAAAACAACTCTATAGTATTTGTACGAACTGTATCTACAAGAAACAGTAGTGGCATGTCATTGAAAGAGACTTACGTAGACAAGCTCATGAAAACAATGAGCGACATAAATAAATAAGTGGTATAAGAGAGCTAAAGAGATTTCAACGAGCCAGTAACACTTGAAAGGTTCCCAGTGCGCAAGTGGGAATCTGATATTCTGGAGCAGGATGGCGAAGACATTCCAAGAAAACTGGATTGGAAAAGTGGTATAAGAGAGAAGACGTACTTGAAATTAAGGCAGAAATCAAGACCCACCAGACCAGTGACAACCAACCAGTGAAAAAGAGTAAGATATTATTGAGTCGACTCAACAGCGTATATGACCCACTTGGAATAATATTACCCACCATGGTTGAAGTATCACCCACCATGGTCGAAGGAAAAGGGATCTACAGAGACGTGTGTAACGAGTACGTTGGTTGGAATGCTGGAGTCTCAAACAAGGCAACTAATGAGTGGTTAAAATGTACCAACCAGCTGAGAAACGTACATGTGCCAATAAGTTATTGTAGCTAGAGGAGTAAACGAGATCAGCATTGTGCATCTACACATGTTTGCAGATGCCAGCAAAACAGCTTGTTCAGCGGTTACAATCACAGTAGTTGAACACTCAATGTGCATGGTCAGGTCGGGATTGCTGACATCAAAATCTAGGATTTCAAAACGAAACACAACATTAATTGCATAACTCGAACTGGTGAGTGGCCACATGGCACCAAGAATCTTGAGAAGAATCTTTGCACGATAGCCCTCAAGAACAGTTTGGATGGACAGCATATGGTGGCTCTTTACTGGATTTGCAACCCAGTACATAAGGTGTGGAAAGTGTTTGTTTCCAATTGTGTCCTGAAGTTAGCAGAAACCACAGAAGAGCTTGATATAATGTGGAAATACTGCCCCACTGCCTGACATGGACAGTGGCCCGGAGCAACCAAAACTTGAGACGACAAGAAACGTGAACGAGGAATATAAAGCCGGCACTGAAATAGCTTTCTTCACCATAAAACGTGCATGAGCCAGACGAGTGGGGCAATGAACAGCTACTGGAAGACATTGCGTATCATCGCATGGGCCCAATGATGTGTGAACAGCGCCAGAGGAAAGACATCCCGAGGGAAACTGAGAAACAAGCCCATTGAAGAAGGAAGACCTCACAGACACAAGAGACCACTGGGTAACGACTGTCCAACCTAGAGACCCCAGGTTGGAAGGTCGAACTACGTCGAAGGAGGAGTGTTCACGGAAGAGGTCGATAAGGCATGTGCATGAGAGCATCAACTATCTGGGTGTCGCCAACACAATGGCAGCAGTTAAAGAGCAGTGGTGGATGCCGCAGTTGAGTTCCAAAGTCAAGAAAGTCAAAATCAGTTGCAACATATGCAAAGTATGGAGCAACAACAACACTTGACAGACCTGAATTTCTCACTGAGGGAGACAGCCCGTTTTAAACCACAGGGATTGACTTCGCTGGACCATTGAAATACAAGATTCACAAGAAAGAGGGAGGCAAGTGCTATATTCTAGTCTTTACTTTACGAGCTGTACATTTGGAGATGACCGTATCTCAAACTGCCGACAAGTTCCAGAGGAAGCTAAACACGTTTGTCACCCGACGTACTAGACCATGACTCGTTGTGTCAGACAACGCTGCTGTCGTCTTCAAAGCAACCGTCACGTGGATCAGAAAGCAGCGCGAGTTAGATGGCAGTTCAACATATCCAGTTCCCATGGCGGGGAGGAATGTATGAGAGATTGATCAGAGTTCATTAGACATCAAAGACCTTATACAAGACGATGGGAAGGACCTTGACTTTTGAGCAACTATATGTAGAAGCAGTAATCATGGACATCAAAAGACACACGAATAACTGTCCCTTAACGTACGTGGAGAGTGATGCTGGTGAAGATTTTAACCCCAATGTCATGATCAGCTGGGGACAAAATGCTCACACTTTAGGAGACATA
The DNA here is from genome assembly GCA_033675265.1 of Actinostola sp. cb2023. NCBI lineage: Eukaryota > Metazoa > Cnidaria > Anthozoa > Actiniaria > Actinostolidae > Actinostola > Actinostola sp. cb2023. Next base: position 149,241 of record JAUJYZ010001494.1, read on the forward strand.
GAGTGATGGACAAGATGTGTGTCAGAGATGGAAGAAAGAGTACATCCATAGTCTTATGGAGAGTCATCGTATCAACAAAGGCACAGGCAAGCACATGCACCGATGTAGGAGAAGTAGTACTCATTGATGGAGATGCAAAGAACAGATGTGAATGGAAGAAAGGACGTGTCATGAGACATATCAAAGGAAGAGATGGTGTGGTCAGGGGAGTAACCCTCCTCCACAAGGGCGACCACGGTGTGCTCTCTAGAGCTGAAAGCACCTGTCAACCTCTGGTGAGTACCAATCACAGATGTACCAGAGTAACGACGAAGCATCAGAGCAGCAGCAAAGGACGCTAGTTCAAGGATACAGATACAGGCTATAGGAAGAAGAGTTGAAAGTATAAAGACTTTATTGCCCTGATATACAAAACTCAACCGTATCATATAAAACGAAAGTAGAAAATGAACTTTAGTAGCCTTGGCTATGGGGATTTTACATTTTGCAATAATAGTTTTTGGGTGGCCCCCACTCAAACTTAACATGCTTTTCAGTGACCCCCCAAAACTACACACTTTCAGTGGATACTAAATATCATGATTCCTGGCTCCTTCCAAAGTAGTAATACATCTTCGTTCCCCGAAAGTAAGGGCCCAAATGTGCAGGATATTGTTGTTACTGGGAAAGCCCTCCTTTATGCAATAGAGAACCTGCTGATCCACGTTTTCTATTCTGATTGAAGTAAGCGGATGTTCAGTCTAGATGGATCCCCCTTTCCGAGCCTTTGTCAAATATTTTCGGTAACGCCCTAATTGGTACTGGAGAAAGTGGCTGGCCCCCTCCAAATCAACATAGCCCCCCCTCCCCCCATCAGATACATTATGAACCCATTAGGAGAGTGTGAGTGGAAGTTGATTCTTGTAAAGCTGAGAGATGGGGTTCCTGTGTTATGATTTGATATGTAATCTGATAGGGGTGTTAAGCGAGAGTATGCATTCCCGTGTAAGAGTGAGGCGAGAGCGAGCGAATAAGTGAAAATAACTAGTGCTTTACAATGTTGATAAAAAGTGATTGATGGGAAATTTAGTATTCCAGATCAAGTCGGAACATTCCCACAACACGGCTAATTCACAACAAATATAAGCAAGTGCTCCACGTAACCCTTTTTTTCGAACATAAATAAATAAGCTAAGGGGATTATACGCCATATATAATTTATGAAAAAAGTAGTCATGTGATCTCTTTCTGATAAATTGTTTTATATACGTACAGTAAAAAGCCATATATTGTTTTAACAACTAATTTCGTTGACGTTTTCATTTTAAAAACGTAAAAATCGCCGCTTATTTGGTCACATTCATGCGAGCCTCGTTTTCATGCTGAAGGATATAAGGAGAAACTTAAATTGCGAATAATTAGAGCCCGCTACAATTTTGCGAAGGCTATCATATGACATTTGACACACTTTAAGGTCATAATCAAAATAGTACTACTAAGAATTTGCCCCCTGACATGGTACTAAAAAAATCCCTGGCTCATGGACTAAATGTAGTCATACGTACATGAATGTAAGTACTACATTTTACTAACAACTGTGCCACATGTAAGCTTAAAGTCTTATACTTATGGGAGGTTTTACGTGTGACGTAGTGGCCGTCAAGATCTACAAAATGTTCGAACTTAACTTTCAAAGTCTGTTAGTTTTTCTTCAAGCAACTAGCTGACATTTGTTTGTTTGTTTATAAGTAAATTATATTTGGTATATTTGACAGATATTTAGACTTCACCGATCTAAAATTGAAGTTTTGAGCAAGTAAAATGACGGTTTGACGGCCACTCGCGACAGATTTTGACGTCAGAAAAAGATTCCATAAAACCTCCCTGCATTTGTAATGGAAGAATCTACGTATAAGACTTAAGTTACATGTAAGCTTATGTGTACTTCTATCACATTCCAGTGTATTTCACAGCAAAAGCAATTGACGGAAATAATTTATTATTCGATACATTAGCTGTAACGCTAGGGGCCTAATAAATCCCATACATCGACAGAAAATAAAATATTGTATAAGTTACCGTTACTTACTCGGTCAGCGCGAGGTAGGAATCTACATGGTCGTCAGCGGGAGCAGAAGAATCTTGAATTGTTTGTAGAAGAGGCAGAAATAACCCGTTACATTCAGGTGAAGTCACCATTATGCCTTTCTTTCTCGGATTACTTATATGAGTCGACTCACTTCCCCTGCATTCTCTATAAACAAGAACAAGCATGTTGAAGTGATGAACAAGTCAAAGACGCCATCTTGGATCCATGAACAACGTCCTCTACTTCCAGTTCAAAACGCAGGAAAGAACATCAAAAATCGAAACCAATGATTGACTTACACAGAAATCGTTTCATAAAGGTAGTCACTATAGCCTGATCTCGCTGTTTTGTGAAGAGAAACGTGCAAAAGTTCAAATCGTAAACTCAATTTAAGTTCAATTTCCCGCGAACTGAGAACAAATCCGCGCCAATCCGAGAATACTGTACTGTGATTGGCTGAATAGTTGTAGTACTTAGTTTCCTTTCACGTGACTCGCGTTTATCAAAGCACACAGGGAAACCATGAAGGTGAAATGTAAGGTTATATGGAACATTGCGCTATTTGCGCAAATACCCTAAAAAGTACCTGAATAACGTGACATAAAATTGCACAGGAAATCCACTCTGCGTGTGTGTTCCGGAAAACTTCATCGAGTCAAATTCACTCGAAAAAGAGTGAATTTCCTTCAATTTGATTGGTTGAGCGTCACGGTATCCATTTTATACTTGCTGAATCAGTCAGCGCTTTCTTTTTACTCAGGCCCAGGCCTAAGGCCGGGCCGAGTCTAAGATTACAGTTGTTGTTTTTTTGTTCATCCCGGTCGCAAATCTGCAATCGAGTGGGACTGGGAACGAGACCACGAGACTTATCAACCGTACTGTGAGAAAAAAAACATTTGAACGAAGTATGTCTTATACGCTCATCTTACTGATACAAACGCACACGCCGTTAGCGGTAGACCTACTCTAAAAGATGTCAAGCGTTTTCGTACCAGGTCGTTCCGCGGACTCAAAATTAAAATCATATCTGAAAAATCTGAAAAAGTCTTAAAGTCAAAATGTTATGAAATGTCAAATGCAAATGAGAAAACTGAAAAAAACTACTCTGATTGCAAGAAAAGCAATTGCAAGAGCAATTAAGACTGATCTTGATGACCTGAACTTGAATGTCGCCTTTAATTACTCGGACACTTCCGAAGGAAGTGACCGAGTTAGAAAATGCGCTTTCTTTTTTATTTTTTTTCTTGTTAGTACACAAAATGTGAAGAATGTGATCGTATCGGTCAGGAATGTCTGTTTCAGGGTTTCGATTGGCTGAAAACGGGGTCGATGATATCCGAGCGCGTAATGAAGTAATTCCGGCCAAAAGTATGATTCGCTCAAACGGGTCAAATAGTTTCCGAGCGTATATCAAACTAAATCCGAAGTATTGTTCGCTCTAGGTTCGAAGACTAGAAGTTCTGGGTCATCGTTAATAGACGTGCTAACTCATCGTTCCACGACTACCGACTAGAAGTGCTGTGTAGGGCTCGTGCTGTATCGAGAGAGAAGCAGTTGTGTTTAATATATGCAGAAGAAAAATGATGTTGTCAGGTATCGAAGGCAAGCCATCGATCACTTCCTTTTAAACAAGCTCATTTCACATACAAACGCATACCGCCGCCGATTCGTGTGGGTCCACTCTGAAAGATCTCGAGTGTTTTTGAAAGGGCCGGTCCACGAACTCATCAATCTTGAATATAATTGTTTTAATGCTGCTAAACTGAATAGTGTTTTGTATTTCAAAGAGATAGTTTCATAATGGAGTGCATGTACCGCAACAACGTCAACAAGCATGATTGACTGAAAATAGTGCTTTGTAAGCTAGCTTAAATATATCTGAAGCCAGACGGCTTTAAACACGCTCATTTCACATACAAACGCATACGCCGATTCGTGTGGGCCCACTCTGAAAGGTGTCGTTTCATTAACAAACACATCAGAACCATCTGACCATGAATATGCAACCTCAACTGGACGTCCCAAGTACGTACTGCAGACGGACGATTCGAAGATCTATCTATGCTTACCGACACATAGTCTCCCTCGTCACGCAACTGTCATTGTCATAATGCCCGAGTGTACGCTCATATTGAGCGTCTTGTTCGAGAAAAAATGTTATTTACTGACGCTTATAGTGAAAAAATGTGCCCATCGGTCTTGAATTTTCAAGACCTCAGACGGTAAATTAGCCAATGACAAAACGAGCAGGGGACTGGGAAGGAGTTTATTAGAATTAATGCAATTACGAAATTAAGTTATGACATGAAACAGCTTGTTAAAATTAGCATCTGTGCAAAGTTTGATGTAATTTGAGCGAATTCTGTCGGAATTATAACCTTTTGAAATTGTGTTGTCCATCCAAATTTGACAGTGAACATATGGTTCGGATGGACAGCGTCAAAAATTTACAGAGTTTGTATGGGAAAATAGACATATTTGGTGCCCTCTCGCATCGTCAATATTAAAGGAGTACTCTCACAGGTAATGCGTGACAACTGTCTAACTCTTTATCGCTTTTATCAAAGCACACAGGGAAACCATGAAGATGAAATGGGAGGTTATATGGAACATTGCGCAAATACCCAACAAATACCCTAAAAAGTACCTGAATAACGTGACATAAAATTGCACAGGAAACCCACTCTGTGTGTGCGGTTCCGGAAAACTTCATCGAGTCAAATTCACTCGAGAAAGAGTGAATTTCCCTCAATTTGATTGGTTGAGCGTCACGGTATCCATTTTGTAAGTGATGAATCAGTCAAATTTTCGACAAAAAATGTTATTTACTGACGCTTATAGAGCCGGAAAAACTGTGCCCATCGGTCTTGAAGACCTCAGTCGGTAAATAACCTCAGTATATATTATTTAAGGGAGAAGGAAAGAAGGAAGGACAGCTAGAAGGAAGGGAAAGAAGGAAGGATAGAAGGAAGAAGGAAGGAAGGAAAGAAGAAGGAAGGGAAAGAAGGAAGGGAAAGAAGGAAGGAAAGAAGGCAGCAAGGAAAGAAAGAAAGAAAAATATATATTAAAATTATATATCAGAAGAAACGTTCAGAAATATATGAATTAAACAAAAGCATTGATTGGTCATTGAGTTTTAATCTCGAATTCATGATTTACTACGTACCCGGACCAGTGAAATTACAAATTATTTTTTCTGTGTCCAGTACATGAAGGACTTGAAAGGCAACACTTTCATCTCTCTCCCAATACCACTATGATTATCATAAAATACTTTCTTGTATCTTTCTTGTAATTCTTTTCTCTTCATCTCACTGCACACGTAAAAACCACCATAAGACATAATGTGCTCCAGAGCCTCTTCCTCGTTCATTGGATCGGATTCCTCCACTGATGTTGTCTGAACTTCATGGAAAAGACCTGACTTGTTGAGAGCAGGGCCCCATCCAATGAAATCTTCGCCATTATCATCAATATCATAACTGACACCAGCCGACTGATACCATGTAGCACATTCATCGAGCATCTCTTTCATCCATGGTGCTTTAAGGTAGCTTGGATGCTTGGTGAAGAAACCGATCATTCCACCGGGAACCAAGACACGACACATTTCAGCGTAAGCATCAGGTGTGGAAAAGTAATGAATTGCATTAGCTGCAACTATAACATGCACACTGGAGTCTGGCAGAGCTGAAACACACAAAAGAACATTCGTGAATGAAGTTAAAAGTAATGACTTGCATTAGCTGCAACTATAGCATGCACACTGGAGTCTGGCAGAGCTGAAACACATAAAAGAACATTCGTGAATGAAGTTAAAAGTAATGAATTGCATTAGCTGCAACTATAGCATGCACACTGGAGTCTGGCAGAGCTGAAACACATAAAAGAACATTCGTGAATGAAGTTAAAAGTAATGAATTGCATTAGCTGCAACTATAGCATGCACACTGGAGTCTGGCAGAGCTGAAACACATAAAAGAACATTCGTGAATGAAGTTAAAAGTAATGAATTGCATTAGCTGCAACTATAGCATGTACACTGGAGTCTGGCAGAGCTGAAACACATAAAAGAACATTCGTGAATGAAGTTAAAAGTAATGAATTGCATTAGCTGCAACTATAGCATGCACACTGGAGTCTGGCAGAGCTGAAACACATAAAAGAACATTCGTGAATGAAGTTAAAAGTAATGAATTGCATTAGCTGCAACTATAACATGCACACTGGAGTCTGGCAGAGCTGAAACACACAAAAGAACATTCGTGAATGAAGTTAAAAGTAATGAATTGCATTAGCTGCAACTATAGCATGCACACTGGAGTCTGGCAGAGCTGAAACACACAAAAGAACATTCGTGAATGAAGTTAAAAGTAATGAATTGCATTAGCTGCAACTATAGCATGCACACTGGAGTCTGGCAGAGCTGAAACACACAAAAGAACATTCGTGAATGAAGTTAAAAGTAATGAATTGCATTAGCTGCAACTATAGCATGCACACTGGAGTCTGGCAGAGCTGAAACACACAAAAGAACATTCGTGAATGAAGTTAAAAGTAATGAATTGCATTAGCTGCAACTATAGCATGCACACTGGAGTCTGGCAGAGCTGAAACACACAAAAGAACATTCGTGAATGAAGTTAAAAGTAATGAATTGCATTAGCTGCAACTATAGCATGTACACTGGAGTCTGGCAGAGCTGAAACACATAAAAGAACATTCGTGAATGAAGTTAAAAGTAATGACTTGCATTAGCTGCAACTATAGCATGCACACTGGAGTCTGGCAGAGCTGAAACACATAAAAGAACATTCGTGAATGAAGTTAAAAGTAATGAATTGCATTAGCTGCAACTATAGCATGCACACTGGAGTCTGGCAGAGCTGAAACACATAAAAGAACATTCGTGAATGAAGTTAAAAGTAATGAATTGCATTAGCTGCAACTATAGCATGCACACTGGAGTCTGGCAGAGCTGAAACACATAAAAGAACATTCGTGGATGAAGTTAAAAGTAATGACTTGCATTAGCTGCAACTATAGCATGCACACTGGAGTCTGGCAGAGCTGAAACACACAAAAGAACAGTTCGTGAATGAAGTTAAAAGTAATGAATTGCATTAGCTGCAACTATAGCATGCACACTGGAGTCTGGCAGAGCTGAAACACACAAAAGAACAGTTCGTGAATGAAGGTAAGTAATTGATTAGAGAGGTTGACGTTGTATCACTAGTGCTTTTTTAATTTGGTGCTAAATAAAATACATAACATCAGATCAGAATTCGAATGGACACTATATATTCTACGACTTTTCTTTGCAGTTTTTACCGATGCTCGGCCGATCACTTTTTTAGATGGCTAACAGTTAGGGCAAAAACGGATTACATTGTTTAGAAGGTTCACGGGGAATTGTAGGACAGCTTTAGGGGGTACGGTCTATTTACTGCAATACATAGGGAGACACAATTGTTGTGTGCCAAACAAGAAATGCATTTCTTTGCTGCTGCCAGCTGATTTTAATTAAAATTAGCATTTATGGCGCTTATTAGCTAGTATCGAATACCTTGTTACGCTTAGGCCTAGTGTTAGCTGGCGTAGCGGAGCTGGGGGAGGAGGAGAGGGAGGGGAAAGGCGAGGCTAGCCTAGTGTTTACACGGCTCTGTGCTAGCTATCTGTACCAGACCTGCATGCCGTACAGCATTTGTATACCTTATCTTGTGTTTGATTTAGTGTTTTATTCATATTTTATCTTACATAGTTATATTTAAATAACATTTTTATCTCTTTTGCTCGTAAATACGTAACTGAGCCCCTGCGTAAATGTGATTCTATTCGGAATATGATTCTATTGGGCGAGCAGTCACGAGAGTAAAATAATTATCCACTGCTGACGTGATCAGGACACCTAGCTAGAAAACGCTAGTGTGGACGCGAAGCTTTTGCTACGTTTTTGTTCAATGAAAACGGAGAATATCGAAAACGCATTAGGTGAATAATTTCGCTACACTGCATGGTCACACCTAGGCTAGCTCGTGGCCGTGGTTTTACTTTTGCTGAGCTTGTAGGGCGCGGCGTGTTTCAATGCAGCAATTAAATTAGCTCGACAGGGCAGCAAAGGGGTTACACGTGACGCGTGATTTGGCCCAAAAATGGCGCGCGAATCATGAAAAATCGTGAATTTACGAAAAAATGGGAATTGTTACCGTTTGGTTTAAGTATTGTGATCCAAAGTTACTCGGTTAAACTTTTGCAAGCATTTCTTTGCTGCTTTTAACTAGTGCTGATCAATTGGAATGGTGCTTAGAGTCGTTTTCGTATGAGTGGGAAACCTACGGCACGGAGTTACGGTCACGGTACGGAATCGAAGACATTGTATTCAGCCAATCACAGCGCGCGAAATCATTGCTCAACCAATCAGAATGCTTGGATACGGCATGATGATGGCGCGATACGGTCACTGCACGGCACGAACCGTACCGTAGCTACTTCCCACTCATACGAAAACGACTCTATTAGCTGATGTATCAAGCACGTTAAGGTGCACGAACGTACTAGCCTGTCCTTTGGCTACGCTTAAAACACATCTATTTATAGCCTCTTAGTTTCTTACATTTATTTATTGATTATTTATTTATGTGTTTACAAGATAACTAAGATAGCAGATCAATCATTTCATACTGGACAGGTACAACCTACGTTTAGGCCTAGTATTTACACGCCGGTTCTGTGCTATCTGTACCAAGTTTAGACCTGCATGCCGTATACAGCGTAATGTTTGTTAATACTTATCCTTTCGTTTCAATCCGTCGTGCCATAAAGTGTAAGACTAATCGCCTGAGACATCGTGACTGTTTAACAATTAGACTACGAGTTCGAGTTTTCAATAGCGAACGAGGTGCGTAGCGCCGAGAAAACGAGAACGAGTAGACAGTCTATATATTTAGAGATTGTTTGTGTGTAGGATTTATTATTTGCAGATAAACATGGGTTCATCTACACGATTTTGAAGTTTAATGGACTCCGAGCTTTCGGGTTAATTGACCCATCATCAGGGAAATAGTGGAATGCTTCATTATCACGAATACAAAACAACAAATTACAGCGGTAAGAATGCGCGAGCTACAACGGACCGTGCGCAATACATACATGCGCGATAGAAATATCATACTGGAGAACCAATAACAATAATAAAAACAAATCAAAGATAACTAAAAACTCCGGCATAAAGAGGGATATGAATTATGAATGATAGGGTGGATGAACGAATGAATAAATAAATGAATGAACATAAATAAATAAGGAAAATGGAAACCAAAATAATGAAATAAAAAGTGAGGAAATGTGAATGAGAAAAACTGAAGGAAGTGAACGAAACAAATAACAAGAATACAGCTATTACCGGTCGAAAAAATATTAACTGCCAATACGTGGAATAAGAGGCATGTAATTAGGTGGAATAGATCTTCCACAGTCTCTATTGAAAAGCACATTACAATTGCCAGCAGTAAGAAAAGCCTCAGTCCACTTGAACTAATAAATTAATAAATTATTATTATTATTATTATTATAATCTCTTGTGCCAGTCGTCTTCACTGGCCAGAATTTCTGAGTCTTCCCAGTCTATATATTGTTTTAGTAGAAACCAACTAGCATACTACCTTCGATTTTATACCAATATTTATTGATTTTTCGCTTTGTTTTTGTTCAAAACGCCGATTTTTTCGCTATACTCATGCACTATCTATCTATGACGCAATAGATAGTGAGTACGTTAGCCAATCAGATTGCAGGATTGGTGATAGTATGCTAGTTGGTTTCTACTAATAATGTTTAGTCTTTTATTCATATTTTATCGTACATAGTTATATTTAAATAGTATTTTTATCTCTTTTGCTCGTAAATACGCAAATGAGCCCTTGCGTATGTATTCTTTAATAAATTGTCAATAAATGTTGCATTTTATGAGGATTTCTCGGTGAACAAATGGTAAGATTATTCAAAAAATATATAGATATCTGAATCAAAGTATTATTAAGAAAATTGAATTCCCTTGTTCTTCAACGGCTTTGTTATTTTTCAATATTATATTTTATACTTACGGATGTGTTCTGATCTAAAACTCATGAACTCGACTTCAGGATTATTTTCTTTCAAGACTTTGCTCATGCTTTCCACTGGTTCGCTAGCGATGAAACGCTGAACGCTGGTGCCTTCTATTACTTCAACAAGTGCTTTAGTAAACTGGCCGGTTCCTGCAGCAAGTTCTAAAAGTGTTATCGGTTTCTCATTTTCGTTACCGGTTTCAGAGACCTTAGACAAACCTAGCTTCTCTAGGAAAAGGTCGACAATGGGTCGCTTATAACCTGGTCGTGCTTTGTTGTATTCTTTGGCATTATGAAAGACTTTGGACGCAACTTCGTGAACAAGGTCGTGACGAGACATATTACTGCGTGTTCTTCTTGCTCTGACTGACTATGCACGCCCAAGATGTCACTCGATATTACACTGAGCTGAGTATTAATAAACTAGCAGTTTCTATAGAAAGTGAAGTGCTGCGATCGGAAATGGAGTAGGACATCTGAAATTCAAAACGAAATGGGTTTCTACATTATTCAGTCTATTATATAGTAATTCACAGTCGTGACACAAATTGATGGGCAATTGTACGCGATGCAAAGCTCGCTTAAACTTTGTCGTGTAAACACTGCCTACAGAAAAAGTCTTTACTCTGAATGTTTGAAAATCGAGTCTTTCCCAGTCTAAGAATCACAGACTCTGTGGTTAATGACTCGTAAATCGAGGTAAATATTGTCCTCACGATATCAAGTATTTAACATATATATAATGTATTTCACGATGTTTCTTGAAATTCCTCTTGATATTTCATCAGTTTCATTTAGAAGCGAACGGACTTGTCACTAAGAAGCGAAAGATGCGGCGAAACGGACTTTTGAAAGTGGAAGCGAAAAGACTTAGAAGCGAAACGACCTGATACCACGACGAATTCTGCGTCGTGTGTCTGAAGACGTGCGTCGTGTGTCTACAGTCATGCGTCTTGTCACAGGCAGCCCAACCATTGCTTTTGAGGCTACTAAATCATCAAATAAAATGATATTAGCGTCTTTTTTTGATGGGTTTCCTGTGGTAGATCTCGGGATCTCGGTTAACCTAGCGTTATTATAGATAGCTTGTACCTAATAATCCAGTTATATTACTTAACCCGCAAAACATAACTTTTCTTCATCTATTAACTTAACTTATAAACTAAATTGTATGTAAACTACTGGTACTAAAATAAAGTCTATGTCTATGTCTATGTCTATGGTAGAGCGCGCGCGCGATACGTATTATATTGGGTTCCCTGTGCATAGAAATGAATAATGTTGGGATCCCTGTGTACGTCCTGCGGGACGCGCCCGCAACAATGTACATAGTGCAACAAGGTGTGAAACTGATGGCGTATCATGGCCTGATGTGCGGTGCACGCAGCTGGTGCAAATTTTCATTCTGATTTTACTTTCCGAAGCCGCCGTACGCTACAGGCCCGTGGGGAGTAACCAGGGTAAAGTAGCTGAAGTTTTTCAAAATGGTGGGAAATCTGAAGAGAAGTTCGTGAAACAAAGACTAATTTTTTCGGTGTAAACGTTTGGATTCTATTCCTTATTCATGGTAAGTTTAGAAGTTCACAATTCTTGTCAACTTTAAGTATCGTTAGAAGGAATTGGACGATTTTAAAGTAGTCCTTTTACATTTTGAATGGTGGAGAATTGCATGTTGTGCTCGACACACGATACCCTGTGAGCAGAGTCTTCTTTTAACCTCCTCCCCGAGAGAGAGAAGGAAGAAGACTCTGCCGAAGTCGTGTACGTTCTTATTTGAGCATGCGCGACGGTTGCTTAGAGACAAATGCATTTCCACGCCCACTCGGATTCAAATATTGTTTCCGGTTCCGCCGGACTTCTAACGGTTTAGCGAGTTGATAAACATGTCAGTGGGCAAAGAAACAAAGATATCCCTACCAGTAATAAATTATATTATGTGCTTGCTTAATGTTGATGTGTCGTGAACGATTTGGTAGGGAAAAGCTTGTCAAAAACGTTTGTAATAACATAACGAATTTTAGCCTCCATTATACTATGATTGTGGGCGCAGACTTGGCCATCGGTTTAATACGTTAATTCAACCGTGCGCATTAAAAACCAGTTTAAACCAGAATCAAACCTGAAATTATGAATCTCATTATCCAGATTCTTGGATAAGGATCTACACGACTTCGGCAGAGTCCGATCCGAGTCTTCTTCCTTCTCTCTCTCGGGGAGGAGGTTAAAAGAAGACTCCGCTCGCAGGGTAGACACACGATAGTTTTGCTGAAAAGTAAAGCTCAGCAAATTATTTTTGATAAGTTATGACTGAGCTATTTGACTTGTGTAGTTGTCAATATGATGGTACTTCACCTCTATTTTTTTAAACATTTTTACTGTCTTATCTAGAAAATGTTTGACGTAAGCTTATGTTTTTCTTTCTTTCTTACAGTTGTTCTAAAACATAAGGAAACGCCAACACAGCATAAACCGGCATCTAAAGCACTGAAAAATATAGACGAACTCAATTCACTGACATCGAAGGAGACGTGAATGGAGATGGACTCGTGAAGTCATATGAACTAAAAATTAACAGTTCTTCATTATTGTCATTGAAATAACACAACTCATTTAGCAAATGACTATCACTGAGAGAAACAAAGAGTAATTAAATACGGTTTTCGTAAGAATGTAAGTATCGCTTAAGTTCTTACAAATTGTTCATATTACGAACTCCGACGTTTGTTATTCATTCACAACTTGTACTGTGCCGACTGTAGTATTACTGATCAACATAGCGAATAAATTGCATAGAAAGAACGGCAAAACAGTATGTAAAAAGCTAGTAAACTTATTTTAACTGATTGTTGAAATAAATACGTTTGTTTGTCATTTTGTTTACAAGCACTGATAGCAAAAATGTCTTGTGTATAGTACTAAATATTGAGACTATTCAGCATTAAAAAAACACAATGCCTCAATTTTGAAGCATTTTAATTGATTAAATTCAAAACACAAAACAAATACCGTTATAAAAATCAAAAGAGAAAACAAATAAAGTATATTGTAGATGTTTTGGTTTATGTTTAGTGAAAATATAAATACTAAAACTTGCCAAAAAGAGCATAGTTCAGATTTGCCGAACGCTGGCCGATGTCCTCTCGAAGGTAAAATCCGAATGTTTCACGGAAAATTTGCACCAGCTGCGTGCGCCGCACATCGGGCCATGATGCGCAAAATGTCAAAATTAAAATTTCTCAGCGCATGGTGAAGTTACACGACTGAAACTTACGAAGTGTTTAGAGAATACGGTAAAGTTTAGCTATTCGAAGAAACATTGAATTTTCACGTCAAATTGACAAAGATTAGGAGTAAAAACATATTTGTCACGTGACCGAGTTTCATACCTTGTTTCAATATACACATTGCTGCGGGCGCATCCCGCAGGACGTACACAGGGATCCCAACATTATTCATTTCTATGCACAGGGAACCCAATATAATGCGTATCGCGCGCGCGTGCTCTACCACAGGAAACCCAACAAAAAAAGACGCGCGCATGCAAATATATATTTTTTATAATTATAAATAGCCACAGAAACAATGGTTGGGCTGCCTGTTTTCTTGTGTCTAAAGTCATGCGTCGTGTGTCTAAAGACGTGCGTCGTGTGTCTAAAGTCATGCGTCGTGTGTCTAAAGACGTGCGTCGTGTGTCTAAAGTCATGCCTCGTGTGTCTAAGGTCGTGCGTCGTGTGTCTAAAGTCATGCGTCGTTGTGTCTAAAGTCGTACGCCGTGCGTCATGTGTCTAAAGTCGTGTGTTTGAGTGTCGACGCACGTCTTTAGACACACGACGCATGAGCTTAGACACACGACGCATGACATTAGACACACGACGCACGACTTTAGACACACGACGCACGTCTTTAGACACACACGACGCACGTCTTTAGACACACACGACGACACACGACACATGACTTTAGACACACGACGCACGACTTTAGACACACGACGCACGACTTTAGACACACGACGCACGACTTTAGACACACGACGCACGTCTTTAGACACACGACGCATGACTTTAGACACACGACGCATGACTTTAGACACACGACGCATGACTTTAGACACACGACACATGACTTTAGACACACGACTTTAGACATTCGACGCACGTCTTTAGACACACGACACATGACTGTAGACACACGACGCATGACGTTAGACACACGACGCACGTCCTTAGACACACGACGCATGACTTTAGACACACGACGCATTACTTGTCACAAGACGCACCACTTTAGACACACGACGCACGACTTTAGACACACGACGCACGACTTTAGTCACACGACGCACGACTTTAGTCACACGACGCACGACTTTAGTCACACGACGCACAACGCACGAGCATTAGTCAATCTCTACGAACGCCTCTTCAATGGTACAGCCGGGAACTTAAAAGAGTAGAAAGTAAAACTCGACGATACCATCCAACCAATCAGAAGACGCATACCTCACACCATGAAGAAAAGCATCATTGAAAAACTGCAGGAAATTAATGCTCGACGAAGGCACGCATCATTCCTTTCATCGAGAAAGTAGAAGGTGCGACACCTTGGATTTTACAACATCCCCATCCAATTTAAAGGTGTGAAATCGATTTTTAGGCATATTTCAAGCGCGACAACGTTGACTTCCGGTGGTCACGTGACCTAAAGGCCAGGAAAGCTTGCAGATATTTGCAAATTGGCTGACGGTTGTTGGTGTGAAATCGTTTTAAACGTTTGAAGAAATGCTAAGTTAAAGAGAAAAATAACAATAGAAAGGTAGAAACACCTTAGACATAACCGACTTCAAATCAAAACATTTCTGTAATAAGAGATAACCATGATAACCTGGTCTTTAAGTGTTTAGTTAACTTCATATTGTATATTTTATTTATATTATTTTATGCACAGTTGAAAATATTCCAATTGATACTTGCGCTATACAAGTCAATAAAGTAGTATAGTATTATTATTATTATTAGTAGTAGTAGTAGTAGTAGTAGTAGTAGTAGTAGTAGTAGTAGTAGTAGTAGTAGTAGTAGTAGTAGTAGTAGTAGTAGTAGGAGTAGTAGTAGTAGTAGTAGTAGTAGTAGTAGTAGTAGTAGTAGTAGTAGTAGTAGTAGTAGTAGTAGTAGTAGTAGTAGTAGTAGTAGTAGTAGTAGTAGTAGTAGTAGTAGTAGTAGTAGTAGTAGTAGTAGTAGTAGTAGTAGTAGTAGTAGTAGTAGTAGTAGTAGTAGTAGTAGTAGTAGTAGTAGTAGTAGTAGTAGTAGTAGTAGTAGTAGTAGTAGTAGTAGTAGTAGTAGTAGTAGTAGTAGTAGTAGTAGTAGTAGTAGTAGTAGTAGTAGTAGTAGTAGTAGTTAGTAGTAGTAGTAGTAGTAGTAGTAGTAGTAGTAGTAGTAGTAGTAGTAGTAGTAGTAGTAGTAGTAGTAGTAGTAGTAGTAGTAGTAGTAGTAGTAGTAGTAGTAGTAGTAGTAGTAGTAGTAGTAGTAGTAGTAGTAGTAGTAGTAGTAGTAGTAGTAGTAGTAGTAGTAGTAGTAGTAGTAGTAGTAGTAGTAGTAGTAGTAGTAGTAGTAGTAGTAGTAGTAGTAGTAGTAGTAGGAGTAGTAGTAGTAGTAGTAGTAGTAGTAGTAGTAGTAGTAGTAGTAGTAGTAGTAGTAGTAGTAGTAGTAGTAGTAGTAGTAGTAGTAGTAGTAGTAGTAGTAGTAGTAGTAGTAGTAGTAGTAGTAGTAGTAGTAGTAGTAGTAGTAGTAGTAGTAGTAGTAGTAGTAGTATAGTAGTAGTAGTAGTAGTAGTAGTAGTATATTAAGTAATTATTTGAAAGAAAAACAAACTTTAACAGTCTTGAGGTGATTTGATAATCAAATCAACATTTGTAAGTGAATCAGTAATGACAGCACGTCAAGAATAGTGATCATTTTTTTATTATATTTTGATCTGCTTCAATTAGAACTTCTATTTGACAGGAATTTGGAATTTCATGTAAAAGATGAAACCGTTTAGACTACTTTTTATACACTTTTTACCACGCGATTTCGTCGCTACTCTAGTCTATAAATACTATGTTGATGTTTTTGTTGATCGATTAGACATGGATAATTACTTACAAACGAATCGTGTCAATTTTCTATCCATTTGTCACTACACCGGCTGACCAATGGGAGTCGTCTGTTTTGACCTGCAAATCAGCCCGTGAGAACTAACAACATAACAACGCTACAAAGCATACGTACTGTTAACTGACTATTCAAACTGCGCATGCGCATGAAGAAATCCCTAGTAAATGGTGAGTCAATGTAAGGGCGCGTTCTTTTGGTACAATTCTGTTAAAACGTGATTTTGACTGGGTTGAAGGTCTGGCGTTCGCAGTTACGGCTGGCGTCAAGGTTTATGCAACTCACTTACAGCTAGAACTTCGTGTATACGGCTGTGATATCTGACGGAGGGAAACTGGGAAGTAATTATTGAGCGCATGCGTGACATAGGGAAGTTGTCCTGGAAGATAAGATTCTCAAAAATAACGCTATTTTCCCTCTACCGTCAAATTATCCGAATAGACAGAATAGGTGACACGATTACCGGCTTCTGTTCCAAGTATTGCCATTTAGGAAAGCATAAGAACTTGTGTCATGTGTCAGAATCGGGACAAATTGTGATCCTTACGCTTGCGCTTAATAAGGTTGCGTCAGGCTCGTTTTCACGGTAACATATAAGGCCTCTTGTGCTTGTGCTTGCGTCAGGCTCGTTTTCAAAGTGTGTGTCATAAGGGTCTCATAAGACCTTGATCTTATGCTTGCGTTGCTAGTTAAAGCCAGGTTTATTGGCCAATTTAAAAATAAAATAGGAATTTTCAGTATATCATAAAGTCAGAGAAAAACTTATCTTTCCAAAAATACATAAACTTTCAGTTATGTCATAGTTTGTACCGAGGTTGACCCATACAGAAGTAGTAGATTTTATTATCAATAAAGTACAAATGTTCCAAATTCTTGGCGCCCCGTTTGACTTTGCCTATTCATATACAAAGAAAAACTTCAGATGAAAGAAGTATCATAGCCGTGTGACATCACCACTTCCGGGCCGCCTTAGGCAACCTTTTGGGATACCTATGTTAAAAGAAAGAGAGGAGACTGGCAGAACACAGGAATCCCGTTTAAATGTACTGAAGATGTGCATTCGCGAATGAATGAAACTAGACGAAGAGTTAATGAATTATTGGGTGTTTGGCTTGTGAATACTGTCAAACTCGACCTATTTGAATGAAAAACTGCATTTTTGTTTCTTTTAATTACATTATTTTACGTCATATAACGGTAGCTACAGTCGGGTCGACACTACAGTTACAGACGTAGCCATCTTGAAAGGTAACCGAGCCTTTTCATGAAATGGAGAATACAGCCTCACTCCCATGTAAAACCAAGGTTCCTTTGATCGCGCGGGACTGGCAACAACTGTCTAGCTCTTTCTATTGATTGTAATTCCCTGTAAAAACTAAAAACAGTCACCGTTACGTCACATGCCAGTGACGTCATATCATGGGATGAATCCAATCATCTCCTCCTATTCATGCTTGTTGGGCTGCTATAGCGCGTTCTTGCTGGTATTCCTCGACTTTTGACGCTTTATCGGTTAAGTATTACCTATGGCCTTCAAGGTCCTTTATTTCAGAGGTGGTCAGCCAGGTCGACCAATGGTGAGCTCAGATAGTCGGTACTGATTGTATTGTCATACAAGAGGTTCTTTAGGTATGGCTCTTCTGTATGAATACACACTCCAGTTGCGCTGGGTTGTTGCCAGGTTTGCCAGACATCAACTGAAAGGTTACAATAAAATTCCCCTTAAGAAATGACGGACACTTTACAGTTGGAAACATTGCAATAATGTATACTGATTGGTTATTACTGAACAGTCAGAGGTTTCTATTTTAAATACTTTCCAAAAAGAACTAAACTTCATTTTTCAAATTCTAGTTTTAAAAAGGTTTTTGGGGTCAGTTAATGAAGCATTTCCAAGATATCGTTATTAGTACGGTTCCTGTTAAAATGACACTGGACCCTTGGAGGCATGTCATTCAAGCAATTCCACAAGGCTTAATTTAAGTTGTAGCGTGAGAAAAATGGATCTCACTGCCACCCACTCACGCCAAAACTCTGCCAAGTCTGTCGGGAAGACTTGAGCTCCTAATTACTCTCGATAACCCATGGCCTTCCACGTATCAACAACGTACCAAACAACTCCTTACACGGCCTACGCGCTCTCGCCTACGCGCAGACATTGAGCATTGTCAAGTTAAACTTGCCTCTTTGTCAAAATATCTGAGATAAGGGTTGCGTTGCGGTCTCTGAGAAAACTAATTAAATATGGGGTTTGGAATGCGAAACTCATGGGTTCCGTTCGATCTCTCACTCCTCCCCTGTACTCCCTGTCAACGAGCCTCGATCACGTGTTGCTCGGTTCGGGACCTTAATACGGGAAGTCCATAATTGTTTTTATCATCTCGGCCGATTAAAAGGCGTTGCAAGAGATTCAACAAGTTCTATTAGTTGAACTAAGTTCAATAAGTCTAAAAATAACACCATGTTGAACATGGAGCAACGAAGACCAACTAATTCCACTCGATAACATTGGGAATTGCATCAAAATGCAAACCATAACCGGTTTCCTTGAAAAGTCAATAATGCAGTCATGTTCGTTGAGAGTACGTGCAGGTCGCCCACTCGATGCTGTAGTCATGATTTTCAGCGGTGGCAATCCGGCAATCGAACTGCGCAAAACAAACGTTCGACTTAACCCGCAAAACATAACTTTTCTTCATCTATTAATTTAATTTATAAACTAAATTGTATGTAAACTACTGATACTAAATAAAGTCTATGTCTATGTCTATGTCGACTGATTTAATTCTCACCACTACCAAAGTGGCTGGAAATTTATCCTAACAGGGAATATACGTAATATGGCAGGTACGTTTTGATGCCAAAAATAGGTGTCGATATCCTCCTTTTTTATCAAGAATATTTAGAGTTCGGTTTTGTTAACATCGAGAGAGCCAACGTACCAAATAAAAGGAAATATCCAATGAAATTATTTGGAACAATAAGTACATTTGCATTGAAGCAAAATCAGTTCAGTTATTCTCAGGCTGAAAAGATGATAGGAAAAGTAAGCCTCTTGAGGGAATTACGTTATAGTTTAGCATAGGAAATCTCACTACTAAATAAAGCATCTATCTATCTCACTACTAGCTGCATGCGGACATTTTTCCTACACTGCGGCTACGGAAGAGGCTATTTCGCGAGACTCAGAATGACATTCCGATGATATACAGTCAATAATAAATAGTAAATAATAACAATAAATACCAAATCCTAACCCTAAGCTTAACCCTAACCTTAAAGCAAATTTTTTTCCAAATTATTGAATTAAAATGATGATAAATTATCTGGATGTCGTTCTGATTCTCGCGAAATAGCCTTTCCCTGCGGCTACATGTCACTGATGGTCGTTGAAATGTTATTTCTGCATACGTGATAGCCTGGACACAAGGTCAAGCAAATGGCGAAAACAAAACGATTACTTAATTAAAGCGTGTAGATTTAGTTGAGTCGAGAGCAGTTTTTATTTATTGCATACAGTCGTCAGCAGGATTTAAAATCTCGTTTAATGAAATGAACCTTTTGACCTTGCGCGTTCATGAGGCGTTTGCCCTGGTATACCTTAACCATCTTACTGGCCTGGTTTATAGTTGGCGAAGCCGCTAGGATAAGCGTAAGTGCATAATATGATTGAGTTTTCACGTAACGCAAGCTTCTTCTACTTGTGTAGCTTTTGCTAGACTTGCCACAAGTCGACCACACTTTGTATCCTGATCGGGTGACAAAGTCAAACCAGTTAAACCAGTTAAACCAGTCAAACCAGTTAAACCAGTTAAACCAGGTTTTATTAAAAGTATAACATTGCGAGCAATATTGCTGTCGTGTGTGTTCACGCAAAGAATTGCAGAATATTTGGACATTTGTGCGAAAACCTGGAAGAATTCTTAGTAATAAATTATATATTATTATAAAGGATTGTTGAAAGACGATGCAGCACAAAGTGGTAAAGAAACTTAGCGGTGTTAATGAAAAACTGCCGACACCCAGATTAGGTTAGAAAGAGGCAATTTACCTTCAGAGGTCTTGCCTTTCTCTCTCTTCACAGAGACAAGAAAAACAAACGAAACGAACTAGGTACGTGAACCACGAGATCTCACGCGAGATCTCAGCTATCACATTACAGCTTCAGGGCGCCGCACAGTAATTGCTACGTATTGGGAAAGTTTTCATAAGGGATTATCAGAGTTCTTTTGAGGATTAATCTTTCAAAATCGACGATGAGATTAATATTCATTATTCGACTTTTATCTCAGGATTTTGATTTTCAGCGTTGAGGAAGAATTTCTATATCATTTTAATCAACTAATATTCCTGGAGATATTGAATAGAAGCCGATTACCAAATCACCGTCAAGTACTGGATTATAACCTGATTAAACTGGTTTGACGTTGCTAGGTTATCTAACTTCCTGCATGAGATAATGAAGGCAAGGGAAATAACATGGCTATTATTCTATTTAACAACTCATTTTAACATGGAGCAAAGCCAAAGTATTTGCACGCATGCATGCTGTACCCAGACATAACCTGTTGAACTTTTAGCAACGGCCTATGAACTGTGCTCTAGTTGCACCGCGGGCTATAAACTTTAATACACTAAAATATTCTACACTTTGCCTTCTTTCCTTCGTCAAAGTTTGCAGTCGAACACTGAGACTGAGTGAAGAGAGTAAAATATCGTGACAAGTGAAGTCAAAACTCAGTCAGTTGTATTTCTATGTTCAGTATATCTGAGAAAGTCCTAAGATGAAGATTACTTTAATCTACGTGCTTTCCTTATTAAAGTAATTAAGATTTTATCACTGCTAATATAGATAAAAACGGTCCACGTTCTATCTTTTTACGCAAAAAGTTCAAAGTTTATCGGAGTGAGCGAAGCCATCCGTCTTCGTTTGTCATTGCGACTTTGCAATAACTGTCATTAGTATCCCCAAGAGAAAATGATTTTCTCTTGGGAGAGTACAAGCACTAAAAGCGTGCAACATAAATAGTACTATTTAGTAGTAAATTATGCTAATTCTATTGTTTGGTATTGTTTAATTAGTACTATTTAGCACTAAATAGTGCAAAGTATTGCATGCTTTTAGTGTTTGTACTCTATCCCTTTGATTATAAACCTAGCGTAACTCAATTCATAACTGACTGATTTGATCTATTCTACCAAATAAGGATTAACTGATCAAGTTTTTATCTGAAATACTTATCGTAATAAAGTAGCTTATTTATATCTGGTTTTTATCCAAATAAAACTTTTTATAGGATGTTTTATTAGAGATTGTACTATCTTAAAACAGCTTTACCATATCAGGTGTTACAAACAACCACTCCCCGACATCAATGATTCATTGAGATGATTGAAAAACGGAAGGTTCTATATAATTTGAACAAGACTTGTTTTAGTAAACCGTTTTGGGTTCAGTTATATTCAGAAATCGTTATGTGGTACGTCTGGCCTTTGAACCCCATGCAAGTATCTTTATTCAATGGAGCCGGATCTACTCCAGAAAGTTGCCACAACAATGAGGGTTTATCACATAATTTCAAAACTCATAGGACAAACAAATGATTATCATAGCTGGAAAGAGCTCGTTGAAATTAGTACAAATGTGAAGTTTGGAAAAGATCGCTCCACAAATTACGAAGATATGAATTTTCAAAAATCGAAATTTTATATGAAAACCTTTGGAAATTACGCTTGGAGGCAACTCTTGCTTCCAACAAAGGTTTTCATACAAAATTTCGATTTTTGAAAATTCATATCTTCGTAATTTGTGGAGCGATCTTTTCCAAACTTCACATTTTTACTAATTTCAACGGGCTCATTTTTTGTCCTATGAGTTTTGAAATTACATGATCAACCCTCATTGCGGCTGATCGGATGGAGAAATAACTCCGACACTGTGTAAACTTCTTGCATGATTCCCAGCTCTTGTGGGATGTAATTAGATGCAGGGTAACACTTAAAACATTGGCAAAGTAAGTATTACTCTACTCAATACAACAATAAACAGAAACTAGTAATCAATCGCTTGGACGTGACCGACTCGAATTAAGAGTAAAGTACCACTTACAACTCCTGAGTGACTGACTCTACTACTTTAAGGTGCGGCAATACGAGCAACAAAATCGTGCAACTTGTCGCGCAACATTTTCAGATTGTTGTGTTGCAAGTTGCAGAGCAATGTTTCTCGTATTACCATCGTTCGCGCAACTTGTCGCGCAACAAATTAAATTTTCGGTCATTTGTTGCAGGTTGCAAAACTTTGTTGCATGAAGTAGAAAGAGCTTCTACTTTGCGCAACAAAGTTTTGCAACCTGCAACAAATGACCGAAAATTTAATTTGTTGCGCGACAAGTTGCGCGAACGATGGTAATACGAGAAACATTGCTCTGCAACTTGCAATGCAACAATGTTGCGCGACAAGTTGCACGATTTTGTTGCTCGTATTACCGCACCTTTAGTGTGACGGAGATCTGCGTAATAACTGGAAATATAATGACAACAGGGCCGTACACAGCACAGGGGGGCAGTCCCCCCCCCCCCCCCCTAGCAAGATACCAAAAAGTACTGAGAACTGTACTATTTTTATTTATTTTTTTAATTTTAATTTTGCTGTTATATACGTTGAATTTTGGGTTATGTATGGCCCTGCACAAAACAGAAACATAAAAGTCAACTCTTAGTCGAATGTGTTTGTTCGAGGGGCGAGAACATCGCTGATCCTAAAGAGTTCATCAACATTTATAGCAATACATGCACCGATTACATATCTTCGCGTATGCGCAGGACTATAACTTGAAGTCTTACAGTGGTACAAGATAATAATTTGTTTAACTTTATCAACCTGAATTTCAGTCGCCTTTAGATCTTTTGAGAGTTTGACGGCAGGGCCGTAATACACAACACAGGGGCAGGGGGGAGGGGCAGGGGTCAGTTGCCCCCCTAGCAGGGCGAAAAAGATATCAAAAAGTACTGAGAACTGTACTATTCTTATTTATTTTTTGTTGCTAAATACGTACTGCCCCTCCTTGAATTTTGGGTTATGTGTTACACAACAGAATCACTGATTTAATCCGATACTATTAATTGCTGTATATTCTCAAACACTTCTAGATAAGCTAAGTCAATACCATTAAGACTTTAGTACCATTATCTCTAGAACCAGATTGTATTCCAGATCATGCAATTTCTTATTTTCTTATCATTTAGTCTCCTCCTATTTTGGCATAGACCACACATAATTATCTACCACACCCCAAGACACTATACTTCGTCAGAACTTCTTATTCCTATTTTCCACTTACAATATTTAGACACAATCAGATAACTTATAATTATTACTATCCAACAGTGTAACTTTGTTGCAGTGTTGCAGAAGTTAACTATATAGAATCTTTAGATTACTTGTACGACTTAGCTACGTATTTGATAATTGTAATCTAGGAGCACATAGGATATAGCCAATCACAACCCTAGATTAAACTGACATTGATATAATGATAGACAATTAGTGCGTCACTATAAAGGCGACCGCACCACAACTTGTAATTAGTCCTAGCCAGCCAGAGCTTGAATAAACAACGATCCAACCACCTCTGCCTAGAGCCTCCCTTAACATATGTACGGCCCTGGAAGGTGATGCAAGTATCGGTTTTACTTTATCCAAATTCCACGCCCTATAGGGGCGGGAGGATGTGGGAGGATGCTTAATATATAAACACGAAGTGAAACTGCATGACTGCAATATGGACTTGCAGTTTCCGTGCAAATGTTACACAGTATTCAGTCAAACCAGCGAGATGGCGAGACGATTGAAGAAGAGCTGTCACGTGTACAGAAAGTTGCAAACACATGGACTTCATAATTACAGACTATGAGATGGACAATAAAAAACTGATTTGACTTTGGAACATGGAGTATATTTAACCCAAAGCCGGCAACAGAAAATAAATTATACACCGCTATCTTGTGTCAGTATGTATTTTCCTTTGCAGGAGGGGAAGGGAGGGGTAGACACTTAATCAGGGAAGCAAGCCAGGAACACTTAATCGATGGGGGAAGGTAAATCAGATTCCGTGGTCAAAAGGGCGCTAAATCACGGCTGCGCGTTTAAAAAACGCTTTCATCAAATCAGCTCTGATTTGATTAGCTTTAATCCATGAAAACTTGTACTATATAGTTGTGTTGTCTGTCTGGACCTCTGAACCCAATATTTATTAACGAGAACCTGGATTTGTTTACTGTCTGGTCAATATGGCTGGAAGTACTTATCAGATCTAGAGGTCATGGGCTGTCTATCATTGGTGCCGACTAACTGCATGCAACAAGCACATCATCGTGAGCAAAACTAACAGAGCAAACATCCACTTTATTATAGGCCCATCTATATCACGTGTTAAAATACTGGACGTCAATTAGTCTGTACGTCAGTCTTTCCAATAAACCTGGGCATTACTATTAAACTCCACCAATACACACTATTAGACACTCACTATTTTGTTTTCTTTTGTTCCTTTGCATCTAATAAACACTGACAACTAATTAGTAGTGCCCAGGTTTAGAGTGATTCCAATAAACCTGGGCATTACTAGCTACACCAATATACACTATTCGACACTCACTATTTTGTTTTCTTTTGTTTCTTTGCATCTAATAAACACTGACAGCTAATTAGTAGTGCCCAGGTTTATTGGATTCCAATAAACCTGGGCATTACTATTAAACTCCACCAATACACACTATTAGACACTCACTATTTTGTTTTCTTTTGTTTGCAATAATAATAAACACTGACAGCTAATTAGTAGTGCCCAGGTTTAGAGTGATTCCAATAAACCTGGGCATTACTAGAAAACTACCAATACACACTATTTACACTCACTATTTTATTTTCTTTTGTTTCTTTGCATCTAATAAACACTGACAGCTAATTAGTAGAATGCCCAGGTTTATTGGAATCACTCTATTCTTCAAGTAATAATAATAATAAGAATAATAATAATAATAATAATAATAATAATAATAATAATAATAATAATAATAATAAACCTATAATAATAATAATAATAATAATAATAGATAATAGTAATAGTAATAATAATAATAATAATGCAATAATAATAATAACAGCTAATTTTATTCCTCAAAACAAATTATCACTCAATTAAGAGATAATAATAATAATAATAATAATAATAATAATTATAATAATAATAATAATAATAATAATAATAATAATAATAATAATAATAATAATAATAATAATAGTAATAATAGTAATAATAATAATAATAATAATAATAATAATAATAATAACTTTATTCCTCAAAATAATAATTACAAATATAATAATAATAATAATAATAATAATAATAATAATAATAATAATTATAATAATAATAATAATAATAATAATAATAATAATAATAATAATAATAATAATAATAATAATAATAATAATAATAATAATAATAATAATAATAATAATAATAATAATAATAATAATATAATAATAATAATAATAAAATAATAATAATAATGTATAATAATAATAACAATAGCAAATTGCAAATAATTTACAATTTACAATTAACTATAGAACTAACTACTAGAGTCAGTGGATGTGATTTTTGAAGTGATGATTTTATGGTTCACTTGTCTAAGAGTTCCGCACCTTGATCTCTATAAAGCTTACAATAATCTCATTGACTAAAACCCGTACGTACTCGAGGATTTTCCGCTGTTGAAAGGATCGCTGGGATCGAAAACACTTTAGAAATCATTTATCGCAAACATTCGACTTGAAGTGGAGCAGACAGAAAGGAGAAAGTTGCAGAAGACGCCTTAGACAGTTTCTGGGTTGAGTAGTATGTCGCGGAAGGTTGCCGTGTAATCATTTATCTGTAGGATTTTAATCTCTCGAATTCATCTGGATTAGACTCAAATTTCGGAGTTTAATCAACTGAATATTGCGATTGTGCGTGGCATGGATGTGCGTTCATTCACAAACTCACCAATAATCACGGTTGTTTTGATCACGCAAGTGTAATTTCGTGAAACATGACTTTCGTTGTGAGCACGTTTGTTTGTTGTTCTTCTTCTCGCCAATGTTCTGGTTTTACTGACTTTTCACGTGTCAAAACGTTCAGTTTAATCCTCTTGAATATTTTATCCAATTATAAAGCGTAAAGGTTCACACAGAAAGTCAAGTATAATACAGTCCGACCTCTATTAAGCGGCCAGTTTTCAAAGTCCCGAGTGAAACTATGCATGTGCTACCTCTATTAAGCGGCCAACCTCTATGCGGCCAGTTATCAACGTTGCGAGGGTGGCCGCTTAATAGAGGTTGGACTATAATAGCTATTGGCAGTGCATGACTCCACGAACGTTTTGATGAAGAGCTCCACATTGAGAGAAACAGTATCGACGATTTGAAAACGAGCTCCCAAGGAAGTCAAGGAAGCTGAACGCTTCGAAGTCCAAACGAATCATTACTGCAGCCGGCACTGTGAGGTCTGTGAGGAAAACTGGCGAATCATAAGAAGAGTTTGATATCGTTCTGAAAGTTTCAGTAAACGTTTCCATTATTAGAATAAGATGAACTGGTTCGTTTCTTAATTTCAGGTTTTAAAACATCGTTTGTCTACGTTCTTTTTCATCCGAACGATTAATAACTGTATCTTACGAAAACAACTGCCATTCTTGGTTCAAATTCACTAGACTTCCATCATCGATAAGTCATAATGATGAGCGTTGATTGGCTGACGTGTCGTGCGATATTATGCATGAAATAAATCCAAGTATTTAACCAGCGGCTACAGCTGTGATGTTAGGTAAAACGATGGTTTGGAGCTGATAGGAGCCCCTAATTTTATCAGCTAAGTCTTTAGTCTGGCATATTTTGGTTGTTATCGGAAGGTACCAGAAAAGCACAGCAAAATTATAGATTATTAATTGGTTTGTTTATATCTAATATTCATGGCACTTGTACAGTCCAGCCAATCACAGAGCAGCATTGCTTGTCTGCATGCAGCCTTTAGGTATTTCTACCAATTCATTAAAGATACAGGAAACCGGAATTAAAAACATGAACTGCAAAATGAACTCACTTTAGATGAGTCGCGGGTGACTTGAGATAAGTTGAGGAACAAAAATAAACTGTACAAATATATAAAGATTTGGGGACATGATTGAAGCCTTATTCCTCATTTTTTCTTCTGACTGACTACTCTTTAAAAAACTTTTAATAACAATAATTATTATTATCAGTTTTAGCAAAAAACTTCTTTGAAGTGATTCTGGCTGCTAAAGTAGTTGCTCAAAAATAGCCTACATTGCCCGAGGGAATCAGACAACATTTCAAATATCCGTTATTTTAATAGAAATCCCATATGAGTTGTTCGCAGAACTACATTACTCCATCTAACACTCCGATTCCTGGGTAACAAATGTTACTTTGAGAAACAATTGCGCAGCGAGCATGAAGGGATGATGATACGTTTGTGGGAAGCAGCGATATATAGTTGCATGCAGTGCAATCTTCCGTCTGTCTATCATCTTGGGTTAAAGAGCCTATGAAATCACAGATGATATAAAACACATAAGGATTGATTCATCGATTAATCACCTGGAGATATGGAAACTGTAGCCGAAGCGGCCTGCTTTGGAGAATTTATAGGCCATACTGACTCTAGTGTGCAGTAGCCATAACAGCCATAGTCGTAGATCGACCTTCCTGATTATCTTGTATTTCTGCTCAGTTTAACCAGCTATTTTGGCAATAAAAATGTATTGTTTTGCGATAAAATTTCGGGCGGCTACTTGAGGCAAACTGCGATAATATTATTGCATTACGCAAGCGTTTAACATGCAAGATCCTTATCGCGCTGTACCTGCAGCGACATGGGATTCTTAGCGATGATAGGCTGACTAATTTGTCAGCTTCGACTCGTCAAATGTTTAGAGGGTTCCTGGGGATTCTTCCAGTGAAATACCTAAAGTAACTTCCAATTTAAAACACAGATGCGTGGCTTAGTGGAAGCGGATGTTTCCACAAAACGCCTGCAGAGTTTTAAGCTCCTAAACAATAAAACTGCGCAGCCAATTAAGACGATTCCCTGATTCGACGAGCTCTCACCGGCCAAATATGTCTAAGTTTAGACTGTATTTACAGACATGTAGAGCCTTGTTTGTAGAGCTAATTTAAGATAATTCCTAAGCAATCTCGACCGTTTTGATACCACGCTGAGATTGATCGGGGCACAAATAACGCTTCTCTGAATAAATTACAGCGCGAATAAATTCATGTGAAAATCCACAACATCCAATTGAGTATCATTATGTCTATCGGTCTGTCATCACGTCCCTCGTAGCAAAAGTCATTGAAAGTCAGCACAAATGGTTTTTGATCAAGGAGTTTAAACTACACGTAGTTCTGGCGCATTTTCGAAAAAGGTGATCTGATTGATATTGGTAAATATCTCCAAGGGCTGATTGTACAGTTTGTTTGTACTATGTACAATACAATAATGAAATAAGGATTTCTCCGATCACTCTTAACTCCTATTAAACTCTCTCACTAGGAAGCTGGCGCAAAAAGGCCTCATCGATCACCAATTGCGCTGCAGAATCTCTTGGACGAGATCGACGGCGTATATTTCGACAGAGTACTTATTGGAAGGAAAGGCGGCGTTTAGTACATCGGGTGCACGTCCAGTCGGTATTAGTGTGTTAGAGGTCGCCGCAGGGTTCAAGTAAATCAGTCACTATCCACAAAAGCCCAAAACAAAGCAAAGCCGTCGGCAAAATAATATTTCATCAACGATGAGTGAAAATATTTCGCTCAAAGAACTTTCGAGTTCTCGGGAGTTCGTCGGTGTTGCGGGAGAGTAATTGCGCACCCATAAAACCCGTCTAGTCCAATTACTGCACTGTCATTTTACCTCGACTTCCTTATCAAGACGAAGAAAACTACTGGAAACCTATTTATCCTACTTGTCTTTCGGGGCTCTCAAATTAGACGACTTACAAGTTTTGATGGTGGTTGTCTGAGCCTGG
This sequence comes from Actinostola sp. cb2023, assembly GCA_033675265.1. Taxonomy (NCBI): domain Eukaryota; kingdom Metazoa; phylum Cnidaria; class Anthozoa; order Actiniaria; family Actinostolidae; genus Actinostola; species Actinostola sp. cb2023. The sequence continues at coordinate 178,658 of JAUJYZ010001494.1, forward strand.
AGTTTATAGTCTGGATAGTGTCTTCTCTCCCAGACCAAGGGAATTATCGACAAGAAAGGTTATGACAACTGTTCAAGTATTGACTGCTCTAGCTTACGTTATCAAAGGCGTGACATGAAACGCCACATGCAATCTTTACATCATATTCTTCTCGATGAGTATACACATTTGTAAGGGAATAAAACGAAATAAATTTCTTAAAACTCAAATCAAATTTATGGTCGAAAACTAGTGTTCTTCTTGCCAATTCTTTAATCCCTCGATATAAAAGTGTTGTAAAACCCCGAAATCATCATGCACAATAATTGTTTCCCCTTCCTCCTTAAATCAAGTTCATGACAATTCTTGGACGGGTTTCGTGAGCCCTTTCCGTGCTTTAGAAAAAGTGCCGCCTTGTTTTGATCACAAAGAAGAAAATTTGTTGACAAATCTTCTCAGCATGAATGACACCTAATCCATGCCTACGACTATCGCAGTATGGTGCCATTTAATAGCACCCCTATTTAACAACTTACCATCCATGTGAAGAAAATCTTCTAGTAAATCATCATCCTCGCTTGGAAACTGACTGTTATCCAGGAGCTTGTACAACTCGTGCTCATCGTAGAGATTGGTAGTGTCGTGGATGTTACCTTCCGATCGTGTTATGTCATCTTGATGTAGTATCTCCGTGAGGTGATCTATCCACTGAGATGCTACGCGCAGGATATCAATCTTGGAAATATCCATGTGAGAGACGGGCAGCGTGTTCTTTAGGTCTACAAAAGCTCTGTTGACACCTTGAATTCTCTTGCGCTCACGCTCGTTTGCAGCTCTTCGTTGCCTACTTACGCCAGTTAGCATTCTTTTTCTTCGTCTTTTTCTCTTCTTTTGCGCTGCGGGTCGTGAGCCACTCTCCTCAGACTCTTCCTCTGGTTCGGTGAAGTTTGGAGGGGATGACATTTCACTGGTTTGGTCCGACGACGAAGACGTAACGGTACTCTCCGTCTCGTTGTCCTCTCCAGAATAATACGACTTTTCTAGGTCTTTCATTTTCTCTTGATGAAATTTGTACAAAATGTTATTGTTCTTTGCTACGAGATTCAGTGTGTGACCATGAGCAGTGCACACGCCACTCTGCCACAGCGTCTGTGAGTGGCGCTCGCGGTGAAATCGTATTCCTTAAAGCGTGATGTCACTCAACACGAAGGAAAGTAATGTTAGACGAAGGCACGGCAATTTATACGGGCCAACCTGCAAGTCAGTTTAAAAGGTGTCAGTTGCGGCAATATCCTCAGGCCCGAGGCAAAGAATTTCGACTGTAAATGTGATTGGCAGGACAAATAAAAAAATGGCTAGTCTGGATGTAGGACCAGGATCATCCAAACCATTTATAGCATTCTCAGAGGGTTTATCCCTTTGAGAGAATTCTTACTGGTTTGTTATCGAGGAGTATACCGTGTTTTAGGCTTCAGTGATCGTCAGAACATCTCCAGAGAAAGGGATGACACACTTCGAAAAACCGCAATTTGAAAACTACAATCACTCTTGTTGATGTAACATGTGTACGGTGAATACAGTTATTTTAATAAATTAATTAATCAAACGCATCATCATGTTGACTTGGACCACGTCAAGGACGAAGGATTAGCCCGCCTACCTTCACGCGACTGAAGTCTTTACTTTCTCAAAAACTGCTACTAAAACTATACAGACAGATGGAAAAAGAACGTTTTAGAGTCAATAGACGAAAGTTTCTGTAACATCAGAGCATCGAATTCTATTCCTGTTTAGTTTGCATGGCTTCTTTGTTCTACAGTCTAGCTTGGTTGTCTTGGGGGAAAACCATGAAAGGTTATAGAAATGTCTTTGATTTAACCAACTGTTAAATTGAATAATAATATGCCTTCCTGCGGAAATAGGGACAAACAGAAGGGAAGTTTTTAAACTTTGTAATTCTTTCTCCACCGAGTGCCGATACTATAAGGTATCATTGATGTCCTTAACCAGCTCCCACAATGAAAAGTTTTATAACTTTTTCACTATTATTAAAGAAATTGGCTCGTTAGAAATGTTTTATCTCCTAGTAAAAGTTTCATACAAAAAGTACGAGACATTTCAACCATGTAGTGCGCGAGGCATGGACCTTCGAGGGCTTTCTCATTGTTCATTGGTTCTGTCAGTACTCATTGATTCCGTGCAAAGTGGTACCTGATGTTACCGAGGAGATAATTGCTGACACACTTATACAATTTGACAAAAAATATCGTTGAAATCTTCATTGCATCACTATATACTTCCAAATGACTTGCATGGAACTCTCCTTTGACCTTTGATTACCAACACAACACATTAGCTTACAAAATGTCTGAAATTAGTAAGGGGTTTGTAAAACGAGTCCACTCGCCTCTCAGGTTTTATTAACATTATTAGAATGTGATTCCATCCTATTGTTGGTTGATAAGCTGTGGTCTTTAAAAGAGTAAGGATTATAGATTACTGTACCGACTATTAGATGCATTATCAGTAGATGAATGCTGGTGCCCGGCCTTAATACGAAGATTTTCTTGTCACTCTAGATAACATTTCTCGAGAGGCCCTTCAGAATCGTTGTGGAAAAACGGACGGTTACCGTGACAAGCCACTAATTCCAAGCAAAACTACGTTCAGTTTCTGCACCGCTTGAACTTTGCTGTAGTTTATCTAGTTCGGTTGACTTTGAAACCTGTTTCGTCACATTCAAACTCGCCCAGTTATGCTTACAGTTATGGTACGTTTGCCTTATCTTGATGACTTTGACCTCAAGGAAATTAGTCTTTTGACAAGTTATCATGATTTGATTTTAATAGTTGAGAACACTTGTCTCGTGATAACTAGAAATGACGATAAAAATAATGAAATATGAGCAAACAAACTCACAGCACGAAAGCCAATGTCCCGTTTCACCACTGAAGAAGCACTGTAGATGTACTTATCAACACAAAAGTAGTTCAGCAACGAAAACGAATGTGTGTGCATTCTGTTTATCTTATCATGACTTTAATCTGAGTGATAGATTTATTAGACAAGAAGTGTCTTATCTCTAAACTCCCCCCTTATCGCTTGACTGAGTAGCATCACGGCTACCTGTCTCCCTGCTCAGTTCACATGCCCAACGTACTCTATTGTGGCAGCTTTGTCCGCCATTTCCAGTACCTTAAAAGCATCAATGACATCACGAAACACCCACAAAAAGCACCCACTTTTCGAAGTAAAAGACTAATTCAATAATAGTTGACAGTTTTACAACATGAAATGTTGTGGTGTTGGATAATGTGAAGAAATAGTCCATCCTAAACGAAGGAACCATCGAGCATCGTGGTGGGTCCTGCAACAGTGACTGAAGAATAAGGTTCAACATTGGTGGGAATAATGAACTCGTTGAATTCGCTAAACAGTCTCGCACGTCCGGCATGATGTCTCAATCCAATCTGTCAAAGGTGTGGGATTCAACTCATTGTGGCTCGTGCCAACAAGACAAAAAATTTCAGCACATTTGCTCGACCAAAGGGCTTTTCTTTCAGAGCCTTCACACGTGTGGAGTCAGTTAGCCGAACGTCGCGGCTTTCATGAAATTAATCAATGGAAAAATTCGATTCAGGCAATAAAGATCTCATGGACCGTTTGTCCGGATGATAATGTTTCACTACGTGTATTATTTGCTCTTCAAACTATAATTACGTAGAATTTCACACAAAAAACGTCGACCTTTGAAGACCTTCGAACGCTGGGAACAATAGCAGAGAAACAAATCCGTCATAGTTTTGCCTTAATTCCAAAAGCAAACTCTTGAAAATGCTTTGTGAGGTCAGTTTGTGAATTTTAGATCTTTTATTTTTCGGTTTTACTCGTTAACGATACTTTCGATTTTTGCGCCGGGCTACAGCTAGCGCGCGTCATGTAATAGCATTGTGAAGCAAAGGTTTTCGCGATATATAGTGCATAACAGGTTATAGATGGTCAGTCAAATGTAAGCTTCATGATGGCGACTTGAACGAGTGAAAAAGTGTACCGCGTGTCAACTACAAAACAATTACTTTTCGATTTCTTAGTTCAGACTAGTATAGTGCACGGTTTTAATGCCGATGGACTTTTAAAACGTCTTTAACATTTTGACTCGTTCTCTACTTTACTAAATCGTCTATCCACATAACCGTGTGAAAAGTCGTATTTTGGCGACCGAGAACCAAAGAGCACTGAATTTATTTTTCACAATGTTATGCACAAATCATCTACCCTCCTTTCTCTCTTTTCTCTCTTTTCTCTCTTCCCTCGCCTAGTTGTCTCGTCACGCAACGACACTACACGGCTGCGTAGAATCGAGACTACTCGCCAAGCAGAGAGGCACAAATCGTATAAGAGTTAACTTGTTATTGAACCATGCAAGTAGGAAAATCTTGAGATTTCGTAACGCTTGTACTTCATGTTTCCCCCCGTTTATGTCTGAGTAGGATACCCTTGATTGTTTAATTTTGCCAACACAGGCGTCCGGCTACGCACTTTGTAGTAACACCACGTACGTACAATGAAGTGTTTTAATTAAGATAACAGCCATACAAGAACTGCAAGTACGGTTACTAATGCTGGAATTTATCCTTCATTACAAGTAGGCAGTCAGGAGAGATTTTGGAGTTTTATATGGTTATGTCACGGGAAGCTTTTGGCAGTTTTTCAACAAATTCTACTGAGTAGCAACGCCGCCGCATTCTTCAGCAGTTGCGTGACTGATGTCGCGGGACTACTGCTGTTGTGTAGAAGGCCTTGTCACAGCATTTAACTTAACGAATTGAGTCGAAATGCGTTGATGCTTGCCCAAGTTTTTTGGATTCTCTAGACGTAACATTATCTCCTTGGCCGCCATGTTGAAATGCTTAGGGTCAAAGAGACTTGGAATGATTCTCACCCTGCTGATTGACTTACTCATGAAACGTCAAGCACCGCGGGCTCACACCATCGCCAAAACCGCACGAATCTCATATTTTCTGGTGAATTTAGTGAGGCGGAGACTCTATAATGAAAGACCTTTTGTTCGAACGGTTAACAATTGTATTTCTGCGACGTGGCCGCGTCTCGCGGGTTCTAAGGGCAGCAAAGCGATTTACTCATCATCATCCGCTCTATGGTAATTTTACAGTTTTTCAGCCATCACTGATATATCCAATCGCTGGTTTTGTACAGTTAGTTAGAGCTATGATTAAGTCCGATGTTATCAATAAACCATAAGCTCTGCCGATTCAAGAGGCAAAACAGGTTCAGAGCTTCAGGGGTCTCGAGTCTGCCGCTCAACCAAAATAGGCAACAATCCCCGAGACATGACAAAATGTGCATCTATTTGCGTCATCAAAAGTATGATCAATATGAAGACCCTTTAGAGGAGCGCATTTGTGGAATTCTCTCGATGGACGGCACGCGTGCTGGTTTATGGAATAGTCTCAGACACTATTTTATCTGATGACGTCAATGACTTATTTATCTTCGCTGCTATTAATATACATCCTTTTTTAGTTGTTTATCTTATGCATCAGTTTAGTAATAGTTCTTACAGTTTCAATATAAATAATATGACGAGAAGAGTTTGTGACATTTTATTTTGTTATTACTGTATATTTCGGCTTCTCTCCGGAAACCATCAACAGCAGTAATGACAAGTAATGACTAATGACCGAGCTTAAATAAACAAGGACAAGATATAAATGCATACTAGTCAATACCTTTGTCATTACTGCTGTTGAAGCGAAATATACAGTATTAAAAAATGTCACAAACTCTTCTCGTCATATTATTTATATTGAAACTGTATGCCCAAAGAAACATATTTCTTACGGTTTGTTTCTAACAATCGGTTCATTCGATTCATATTTTTAAATGTCACATTTCAGAAGTCGATCGAGCACAATCATCAGTATGACTGATTCAGTTAGTGGATTTAAGCACATTATTTCTAAAACACCCTTATTCTCTTATCTCTTTCATTCACAACCTAGACCGTATCTTGTAAAAAAGAATCATCATTATTCAGGTTTTATATTTTCTATCCAAATAATTTGGGCAAAACATCTCGACAAAACTCGTTATCCTATTCAGTGATTCCTTCGGCCAATCGATCATTTATTGTGCATGCGTTTATTCATTCCATTATTCATTCATTCATTTGCTCTTTCTTCCACCTTATCACATGACGCGTTGTCTCTGATAGTCGAACAGTTCGCTAAGTAATACAAATCAATTAATTGGCACAACAAATCGTCAAGCTTCTTGTGTCAGATTTGTAATCATTACGGCTTTTAAAATATCAACAAACAAAGTTTGCATAACGAGTAATTAAAATCTGTCATGAAGGCTAACTGACCGATTACCGCGATGCGTGACGCTCCGACGACAACTACGAGCATTTTACGAGAACAACACGAAGACAAAATCTCTCAGTCGGGAAGAGTGATCGATACCTACCCTTTTCACACCAATTATTCTTGCAAATGAAGCAACGCTGAGGCATATAATGATGATTAATGTACGACGATCCGCGGTCATACCTGCGTTTAGTGATGAATGTTCCTGAGCAGTCTCGAGATTTAAATCCTCTTTTGGGCTTCCTGGGTGCTGATCGTTAATCCAGACTCGAGTTTTCTCGAAACTACCATTTGAATGGGTATTCTTAGATGCGAAAAACCTGTGTGGCGGGTTTTCTGTAGGTTTTACCCAGTTTACACACAGTAATCAAGGATTAATGAACTGGAGTGTGAACGGTTCACTAACGAGTGCCGCAAATATCAGTCGCGCCGTTATACGGTTTCATATTTTGGACTTCAATTGTTTACAACTTTTGACGGTGCAGACGTCATTGACATTTAACCGCACACGTACTACGTAATCTCCGTCAACTTACCTAATAAAGGCAGTTTATTGTACTTCAGCATACTATTAATGCTAGGTTGATTGACGTGCAAATCTAGCTAGGACGCATCGGACAAGGCGTGGTTGCTAAGCAGTCGCGAACGTTTCTATGGAAACATCTCATCTACATTTTATAAAATAGTCGTTCAAATTCCGCTACAGCAGTTTTTCTTCACTTGATTTCTATGCCAAATTCAAGGGAATTAGTGGGTCGTTTTGCACATAGAAACATGATTGTTTATTCGTTCATTTGTTTTTCTAACGGGAACAAGTCGGAGCGAGAGACAAACGGACTACCCTGCGAGCAGAGTCTTCTTTTACCCTCCTCCTCCTCTCTCTCTCTCTCTCTCTCTCTCTCTCTCTCTCTCTCTCTCTCTCTCTCTCTCTCTCTCTCTCTCTCTCTCTCTCTCTCTCTCTCTCTCTCTCTCTCTCTCTCTCTCTCTCTCTCTCGGGGAGAAGGTTAAAAGAAGACTCTGCTCGCAGGGTACAAACGGACGAGAATGCGGAGGCAAAACCATATATGGTCAACACGGTTTGAAAGCAATCAAAACCCTTGTCTTAAACTCTTAGATCGGCATTCGTGTCACTTTAGACAACCATGACTATAGATAGACTCAGCTCCAAAACAAAATTACACTTCACAAAATATTTTTAAAATATTTCTAAAATAGTTTGGGTAGCACCGACTATAATGGACCTCTCAGCAGGCCACTGGAAGAGTTTTTCCGTTACGTACCGTTACGCAGTGAACTATAAAATGACAAACATGCTGCAACGGATGACTTGTGTGATGAGCATCGGAAGAAGAAGAATAAAACAACACTAATAACAAGTATCAACAACCTTGAAAATGTCAAAATACTGTGTCTAGTTTGCCCCAAATACACAAAACCAAAGATAACAAAAAACGGCAAGAAAAACAGGAATTTCAGTTCACGGAAGTCAAGTATCGTGCTTATTCGAGCTTAGTTCTCGTCATCAACAGCACCAAAAAGACTAGAATTATCCGTCTAATTCCGGTCTGCTTATTTATCACATTCCTACATATGATAGCTTTACTAACTATTGCTGAGAAATTAAACGAGTTCAGGCATCGTGGTGCGAAGAAATTTGTAAGTTGCCAAATATTTCGCGTCACGACGTTCCGTGCTGGGATCTTTGACGAATCTTAGGAATTTCCACGCAAACTATGCAATTGAGCGGCAATCAACAACACCCTCAAAGAATCCTTTGGTCATTCTGTCGACGGCGATGCATATTTGAAAACGGAACTGAAAACAAAAATTTGTTGTCTATAGAAGAAGTCAGTGCCGGAGATGATCAGTGAATGTAGCCGATCTACACAGGATAGATAGATCAGGAGGGGGACGTTGGGGGGTAGCGGTATTTGGCGATTTGGGGCTACGGTATACGGTGAAATTCAAATTTCTTTAGCGTATTTCGGTATTCCGGTGGTTTCCAAAACATTACTACTGTTGTTTCAAATTTCTATTTTAGATGCGGTATTACGGTATATTTTTTTGATGCGGTCATGTCCCCCTCGATCGGTAAAGCCGGCAATGACGAAGATTAAGCCGTCAGCATGAGTTTCCTGGCTTTTCTGTAAGAGCTGGTCATAAGACGATTATGCCTACTATTATACACCACATGGTTGTAGAGTTACAACGATTTTATCATGTTTATATATAGGGCTAATCCTTATAATTACCAAATCACCGCTGACCGTAGATATTGCTGTCGCAAAATACCATGTTTAGTTTTATATTAAACACCGACAGTACGCCGACATTACGTACGAAACGTCTGTAAACTAGTGAGAGTGCCTTTGTGTCCAACCATTCAACGTCTTTGCGATGACTGCAAGAAGTTATAGATTTCCTGCTTGCCGCAGACCTTTAGTTTTCCGGCAGTTTTACCGTGAGAGGTCCTAATGCAAGTCATAAAAACCCAAGCTTCTCTTTGAATATACCCAGTCGCTGCTGGGTTTTTTTTGGAGACAAGACATAGAAAACGGAAACACTGAATCGGCTTTGAAAAATGTTAAATTCAGTTTTTTTTGCAGTGACTAAAATTTGACTGTTTTTAACTGCTTGCGATAAAAAGTTTCTTCCTCCATTTTGAATTTGCACTACAAAGGAGCCCGTGATTGCATGGTTGATTATTGTAACTACGACTCAATGAAATACTTTCTGATTAAATAAGTGGGTTTGTGAAACTTTTTGTTTTGAATTATAACTGATATTTTTTCTAAAGATATGGAAGTATAATGTCTATAATGACAGTTTATTTTGTAAACTTCTCCAACTAGACCACAGGAAGCCCAAAAGGCTAGGAGAGCCAGTGCTGCATACACTCAGAACCCAACCAAAGTTATAGAAATTGACTGTATTAAAGTGCAGTAATACGGGCAACAAAATCGTGCAACTTGTCGCGCAACATTGTTGAGTTTCAAGTTGCAGAGCAATGTTTCTCGTATTGCCACCGTTCGCGCAACTTGTCGCGCAACACATTTTGTTGCGCAAAGTAGAAGCTCTTTCTATTTCATGCAACAAAGTTTTGCAACCTGCAACACCGAAAATTTAATTTGTTGCGCGACAAGTTGCGCGAACGATGGTAATACGAGAAACATTGCTCTGCAACATGCTACGCAACAATCCAGCAATTTGAACAATGTTGCGCGACAAGTTGCACGATTTTGTTGCTCGTATTACCGCACGAGAAACATTGCTCTGCAACTTGCAACGCAACAATCCAGCAATTTGAACAATGTTGCGCGACAAGTTGCACGATTTTGTTGCTCGTATTACCGCACGAGAAACATTGCTCTGCAACTTGCAACGCAACAATCCAGCAATTTGAACAATGTTGCGCGACAAGTTGCACGATTTTGTTGCTCGTATTACCGCACCTGATTGTCAACCATGATTGTCATTCTCGTCGTTCTGAGAGTTATTGTGGGATTAATTTTATAGTATAAGGAATTAGAATCCACGGGAGAAAATGCCATTACTGAAATGCCATTATTCCGTTCTGACGTCACATGGTCGGGATATCCCCACCGAGTCTAATTTGAGGAAGTTCTGTTGGCTTCTAGCACTTTCTGTGCGTTTTAAGATTCTTGAACTATTCTTAGAGGACTAAAATAGCCTGCCTCTTTTGATAACAATGATGATCTCGAAAAATCCCAAACTAGAATGTGAAAAATGCTTGGAAGAGCAACATAACTCCGTGGAACTCACACTGACCAGCAGAGGTCATTTATATTTCGTCTGCCGCTCTATAAAAGGAAGCAACGAGTCAATTTAGACATAGGCTTCGTGGCGTCCAAAAATAGCTTGCAGCTGATGGTTCACTATCAAAGGACCTGTATACAATGAACTATTGCTAAATATACAGAACTTTGAGGGATTTTTTAATTTGGTGATTTATTTATGCGAAATAATTTCTTTCGCAGTTTTGTTGGCGATGACATGGTTCAATCTATTAGGGTCTCATTACCGGAAGTATTGAAAAATCGTAATCTACATTTGATGAAACCTTCTAGAACACGTCGTCGAATAGTTGAAAGTCAAATTTCGATGTTTTTATTTGCATCGGCAGAGAATGTTACACTGTTGAGAATAGAAGTTATAGACGGGTTACTTTAGTATCATACAGAGAGCCTAGAAAAAGCAATATCGAGCACGGTGCTCAGCCTCTTTCTTGCAATCTTTCTTGCATCAATATTTTCATTTGGAAAATGAAACTATTATTTCAGCGATAAGCGACTTATAGATGGGTGTCCTCTATTGCCGTTTAGCATATAAAGCATCGATTTTATTCGGTGAAACAATCCGGAAACAATTCACTAAGAAATAGTTGTCAAAATGCGCACTACTGAGAACGGCTCAATTGAGTCAGTCAACATGGCTCTAGATTTCGATGTCAAGGTTTTGCCTTATATGATAGACGAAACACGAATCGAGTCAATGACAACAACGCTAGATTATAGAATACCCTGCAGTCATTATATTTGCATAATACTAAAATCGAATGTGTTTATATGCGTCGTTTTCAAAGAGCACCGCTACAAGAGTTGGGAGTATGGTGACCACAGGATATTCTATAATTATCGACAATTGGTTGAAGTTACTGTTGCTGGCTAATGTTTGTCCAACAAAATAGTTTAGTCTCCAGTCGGTCGCGCATGCGGATTTTGAGTCTTTAAAAGAACAAAGAATGCACGAAGGACTCGGGAGTATGATCGAGGAACATATTTTCGGAAAGAATGACAAGTACGTCTGGCATTTTGATTTACGGTATTATGCCAACAGCTGTTACCATGGTTACTAGAGTAACACTGAATCATCGGTGGACCATCCTTTCCTTTCAAATTGTCTCTAATAATAGTGTCCATTTATACAATAAATAGCCCTTTGCAATAGCCCTATTGGAGCATCATATCTATGTAGGGTTTGCGAATGTTAATCCCATATTCAAAATTAAACGAGGGTCAATGCAATTTCCCGTTTAGATTCCGGTCACTGATGACAGATAAAGTTGCAAGGAAAGTGTTATCGATTAACATGTACTGGTAAGAAGTATTATAGAACTGAAACTCAATGACATATTACTTGTTATCTTGCGACGACTAGCAGAACAGTAAATGGAGTCTCTCCTCTCCTCTCCCAGCTCCTCTCCCAGTTCCTCTCCCAGCTCCTCTCCCAGCTCCTCTCCCAGTTCCTCTCCCAGCTCCTCTCCCAGCTCCTCTCCCAGCTCCTCTCCCAGCTCCTCTCCCAGCTCCTCTCCCAGCTCCTCTCCCAGCTCCTCTCCCAGCTCCTCTCCCAGCTCCTCTCCCAGCTCCTCTCCCAGCTCCTCTCCCAGCTCTCCCAGCTCCTCTCCCAGCTCCTCTCCCAGCTCCTCTCCCAGCTCCTCTCCCAGCTCCTCTCCCAGCTCCTCTCCCAGCTCCTCTCCCAGCTCCTCTCCCAGCTCCTCTCCCAGCTCCTCTCCCAGCTCCTCTCCCAGCTCCTCTCCCAGCTCCTCTCCCAGCTCCTCTCCCAGCTCTTCTCCCAGCTCCTCTCCTCGAGCTATAGTTTCTTTTTCTATATTCTCGTCCATGTCATTATATTTCCAAGTCCTGTCTCGTCTCACGGCTGCGGTGACTCTCAAACGAAAAGCACAAAAAGTAGGAAACCAAACTAATATAAATCAAAATGTACTTACGTTACCTTAGTGAAACACAATTCTCCTTAGTTTTAGTAAGTGTAATTAAATACAGAATTCTGCCTGCCTGCTTTAGTATCTGTATTTACACTCACTTATTTAACTGAACAAAACGTCCCTTAATTGTATATTTGATGAAAGAGTAAACCTGTCATTACAACATCGCATTTGAAATAACAAGCTTAATTTTAAAAGCGCTATCGGGCGTTGTAAGGTAAGCGTGACCCCGCCCGGCCCTGCTACAAGGTTTATTGAATTCCATCAAAACTCTATCAGTACTTGTTTTCTAAATGTGTTAAACTTGCTATACTTTTCAAAGAGTCTGCGTCGACATTTTGACCAAATGTTTCAACACCCCGTCTGCCGGCTACCATGCTACCTTGGCTTGTAGTCAATGCAGGTATGTACATATATGGAAGTACTGAGAAGGTGGAGAGTTGCGGCGGTAAGAGAACACTGAGGACTGAGGGGAACACTGACTACATATCTCTTGCTAGAGAAACGAATGGTTTGCATCTGACTACATCAAATAAGCTAGCCGTGTCGTTCATTTTTAGGAGCCTGAATGATAACGATAATTTTCCGTCCTACGCAAATCCCCTCGAAAAAAACCTGTGAACTTCCAAATATGGAAGCTTGTGACGAAATTGTTTTTGATGTGACGCTGAAATGTAGCACCCTTTCGGCATTGGTAACTTTTAGAGTCAATAAGTATTTGTGTGAAGTATATTAACTTTCTTATATATTCCTTTTTCTCCGATTATTGTTGTATAATAATCTGCTATGATAAGAAATCTGAATGATCTTAACCGGGTTTAAAGGATTTTATAAGCTCATAAAACTTAATGAACAGGGTCAAGATATTCGTGTTGAGCCATTGCAACCATCGTAACTTATAAGGGGAGGGGTGGGGGAAATATCAATCAAAAGTCTAGTATTTGCCATTCTGTAGCTATTGAACAACACCGTTGGTTGTCGACACAGCGAAAAATCTTGCTAAATTACTTGCTTGCTACTACGTCACCCGCAGTTCACAAACCTGGAGGAACGCGGGCTCACGAATCACGGCTGGTAATCGAGCCTACGGATGTGAATACACTGTGAATACCGGTATATGCCACGTGCGTGTAGTCATTTAAAACTGGAATTGTGTTATTAGATATATAAGGGGTGGATCATTAGAAATCTTGGGAGGGGGGGGTACATTTTTTTTTGAGCACGAATATTTTTTCTACTTGTATTTCTCTGCAGGATATTTTTTGGGAGTTGGGTAGCTCTGCAGGATTTTTTTTTCTCTCGACTCTCACTGCTTTTCAAATTGATAATTGTTGTCATTCCCGGGCTTGCTCACATTTCCAGTCACATTTTCACTACAGTGCTTTTCAACATTCTATATGCCGACTCAGGCTCAACTCAGTACAGCCCCAGCTAGAAACATTCAGAATATCACTACAACTAACTGTCATTAAGCTTTATAAATGTTTTATGATCAACACGCCATAAAATAAGTACAAGGATTTCTTTCCTTAACCTTTATTTACTCGAAGAAGAGGCTTCAAATTAGGGAGATTTCAGCTGAACTAGTCATTTCCGATCGACTGAATCAGAGCTCAGTAGGTCACATTTTGCAACTTTTTTCGTGAACGTTTACGCATTAGATTCTCTCGAAATGCCGAGCTGAGAGATTTCAGTGCCGTCTTCTGAATACATACCATAGCAAGCTCGTAAAAGAACGGTATTTATATAGGGAGCACAATTTGGCGAGCGACGAAGTCGCGAGTTCCTTGAGGGGTGCGGGGGCATGCTCCCCTGAATTTTTTTGAAGTATAGGGTCTCTGAAATAGCATTTCCTGCCTTCTGAGAGTATAGTTTCCAGTAAGTTTAAACTGACAGAAAATTGAACTTCTGGCCGAATCATGGGAGTTTTACAGTGATACAACCCCCGTTAATCTAGTGATCCCCCCTCCCCCCAAATCTTATGACTAAAATAATGACAGTTATTATTACTGGCTTTGTTCCTAGAAAAATAATGACAGCTCCCTTATAATGTTGTGTTAAGTTCCTCAATTAAGCTTTGTCTTTATCAATTTGGTGTATTATTGCAAAAAATAATATACTACAGGGGTGGATCTCGAGATTTTGAAAGGGGGGTGCACCACTAAGAGACCGCAAGGCCCCTTCTTCTAGGGGGTGTGGGGGCATGCTCCCCCAGAAAATTTTGAAATCTAGAAGCTCGAAAATGCAATTTCCATCCATTCTGGGCATCAAATGGTGGGCAGACCGTGGGCGAATATGTATCGGGCCCAACTCAAAGGAGGAAGGGCATCGGCCCCCCATTCTCCTCCCTTGGATCCGCCCTTGGTGTATGATGTCTCACGACTTTACCAACTTAATAAATGTAGATCACTAGTTTCCGAATAAACTTTATGACTTGTAACTTGTGCAGTTTTGAGCATCTGAAGTTATTTCAGATAGAGTATATTCAATGTTTTTTGAAGCTGTCTTTTGATACATTTTGCCTCCAGATAGCATGTTGTGCTCCAGCTGTCTTGCTTGCTTGCAGGAATTTTTTTTGGGACATTTTTTCTTTGTAGGAATTTTTTTTTGGGAATTGTCACCCCCCCTCCCAACATTTCTCCCCTAAGCTAATGCTAGTTCTTATAGTCCATTGTTATAGTGGTGCCGCAATGCATGTTGGTCAGCTCCTGATTATACAGGAACGCCAGCAATTATAAAACTATTTGATTTATCTTATCAAATCTTAATAGTGTTCCTATGTTACTGTCATATCTGTACCGTCCTCTAATATGTCCGCCATCCCAGTGTTTTCACAAGCCTGCTATTCACTAACTAGGCTGGAATACTGTGCGTCAACGCTAATTAAGGAAATGGCTGAAAGTGAGGAAGTGTTTAAGGAGATTTAAGCGATAATTGAAGTACCATTTATAGGCATGTTGTACTTTTATATTACAATCTCGATCATTCCAACATTTCCACGGGGTTTTCCAGTCACTCATGCATGATTCAACCCCTCTCCGAGTTTTTGAGCACATTTTGCGCAGCGTATAAATTACTTAACGCAATTTGGTCTTCAATTATTGTCTTTAGGTTTATATTAATGGAGAGAAAATGATAGCGTTTTCCGGTAGTGTTTCGTTGCTGCAGTGACGAGGATGAACCGCCATGCAAAGCGTCTAATAACTAATTGATAGAGATCAAGTTACAGGACCGAGTCTGTTGTCAGTTATGTCCCAGTCAATGAACTAGAATGCACACTTTTTACGAAACTTGTACATTATCGTTTCTGACTTTGAGGGCTCCCGTAAATGGAGTACGAACAGCTTGAGCATGCAGGGTCGTAAGTTTGAAAACCCAAGGTGGGGAGGGAATAAGTTTAAAAAGTTGTGTGAAAGTAGGGGGAAACTGTGTCCCATGCGGCGACAAAACCACGCGGTTCTACGCCAGAATTGTAAAATCCAACGGTACAATTCATTTGACTTGCGTCAATCAACTTACAGGAAACTTCGCCGGTTTTCATACCTTTTTGGAGGTCGAACCACACTGTGTTGTAACTCTCTGTTGGTGTCCTTTCTCCCGTCGCAGATCCTTGCTAGCGACTTTGGCTTTACTGCAACTTTTTATAGCAATGGAATTATGTGTAGTAGTGATAACCGCAAAAGGTTATTCCATGAACTGTGGATGCGAGGGCGTGTAGGAGTATCAATTGCAGAATGGTATCCATTGTAAACCCCGCCACATGATACACCTGAGCACGTAAACACTTACTTTGGAGTGAAATGTCCCCGAGGGCAAATTAATGCATTTACCAGATGCAGAAGACGGAACCCTATTCTCGTTCTTTAGTGTTACGAGGTCGACTGTGCGTGTCCTTTGATAGCCAACTTATCTTCATTTGTACTCGCTTAGGCGCTAGCTGAACAAACCAAATCAGACGTTTAGCGAGCCGTAAGCGTTCAGTTTTATCGCTGCACTGTGCCTTTTACCTGCGATAACGGTCTTTAGTGACTGCTTCAACCATTGCAGGGGTAATTAATGGTTTTGAATCGATCGATGTGTGACATCAGTTTAATCAATAAGCCAAGAGAAGGGAGATCGGTTTCGTTGCATAATCTTTAGCATGCTTAACAATCTGATTGCACGCGGTCCTGGTTGCCAGATTCTTCACTCTTTGTCACGCAAACATCCATTACAAGTCGATGAAAACCACTTTATTTTTGTTTCACGACTTGATGTTTTGCACATCTCAATGAAACGGTTTGTCTGTCAATGGTGGGACCGTGAGAAATACGGACGATCGACGGAAGCCATCGCGGTTGACAGTCACGGTAAAAGGGGGTACTTCATATCGATGCTCTATGATCAACTTACGCAAACTCTTGACAATAGTGTCAGTCAAGTTCCTGTTCTGGATTATATTTCTACATCTGGCGACTCCTGTCCGATCCATAAGCTTTATTAAGATTGGGATCCCTGTGGTGAAATTTGGAGCTGGTTTTCCCTCGTGGTCTTCCTGTGTTAAAATGGCGGAACCGCGATCTACTACACTTATCACAATAAATGTTATTATCCAGGCAAGAAATTCAATCTCTTCTCTATCTATACAGTGCATTTGATAACCACATAGTTCTTTCATGCATTGTTTTAAAATGCTCTTGACATTACCGACCAAGATATATGTTACACTGAAGTACCTGACACAGCATCAGGAAGCGGTCTACTTAAGACAAAACTTCATTATAAAGAGTGACATATTCTTCATCATCCTCGGAAACGGGTTTCCGAGGATTCTTCTTCATGGGGTAGCTACACGCATAACACATGTACAATCATGTTAGTGTCCTGGCTAGAGTAAACCTGGTACAGGTAGGGTAGCCAGGGTATAAGGATCGCGGGGAGGGGAGCTCGAGATTGACATTCCGCATATTTGTTTTTCTTGTGACTTTGTCTCCGACTAGAGTATAGTACTTGAAGGTAGGTTTAATGTTTCTGACAATATAAATACCGACATATTATTATGTTATAAACGGATTAGCTGTACCAGACAAAGGTGTTATGTTGACTGCAGTGATTCCTTTTTACAAAAAACCCTGAGTTGCTATAAATTGGCCAGTGTGTATTTCTGAATGGATCGAACATATGTAATACTGATCCAGAGAGATTAGAGTGGGAAACCTACGGTACCGTGACACTCAAATGGTTTCCTTTCTGAATCAATCATAAAGCGTGCAGATGCACATGCATCTCATCCAATCAAACTCTTTCAATACGGCAAGGCGCGGTGCGGTAACGGTGCGGTAACTTTCCCACTCATACGAAAACGACTCTATTGGTTATATGTTACTTGTGTGGATCATCTGTTATCACCATCCATAACCATAAACAGCGCGCATGTACGCTGAACACGAAATATCACTCACTCCTTACATCACTGGGGAAACGTCGCACGCTCTTCAAACATCAGAAATGTCTTGGAAATATCCCGACTGAAAACCATGGAAATTGAGAATGTCAGTCCAACTAATCAGTTTCCAATGCCAAGGTTTAAATAGCGCGCGTTTTTTAGCTACCCCCTATGGCCACTGCGAAACACGAACACACACATCGTAGAAAGGTGTCCGTGAATATAGAGGATATTACATGACCGCGAGGAGATGCGGAACTTATCTTCGAGTGTGGATAATATATCTCCCGAGTGAGCGCAGCGAACTAGAACAACACGAGAAGATAAATTCCGTATCTCCAAGCGGCCATGTAATTTACTTTTTTTATCATATAACAATCAGTGGTAGAAAACACATATTTTCTCTTTTTTTCGAAAAACGATATCTTCACATGTGAAGATATCAATGATATCACACTAGCGGTGTTGATATGGATTTTACGATGTTGCTATCAGCCAGTATACCACTGATTGTTATATGATATGATAAAATCCGCTTCAGTAATCACTACCGACTACAATCAATACTACAATCTCAGTCCCTGCAGCCGCAGCCTGACAATTCTGTCAGTTCAGTTCTCGACAACTCAGTTCGGAGAGGCGAGTTGCTTCCTTTTGTTTTCTCGCTTGTGACGAAGATGATTGCGATCAACGAAAAAACGCATCGAAGTGTTTGGCAATCTAGAAGATAACGTATTGGTTAATAGTAATAATTAATTATATATATATATATTAGTTAAAAACAATGATAATAGTTATAATAAACTTACTTTTGTTATTGTTATTCATGTAAAAAATATTTTCACTGTCCATCATACTGTTATTCTAAATCTTGGTGAGCTAGCTCGAAAACGAATGTTACTCTAGCTCTCCAGCACTTCTAACTTATTTACTATTTAACCTATTTACACTATCAATTTATTGTTCCTCCTTAATTTTATTTATCACTACAAAAACTTGTAATATTATATTGTAAAGTGCAAATAAAGTATTCTTATTATGGTTATGGTGCGACCATCGAGTGTCATGCGTTCATGAATTCCAACCACACCTGAAAATATACAACTTCTCACAGCATTCCTCGACTGTTTTGCGACTCACTGAAGTGATAAGGGGTAAAGTATTTAGACATGACCACCAGTATTGGTAATCCTATGTAACAATAAACACTCGATTTCATTCCACTTTTACTTTAATTAAGTTGCGCCCTCCTCGTTATCTTCAGTTTACCAATCTGTCGTGAATTAGCCTGGAGTCAGTTTAGTGGGCAACAGTCATGCTATTATACTGCCCACACATGTCGGTACTAGTACTCTAGCAAACGCCTTGAATGCCTTGCCTTTGAATGCCTCATTCAGTTGCAATAATCACACAAGTATCGAAGTATCGATGCCAAAAGTTCAGTGAATTAATACGAGCGACATCAAGTCCGAGGACGATGAACTTGCTCTGGGTAAACAGTTGTATACTGAGTTTTTACAATTAACCTACTATGACTCAATCAATGATTTGCATATAGTTTTGACACTGGTTCATGTATACTTCAACTAACGAATCAAAGTCTGCTATTCAAGGCTCTGTTTGATCACTGATCACGAAAGTTGAACATTTTGAACATGCTTCAGCTCGGTTTGGTTGGCCTGATTCACTACTCATACTCTGAGGAGTTTATAGCTGAAAAGGAAGTCTTCTGGTGCTTGGCCGATATCGGTACTTAGTGAAAAGTTCCCCATATATTCTCAAGCACATTCCTATCCTAGTTATCACTGCAACAATAGTTCTTCGGATCTGTAAACATTGTCCAACTTAATTTCCTGTGTACGAATAGATTGCCGTAA
The DNA here is from genome assembly GCA_033675265.1 of Actinostola sp. cb2023. Taxonomy (NCBI): domain Eukaryota; kingdom Metazoa; phylum Cnidaria; class Anthozoa; order Actiniaria; family Actinostolidae; genus Actinostola; species Actinostola sp. cb2023. Next base: position 198,071 of record JAUJYZ010001494.1, read on the forward strand.
GTTATTAGCACAGACGTTAATCGTGGGTAGAAGCTGAAATACCAGATTGCAAAGATTGTTTTTGCTGTGATGCTGCCAACACGTGACGTCCGCAAAACGTTGTTTCAATGTTTCGCATTTTGAAAACTAAATTTGGCTCAGATGGCTTTGAAAAATGTTACGGAATGAATATCGTTTGGAAAAATGAAAAGAAAAAAGAAGAAAAATCAAATCAAAAGAACTGGAAATATACAGATAAACTGAAACTGCCGTTTAATTTTCCGAGCAGAACCGAAGTTTATTTTCGAAATGATTTAAGTCAAAGCCTTGGTTTTCTATGGGAGACTGAACAGTATTGTATTTATAGTGTAGCCCTGCTTCACAAAGACCTGTGGACAATAGAGTTATGGGAAAATGCGAGTCCGCAGGCGAGGAAGCGCGAGCGTACACTGGTTATCTCAGCTGTGGGTGGGTGGGTGGGGAACGCAAGCCGTGAACAGAGTTCCAAATTGTGAGTACTCAGCCTACTACACATCTCTATTAAAGGTGCGCAAGGGCTCACCTTATTCCCGGGCGGCACTGATGAGCTTCAGCGGTTATGTTAATGTGTGATTGTTCTGTCCAATTTATAGTTGTTGTTACGCATGGCTGCACATTAAATAGTGCAAAATTCAACAATCATTCAGTGTCAATTTTACGTCATGACGTGCGCAGAACAGCGTGCGCACTGACATTAGTGGCCACCGTCCTTATGAAAATACAATTTCCTCAATCATCACAAAAGTTGCTCTAAACAGCAAATAGGATGGTGAGGAAACAGGGCTGAAACAAGCAAGCAAACAAACAAACAACAAACAAACAAACGACAATGGTGTCTGAGTAATTTCAAGTGATGCGCCCGTTCATCTCTCCTTCCCAAGCTCTACTCGGGTCACCGGTATTGTTATCCTTTGACCCGAAGATATGTTCAATTCTGAAGTGTGTCAGCATAGGGGAGCAGGATACCGCATCATAGTTCGTTTATAGAACGTCATGTCATCTTAGGAGTGACGGGGGATCGCAGGCTATATGACCTGGGGATCTACAAAGACACTACACCTGTTCGCCCACCTCGAGCAATGATGGCACAGAGACATCTATATTGATCTCATTTCGAAAAGAGGGTCCAATTGCGGCGTACCGGTACCACACAAGGGGGTTCCCCTAGACAGCCGGGATGCACCCCCCACGTCACTACCGTCTCCTAGCAACCGCACAAGACCGGTTCCTGTTTCTGATGTGACACAATTCACATATAGTAATATTTTATTCGTATCGGACAATACACTTCCCTCCTACATTCGACATAAATATATCATAATTGAGCCACCTAAACTTCCATAAAACTTTGATAGTTAACCACTTTGAGAGAGACCATTATATATTATATTATTTATTATTATTATTATAAAATGGTCTCTTGAAATTACTGATTAGGGTGTCTGCCAAACTAGGCGTGGCCACCACAGGAATCCCAAGCTATCAATGAACCATGGTCTTATAGTTTTACTTTACTTGATCTACGGGTCTAAGATTGCTATGGTAATCATCATCGGCCTCTTTTCTCGACCTTGGCTTGCAATGCATTCATCCTTGCTTCAATTTTGGCACAATTGTCTTCAATAGCAGACATGTTGGATGAAAAACTTGATTCGACCTAAAACAGAGAATAAAGATGAGTGGAAACTGCGATGAATAAAAAAGTGACCGACTGTACAGTTGACGTGCCTCTTTTAGTAGTTTTTCTTGTGTTTTCAGCTGACTGGTAACTTGATATTGAGCCTTGTCTAGCTGCACGAGTGTTTGGCCAAACTCACTCCCTGCGGGAAGATCAATCACAATCTCAATTGAACACAACATGGTACTTTAATGGTATCTAGAATAATTACCTTGCTCATGAAGTGACTTCAATGAGTGAAGCCGCTTAATCTAAACAAAAAGACAAAAAGACTTGTCAATAATCAAGGCCGGGTTACTCAAGCGATCGTTTGTAGCAATTTCCACTGCAACCCTGTCGCGAGTGTAACCAAGCCGTGATTCACCAACCCACTGAATTCGCGGCAAGCAATTCGAATTCGCATCGCGAGCGCCACAAAAATTGTAGTGGAAATTGCGAGAAACGTTGCACACACAAAATCCCCTGTGTAAGTTACGTAAACCATATAAGGTGATGAGTTATGATAGAGCCGTTTTCGCATGAGTGAGAAGTAGTTATGGTACGATTCGTTCGGTGCCGTGCGTTGACCGTGCCGTGTCTAAGCATTCTGATTGGTTGAGCAATGAATTTGCGCGCTGTGATTGGTTGAATAGAATTCTTCGATTCCGTGCCGTAACTCTGTACCGTAGGTTTCCCACTCATATGAAAACGACTCTATGCAACATTACACGCACACACTGGTGTGTCCATCTACAATCATTGTTGGTGCAGTCTGGCCATCTACGTTGTATTGTTGCGTACATTCTGTTTCTTAAACAGTTCTAGCAATTGTGACAGACTCAATGTAGACAGAGAGCGAGATATTTCACATCACGCACAATTATGCATGGATCAATTCCAGCTGTTACCATCCCCCCCCCCCCCCCCCGGGCTGACCCCCGGGTATTTGTAAAAAAAAAAAATTCTTGGGACTACAAATTCCCTGCCCCTGAGCCGCCAGAAATAACAAATTCCCCGCCCCAGGGCAACGGAAAAGCAACCAACAATTGAATAATATTAAACGGCATGTTTAACAATAAAGCTAGACACCTTTTAGAAATAATTATTGACCATAACAGTAGAGATAAGAAGTCATCTGTGCCGTTAAGCACTGCCTTTTTTTTCAAAGAAAGCCTTTAACTTTGCAAGACCTTGTTTTGCAAGCCAATCGGCGACAAAAGTAGTCTCTTTACCGACAAATTCCATTATTATGAATTCCTCCATTGATTATACGCTCGGTCAAGTTATCCCCGCCCCCCACCCCCGGGGCAACGTCGTTGTTGTACAAAATCCCCGCCCCTGGGACACAGGTCCTTACAAATCCCTGGGGTATGCCCGGAAGGGGGGTGGGGGGGGGGGGGGGGGGGGGGGGGGATGGTAACAGCTGGAATTGATCCATGCATTAGATGATGGCATACTTACGACATCGGGCACAACATCCACAACGCAGTCCCACTTACTGAGAAGGTCGTAGAGCTCGTTTATCTAAAACAATAATTTTAATTTTAATTATTATAATTTAATAATTTCTATTGCGCACAATACATCAATACTGAAACATGTTCTCAAAATGAACGAGAATTCGAGTCCAGTTGACAGCGTGGCTGAATAGATCATGCGATGTCTGTTTGCTTACTACTAGAGGAGTTTTAGAGCAGCCGTCTTGTCGGTAAAGAACATTGAAATATTTCTGAAGGAGAAGAAAGTTCATTTCCCTAAAGGAGAAGAAAGTTCATTTCCCTGAAGGAGAAGAAAGTTCATTTCCCTGAAGGAGAAGAAAGTTCATTTCCCTAAAGGAGAAGAAAGTTCATTTCCCTGAAGGAGAAGAAAGTTCATTTCCCTGAAGGAGAAGAAAGTTCATTTCCCTGAATGAGAAGAAAGTTCATTTCCCTGAAGGAGAAGAAACTTCATTTCCCTGAAGGAGAAGAAAGTTCATTTCCCTAAAGGAGAAGAAACTTCATTTCCCTGAAGGAGAAGAAAGTTCATTTCCCTGAAGGAGAAGAAAGTTCATTTCCCTGAAGGAGAAGAAAGTTCATTTCCCTGAAGGAGAAGAAAGTTCATTTCCCTGAAGGAGAAGAAACTTCATTTCCCTGAAGGAGAAGAAAGTTCATTTCCCTGAAGGAGAAGAAAGTTCATTTCCCTGAAGGAGAAGAAAGTTCATTTCCCTGAAGGAGAAGAAACTTCATTTCCCTGAAGGAGAAGAAAGTTCATTTCCCTGAAGGAGAAGAAAGTTCATTTCCCTGAAGGAGAAGAAAGTTCATTTCCCTGAAGGAGAAGAAAGTTCATTTCCCTAAAGGAGAGGAAAGTTCATTTCCATGAAGGAGAAGAAAGTTCATTTCCCTGAAGGAGAAGAAACTTCATTTCCCTGAAGGAGAAGAAAGTTCATTTCCCTGAAGGAGAAGAAAGTTCATTTCCCTGAAGGAGAAGAAACTTCATTTCCCTGAAGGAGAAGAAAGTTCATTTCCCTGAAGGAGAAGAAAGTTCATTTCCCTGAAGGAGAAGAAAGTTCATTTCCCTGAAGGAGAAGAAAGTTCATTTCCCTGAAGGAGAAGAAAGTTCATTTCCCTGAAGGAGAAGAAAGTTCATTTCCCTGAAGGAGAAGAAAGTTCATTTCCCTGAAGGAGAAGAAAGTTCATTTCCCTGAAGGAGAAGAAAGTTCATTTCCCTGAAGGAGAAGAAAGTTCATTTCCCTGAAGGAGAAGAAAGTTCATTTCCCTGAAGGAGAAGAAAGTTCATTTCCCTGAAGGAGAAGAAAGTTCATTTCCCTGAAGGAGAAGAAAGTTCATTTCCCTGAAGGAGAAGAAAGTTCATTTCCCTGAAGGAGAAGAAAGTTCATTTCCCTGAAGGAGAAGAAAGTTCATTTCCCTGAAGGAGAAGAAACTTCATTTCCCTGAAGGAGAAGAAAGTTCATTTCCCTGAAGGAGAAGAAAGTTCATTTCCCTAAAGGAGAAGAAAGTTCATTTCCATGAAGGAGAAGAAAGTTCATTTCCCTGAAGGAGAAGAAACTTCATTTCCCTGAAGGAGAAGAAACTTCATTTCCCTGAAGGAGAAGAAAGTTCATTTCCCTGAAGGAGAAGAAAGTTCATTTCCCTGAAGGAGAAGAAACTTCATTTCCCTGAAGGAGAAGAAACTTCATTTCCCTGAAGGAGAAGAAAGTTCATTTCCCTGAAGGAGAAGAAAGTTCATTTCCCTGAAGGAGAAGAAAGTTCATTTCCCTGAAGGAGAAGAAAGTTCATTTCCCTGAAGGAGAAGAAAGTTCATTTCCCTGAAGGAGAAGAAAGTTCATTTCCCTGAAGGAGAAGAAAGTTCATTTCCCTGAAGGAGAAGAAAGTTCATTTCCCTGAAGGAGAAGAAAGTTCATTTCCCTGAAGGAGAAGAAAGTTCATTTCCCTGAAGGAGAAGAAACTTCATTTCCCTGAAGGAGAAGAAAGTTCATTTCTCTGAAGGAGAAGAAAGTTCATTTCCCTGAAGGAGAAGAAAGTTCATTTCCCTGAAGGAGAAGAAAGTTCATTTCCCTGAAGGAGAAGAAACTTCATTTCCCTGAAGGAGAAAAATGCTATTGTTTTGACCCACTATATGAACCCTCTATTACTCGCTAGATTGAAGAAAGATGGCTCAGCTGGCTGCACGCTTCTTGACTACCTTCCCTTTATACGGAGCACTGATGCATGCAGAGACCGTACCTTTGACTGTTTGGCTGCATTTTCAACTTGATCTTTTTTCTCAGAAATCTGGCTGACATGGTGAAGAATACCCTATCAAATAACACATGTATAAAGGATTGCACATGACGCTGCACCAGGGAGAGGGGGAGGGGGGAGCTTGCAAAAGAAATGGGTAGGTATGTGCAGTGAGGAAGTTTGACCCTTGAATTTGATTGTTCTTGATAAACACTAACAACTTCTACCGCGGGAAAAACTACGTCACAATGAAGATTTGAAAAAGTAACTGTTAACATTATAAGAATCGAAGGAGAGGAAAGTCCTCTTATGTCCTCCTGTGCTCTCCCTCCCTACTCCCACCGTTGGTAGTCTTAGGATGTTCTATCACTACCTGGACTATCACTACCCTGGACTATCACTACCTGGACTACCATTACCTGGACTACCACTACCTCGACAAAGACAATGACACAACTGTCTACCATTACTCTTACCTGTAGCCTAGCATCAATGTGTTCAACATGGTTAAGGTCAAGCAAGGCAACCTTAGATTGGACAGCTGAAACTACAGCCTGGAGATGAATGACATGAAGGTTTTTCAGAGATATAACAATGCAGTTGAAAATGATTAGACATAAGCAGACACAAGCACAGCTTCCAGGCTACTGCAAGCTAAGATTGCTGTTTTACTGTGAGACAAGGGCACATGATCAACTTTAATGTATTACATACTGAAAGCATCTTGCCATGTTGGAAGCTGATTGGCTAATAACGACGATGAAAGAATGCAAATGCAACAAAGGTAGTCATATGTTTTTAGTGTCAGACTGTCAAGTTTAACATTTGCAATGTGTTTCTGTATTATAACAGGAGCCCATGATTAGGATCTACTCCATCTCCTATATTAGGTCTGTGAGCCAACCTGTCCCATACCAAGCTATTTATAGGACTGTTTTCCATTGTTCTAGAGCCAATCAGATTGCATCAGGTAAAAATAAAGGAAAAAGCTGATTGCTGATTGCAGCAGAAGTATGCAAACACGTTACAGTGTGGACACTCGAACCGTGAACACTTAGGTTTTTTTCTAACACATATATATAAATTATCCATTGAACAAATTGATCAGAAAAATGATTTATTTTGATCACTAAGTGTATTTAAACTCAATGCTCCATTTGAAAGGCTACGAGGCAATAGAAAGTTTGAAAAAAAACGTTCGAAAAAAACTTGAAGTGTTCATGGTTCGAGTGTCCACACTGTCTGTAAAGGTGTTCATACCTCTTAGCACTATAAATAATTGATGTGAAGGACTGTCTTTCACCACAATACATACCAGAATGCTTTTTTCCTTGATTTCAAGATCAGCAGTGATTGATGACTATGAAAAGGTCAAATAATTTCATTCTTAATGAATGTGTTTAAACAATGACATGAATTTATAATGATGATGGCAATGATGATGATAATGAAGATGATGATGATGACAACAAGTGCATAAAAACCAAAACACACAAAGTGGGAATTTTTCAAGGATTCAAGTATAAGGAAAGGGTTCAGTAAGGAATTAAACTCAGCACCCTTAATACCATCCTCGGGAACCGAGGGATATACATGTACATGTATTCTGTCGTTCGTTTCTCGCTCCCTGAAGAAATACCCCTTGGAACGAAGTCTGTTGGAACTCGTTCTGGAAGTCAAAATTCATCTCATTTCTGATTGGTCGACCTTTGTTGGACAGCCGCCATATTGAATTTTGACTTTTGAAACAAGTTCCAACAGACTTCGTTCACAGGGGTATTTCTTGTGGGAGTGAGAAACGAGTGACAGAATATATACCCCTTGGTTCCCCGAGGATGCCTTAGTACCAAACAATCACTTAAACATTAACTGAGTTTGTGCAGTCAGTAATAACATTTATTATTCCCAGTGAGGTTTCCCGTACATGAAAATACTACCAGTACTTAGTGATGATGGAAATGATGGTGATTACCATGGTGATTACCATGGCTGGCATGGTTGGCCGAGATGTGAGAGCGCTGGCCTTTCACCACTGTGCCAGGGTTCAATTTCTGGCTCGGGTCATATGTGAATTGAGTTTGTTTGATGTGTTGTTCTCTATCATGCCACAAGGGTTTTTTCCGCAGGGTTCTCTGTTTTTTCCTCCCTCAGCAAAAATCAACATGTGAGTTTGAGTGTTGTATGTATAAAGTATCGAATGTACACCAATGTAGTGGTAGCGAGTGAAGAATAGCCACTTTGTGGATCTCCTGAGTAAAATATTTATTAATATTATTTATTGATGATGTCACTGCTGATGATGCCAATGATGGTGGTGGTGGTACTGATGATGTTCATTCATTTAACCATTCATTTCACATTCACTCTTTCATCTATTCATTCACTTATTCTAATACAGTCATGTATTTTACTTGACACTACCTACCACTAATGCAGGGTCGTTTCCAAGAATTTTCTCCAGTGTTTGGATCCGTTTCTCTAATTCACTCATCTGAATAAGGTAAATGTTAAGAAACTATTGCACTGCACTGCCCAAAGATGCCAGGCAAATGTGGCAGACAGTCAAGTTTTTATGCTGAGAGCCACACATTCATCAGTGTTGACATGTAAGCAATCATAAACTACTTGTTTAATTATTCTTTAATTCTTTATAATATGTAGTTTTTCATATAACTTCCTTAATGTTATCTTGTCTTATCTACCAACTGTTATTAAACACATACAATTGTAAACTAGTTTAGCTATCTAGCTAGGTTAGCCATATGGTTAGAGTGAAGGCACTTAACCTGTGAAACAAAATCTAATAGTTAGTGACTAATAGTCAAATCAAAACAAAAGAAAACCTAATATCTGTTTCACGGGTTAAGTGCCATCACTCTATTGTAGATGTACCTAAATATCAGTTTTAATAATTTCTCTTTCAACTTTGTAATATTTTTAACAAATATGGTACTAAATAAAATATTTATGTATGTATGTACAATGTATGTACTATGTACTTGTAACATACCTTCGAGAGTTGGTTAAACTTTGCATGTTCTGGTTTATAAAAGAGTTCATACGTAACACAATCACTTTTACCCTAAGAACATTGGAAACAAACATTTGTAACAATGTTACATATTATTTACACAAAGACCTTGTGCAATGTTGGAATATACCGTAATAGAAATATTTACAGTATTTGTATTACTTTGTCTACAGTATTTCATTGTAACATAGAAAGCTCAGTGTTTCTGCAGTTTCTCTTCTAATTATTGTTTTTGTTTCAGCTACAAACAATGACATATCCTGAGAATGCTATTTGATATTCCAGCCATTGCATGTATAAAGCGCTTTCTTTTGAAATACATTTTTTATCTCTGCAGTTTTGGGAGCAATCACGGATTGTTACAGAGCCTGGTTTTACAAGATTTCTGGGCTATGCAGCTTCATTTTGGTATTGATCAAACATGGCCATGTATCTCCAGGGCCATAGCCCCTAGGGGGGGTACTCGGGGGTATCAGTGACGGGGAGGTGCAAAGACCTATTTTGGGTTTGAAATTCGCGGCTTGGGACTTTTTTTGGGATAGCAATTTTCTGGTGGACCTTTTTTGATATAAAGATTTTGACAAGGACTTTTTTTGATGATATCCTACCATTCTTGATTTTATGTGAAGAAAAAATGGGTTACGTTGTGGGCCGTTGGACTTTTTTGGGGTCTTGTTTTTGCGTAGTGGACTTTTGGCCTCATTTGCACCTCCCCGTCACTGATACCCCTGAGTACCCCCCCCCCCCCCCCCCCCCCCCCCCCCCCCCCCCCCTGGGCCGTAGCTGCCAGTACGGTTGGACTTTTCGAATCAAACAGTTTCAATTTATTTACATTATTTGGATATTTTTATGAAAAACAAAGTTTGAAAACCGGACAACTCAACAACTGACCGGACCACTCAAAAACTGCCGGCTACGGCCCTGATCTCATTCTTGAAACCTGGGGATCACATTTGTTCTGTGTCTTTCCCAAAGTCATGTACAAAATGGTAATGACCTCTGAACAAAATGACAGAAAGACATGGACTAACCTTAGGTGATTTGGAATCACTAGGGTCTTGGGATTTAAAGGATTCCAGTTGGGTTTTTAATCTCCTAAAGAATGAGAATAGAGTTATATAAAACACATAGACACCTTGTCGTGTATACTACTAATTCATTTTAGACATCAAATTTATTCCAACATGTATGTTGTTTTTAGATGAGTATTAATGACATACTGTGACAGCCCAGTCTGGGGTGTTGATGAGCCTGTTAAAACCTGAAATGAAAACATAGTTTCAGAAAATCATCCCTTGTACACAAAGAAAAAATTGTGTTCATTAACGAGTATACCTTTTGACCAAGAGCTTTCTCAAGGTGAAGATCATGCAGCTGTGGGAAGATACATGTACATACATGTATGTTAATATACAGTCAATTGCAGAAACGTTGTAGTTTTGAAATATGTACATATATACACATACCTAATGAGATGCATAAATATCTAATGAGATGCAAAGCTACTTTTAAATGGCATTCCTGACGTAAAACTAACAAAGGTTGTTTACACTTCAAAGAATAACACAACACTAAGGAATTTGTACTAAATAAAAAGGATTTCTCTCTCAGTAACATTTAATTAGGAACAACGTTTTTTGATGCTTGTAGTTGATAAATGTTTGTTTTTTCCCTCTAAAATCAGCTGGTATTCCTGGCAAATGTCTACACAAACAAACACGTTTTGACTGTCACCAGATCTACACGTACATGTACAGACAACCATCCGTTGGATCCTTTGATGATTGTAGGACTATACTTCAGTTCAGTTCTATTACACATTACACACACACACTAACCTGTTGCTGAAGTACTTTGACCTAAAAGAAAAAGAACTCATTCTATCAACAAGTAACGACATGTGTCTGTTTGTCAACAATCACTAACCTCTTGTGCAAGAGCAACCGGAGAAAGTTTCTTTGCTTCCTTTTCATCTAATGCAGCACCCTACACACACAAAAGATAACACTCAAATAAGCATAGAACTATTGAGGATTTGTGCTTATTTTAGTTCTATTTGGTACCCATGAAAGTGTAAGTTAAAGTACAATTTTGTATTTTACTTTTAATATACATGTATTATTGCTAGATAATGCACTATTAACATCTTTTTAATTTATTCACATGTTCACAAATCCATTCCATCCAGTCATTCAGTAGTCAGTTCAGTAGTTTTGTTCATTCATTCAGTCAGTAGTTAGTTAGTCAATCAATCAGTTACTCATTCATTCACTCATTCATTCATTTTTCAGTCAGTCAAGTCAGTCATTAATAATAATAATAATAATAATATTCATGAACGAAATATTGATTCTGATTGGCTAAGAGCAGTGCAGTTGAAAGGTAATTGCAGTGCAAATTACTTTTTTTTCATTCTATTTCTCGTTCAATTTGGAATAATTTGCACTTGTGTTTTTTTCAAAGAGCTCAAATTGCACTTGCCCTACTAGTACTAGCTTCCAAATTGAACTCGAACCTGTATGATTACCTCTACTAATATTAATACTACTACAGTTTCTGTACTAGTTAATAAAAATCTTTATTACCGGTATATATTCCCAAAAGGGCTATTCAGTACATAATAGTCAGTCTATCATCCACTCAAGGTACCATATATATATTATTGGTAAGCCAAAATTATTACTATTACTATTAGTAATAATAATAATAATAATAATAATAATAATAATAATAATAATAATAATAATAATAATAATAATAATAATAATAATAATAATAATTAATAATAAAATAATAATAATAATAATAATAATAATAATAATAATAATATATTTATTGCTTATTAGTCATTGTTAATATGCATAAATGTATCAAATGTAGCTTCAACTGATACATTTATGACCAATACATAGTATAAAGTACCTTGATTTGTTCAAGTTCTTCTGCCAGTTCTCTCATTTCATGCTGTAATCTTTGGTACTTTTGATCAGGAGTTTCCTTTTCCTTGCTTTCACCCAGGATTTCATACTCTGTTTTAGCTTTGTAACCTTTTCTATGTTTCAGTCCAATGCTATCAGAGAAATCTTCAATCAAGAGATACAAGATTTTCTTCAAGTCATAGTATAACTTTAATTACAATGTATCATTCAACAATAAATTTTCCTTTACCTATCAGAGCATAGTGCCAGCACGCGACAAATTTCGCTAATATTTTGTGGTGGGAAACAATAGAGTAGTTCCCATCTCAGGTCTTATGCTGTGAGATTTGCCCTCAGGATGCTCCTCTAATTACTGCACAGTTGTTTTTCTTAGCATCTAGCTTTCTTGGGCAGATATCACAGCAAAGTCCCTCGATGTAACTATTATACTGTTTACACCCTATCAAACTTCAGAAGCTATAAGTTACGGTATGTGAAACGCATTGTAAACCATAACATACATATATGCTATAGAGTCAATTTCGAATGAGTGGGATAGTAGTTACGGTATGGTTCGTGCCGTGTGGTGAAGGTAATGTGCCGTGTGGCATCAATATCCAAGCATTCTGATTGGTCGAACAATGATTTTGTGCACTGTGATTGGTTGAATAGAATGTCTTCGATTTCGTACCATGATGTTAACTCCGCGCTGTAGGTTTCCCTCTCATGCGAAAACGACTCTAAATCACAATACATTTCTACATCATACCTGATGCACTAGGGTCTAGGTATCTTCCCTTGAAACTATCATATGCCTTCCTGGTATCTATGTTTAGAATCTCTACATTTTCATCTGCCACATCCTCATTCTAAAACAAATAACAACAAACACCTGGTTCAATGGGACAGTGATATCAATACACAACTACCATCAGAAGGCTGAAATCCTAGGTCCCCATGGATACTACTCAAAAAAAATGTTGTACCTTATTCGTACTTAATTTCGCGCGTACTTAATTTCGCGATTTTGTTAAGACAGCATTTTGCGAGGCTTTATTTTCGCGATTTTGATGAGAAATGAAAAAAGAGCATTAAATTCCGTGAAAGTGGTGTCAACAACATTTATTCTTTCTAAAAAAAAACTTATTTCTATACAAACAGGAACAAGAATTAGATGACAGTCAACTAGTCTATCTAGATGTTATAAACTAGCTTGTAGTTAAAACAGACAAAAAAGTTTACGCTATACAGTTGCTCAGTTGCAAATGGTAGTATTATGTTGTTGAATAAGTCGTTTTAAAAACCAACTTCTTATTAAATAACGTATATTGTTCATGTTGATTAAATGTTTTCGATATGTATTTTTTGCTCTGGGTATTATATTTCGCGTGTTTAAAGTCCGCAAGCCTTTTTCCCCCGCGAGGCTTTAATTTCGCGATTTAAAAAAAATCAATTGCGAACTTAAAGCCTTGCGAAATTAAGTACAAATAAGGTAGTTTTTTTGTTTTCAAGATCAAAGCTAATACAGAAAGCTGCATACATTGTATATCTGTCATTCACTAATGAAGTGACATAAATAGTACATACAAATGTACATTGCCACCTGGACTAATGCATATACTGATCCAGACTGGAGACATAAATAAATAAAAATAAATAATAATAATAAATAAATAAATCAGTGGTAGTTCCTTCCCCGTAGTGTCCTAAAAACTCCTGCCTTTGGCACTCACCACATCAGAAACTGGTGACATTTATTTCTGACCCATGCTTGTAAAGCAATGTTCACTGCTGGTAAACATTGATGTCACATTTCCTTTGTATTGTTAATTCCCAACTATGACTACAATAGCTCTTCACAAGTTGCTTTATTTCATCAGCCAATCGATCTCTGGTTGGCACCGGGGTTGGCACATTACTTTACAATGGCTTATGTCACTGCAAACATCACTATTCTTGGAGTGCATGTTACATCTTAGTCGCCATATTGGTTCCCAGATACAAAGCATTCCTCATTAGCTTCTCTTGTTGGTTCATTCAACATGGCGGCTGCAGCTTTGTTATTTATTTCTCAAATGATTTTCGGTCATGTGGTTGTACCTCAAGAATAGCTGTATATAGCATAGTATACTATATGCATTACAATTAGATCAGCCATAAAGTTACAGACATTGCAAAGCACTGCAGGTATTATAATTGTAGAATCAAAGGCAATCTCATTGCCATATTGTTTTTTTATTTAGTTACAATAAGCTTAATTTATTATTGCTCCAGCTTGATTCTAGAATTATGATGAAAATTCAGAATTTCAACGTACGAGTACTATCAAGTTAATGCAATAATTATGGACTTTTAAGGCTCTAAATGGATGTGATTTGTGAGCCAATATAAGTATTAAACTATAAAGTTTAGTTAGCAATAGAGAGATGGCCTACAAACTCATGGAAGACGTTGTCAATCACTTTGACTCGAAAATTTAGGAGACTCAATAGATTACAAATGTATCAATCCATGATCATCTCAAGTTAGTTTATTATTTAGCTATCGGTTAAATATGCATTCGGGAGGAACATCTCACCGATTCGAGTCCATTTTGTTTTTTGTTGTCTACATCTGGTGTTTCAAAAACATCGGGTTGGTTGTCCTGAGAAAAGCAATAGAAGATTCAAATAGGTCACAAAACGTATACAGTATCGCATTTTTGGTGAAATAGATTAAACCATCAATTGTAAGACAACATATACTTACTATTCCTGGGAGGTTCTCATATTTACTTCTGGCCGCCATATTGGATCAGGGAAGTACTAGTACCCAGTCCTCTCTCTTCTTCCAGGTAAGGGTGGAAAAAAGGAAGGAAAAAGGGTGGAGAGGGAGAGGAGGTGGCCATCACAGGATCGGAAGTGTCGACAAGGCGACAAACAGAATATGGTTTGCAGTGATTTTAGTCTGGAACAGGGTATATAAATCATGTCTGGAACAGGGTATCTTTTTAAAATCTAACTTATGTCTAGAACACGGTATTTTCGGTCGGTTGTGGATCAAAATTCATGAAGGTCTTCCCCCATCGTGCCGCTAAATTTGTAATTTCATGTAGATTTTTTAAATGTTGAATGTTTTTTTAAAAGAGAAGATTTAGAAATACAATTCAGGATGAATATTGTTGTCTAAGGCGACGTTTAGAAGCCATCACGCTATTACTCGAGGATCCAGCCGTTTTGGTCCGGCGCTGGGGATGGGTTGACGTCGGCGGGCCTGTATCACGCTAAGTTCATAGATAGATAGATAGATGCCTTTATTCATCGGCATCAATCTTCGATAGATCGCGGAATATTTCATGTTTAGTATTTCAGAGGTTAGAAAAGGCCTCTTGATCATGATGCAAGCCTTTTATAGCTCCAGACTGCGGTGTCCAGGCTCGGCAGGCTGCAGTCAGTCACGCCACGCCCTATTTCACAAAACTTCCTGCTTCCGGTCAAGAGATCAACTCGGCCGATATGGTATGATCAATGGCGAACACGTTTTTAAAGTGAAGCATTGACGATCACCGCACCTGTAAGTTCATGATACCATTTTCATTTGAAAATGTTCATTTAGTTTGGACGTGAGTAAGGGCGAAAGTTACATACCGCTACGAATAAGCATTTTCATTCGGACGCGCCGATGACGACGCCGGAATTATGCGGAATACACACCCTCAACGAACAAAGCGTCACCGGTTGAATATGCGATGTCCCGGATGAATAGGTGTTTTACCATTGGTCTGTATGGCAATAAAATGGCGGCGTTGACACGTGATCTGCCTTCGAAAGGTTGCCAGCTCCCAGCATTTAGCAAAAGGTGTAGAAAGCAACAGAAATTTACTACAAGAACTAAGAATGGAAGGCAGCAGAGGTGAACTCATTCAACTGGCCAAGCTAGCCGAACATTCTGAGCGTTACGATGACATGGTGAACGCCATGAAACAAGTAACGGAGATAGGCGATACGTTGAGCGAAGAGGAGCGAAATCTTCTGTCCGTCGCTTACAAGAACGTGGTCGGAGCACGACGTTCAGCTTGGCGGGTTGTTTCTAGTGCGGAACAGAAAGCAAAAGAACCTGATTATGTGCGTCTGGTTGCAAAGTACCGTGAAAAGATTGAAGCAGAGCTCGACGAAAAATGTAATGAAGTCTTGGATCTTCTTGGTAATCATGTGTTGAAATCGCTGGCCGACAGCTCTGAGAAAAACACCGAAGCCAAAGTTTTTTATTTGAAAATGAAGGGCGACTATTACAGATATCTGGTAGAAGTGGCCACTAGCGATAAGAAGGAAGAAAACGAAATAAAATCCGAGGCAGCGTACAATGAAGCTACTAAGGAAGCAACACATACAGAGGATGTTGAAGGATTGCCACCAACTCACCCAATTCGCCTTGGATTAGCGCTCAATTTCTCCGTGTTTTATTACGAGATTAAGAATCAGCCTGAGAAAGCTTGTTCTCTAGCGAAAAAAGCATTTGATGATGCAATTGCTGAGCTCGATCAACTGAAAGAAGACTCGTACAAAGACAGTACGCTGATAATGCAGTTGCTGAGAGATAATCTAACTCTGTGGACCTCGGAGCAAGATCCCCCGGAACAGGCTGAAGTGGAACCCTGAAACCAGTTTAGGACATACCAAACGTTCGAAAGTAGGCGTTTATTTGAATTTTACATTCAAAAACTGTCAAATTTAGGCAAGCTGCCTTATTTTGTTGTTGTTGATTTTGATGTGTGAAGTTATCTATCTCATGTAGTATTGGGTATTATGCTTTTAAATTTACATGACACTACAATATTGTAGTTCATGGAAGTCCATATCTTGTACCCTTGACAATCATTGCTTGTTTCCAACCCTGTCACCTCCTCTAAACCCTTGTAAAATCAGCAGTTTAGTGACGTTATGTCGGTACGTCTGTACGTGATATATACATAGGTAGATGTATATATATATATTTAAAATTGATAAACCAGAGCTTTCTGCACTGTAATTGAATTACTCATCAGTTGTACGTATTAACATAATATTCTCTTTTCAATAAAGGCTTGTTAAACACTGTTGTCAAAAGAATGGAGCTCTTGTCGTTGGCTTATGTATCATTAAGTGAAATCCAATAATACCCTGTTTGGCATGACCCTTTAGGCCTTAAAAGGAAATGTTCAGGGGATTGATCATGCAAATTTCCAGATTGCAACATTTCCCTGTGGAATACAACTCCCAAGGGACCTCAAATGCTTGTTTGTTGATTGACTCTTGTTTCTGACGATAATTAACAAATTCTGATCCAACAAGTCAATTGATTTGTAGTGTAGGGACACGTTTGGTGGTTTCCCTTCTTATTATATTGGTTCTTATTATATTGATTTCTTGTGATTATGACATACAATACAATTGACTTTCAGCTTAGGAAGCAATCAAGAACAGAGGGTCATTCATTTACTTAAAAAAAACACTACATCAGTACCTTTCTCAAAGTAACAGACGATTTACTGCCTTCCAAAGATTTGATCAAAAGAAATAGACAATCTAGTAGAACCAGCAGTGCCGAGTTCACTCGTCTATCTCGCTCCGATTGCCAGGAAAGCCATCAGATATTTTATTTTAAAAGCAGCGAGACCTCGGTTACTTGCATTTTAAGAAAGGCTTTATTATTATGATTATCATTATTTAGACTGAAAGGGGACACATTTATATTTGAGTGACACTTTTTTCAGAATTTTTATTTTTTCCCCAAAAACATAGGATATAATAAAATGATTGTTTAAAAACAATATACTGGTTATTTTAATGTAATATATTACAGCAGTGGAGTTCCTTCAACCAAAATCCATGGTCTAAATCAAGGGGCCAATATTGAAGTTTCAGATCAGCTGTCGTTAGAAATTGAATAATATTACTATTTCAACTACATTTCTAATAATATCAAGATGACATAGTAAGCAGAATATTTCCTGGTTGACTACCTTAAAAGTTTCATTGTCTAGATAGAAAATTAAAGAAATAGTCAATAGTATTGAAATCTTAATTGAGAGAATATGACAAGGCACAAAGTTAGTGATTGGGAAATTAATCATGAATGTCAGTTAATTGGGAGAAAATATATTCCGTATTGGGTTAATCATCAGTGATGTAACCGAGTCTCACAGATGATGGTAAAACCAGTCTTTTATATCTACAATTTGCAATATGAAATAACAATATGATTCTTTATTACAAACATTTCAGTTGTACGAATGTCTGCATGTAAGATATTGAACAAAGAACTTTACAAATATGGCTGGTATTTTATAGATGCTATTTAAATACTTTCATAATGACATAATGGCTTCTCCATGGGAGCAATCACTAAAAATATGCACATTTCACAACTCATTTATTCCATGTTGATGTATTGATAATACTGGGCAGCCTTTCTAATAATAACTGTTAGTCATAACAATGCTTCCAATTTCATGTGATGAATACAGGCCCAGGGTGTAAGAACCTTACATACTAGAGTGGTTTTCATAAACCAGTGAAACAGAACTATTAGTGTGTAACACAATGGAATTAGAATGTACTATAAATGTGTATTTGGCTAATGTCTATTCCACAGGTTTATGAAAACCACTCTAACAATGTATTGCTAAGTTTCAATATAACCATAACAATTTATTCATTAATATAGGGAGTCATTGATCCACCAATCCAGTAGTCAAAGAGGTCCAGAGATGTACAGCACTTAGACCACTGTATTTGGTTTTGGTTTTATTTTGTACAAAATAGTGCAAACCACTCAACCGATATATCATCATTATCTTTATTGCAAGATGAGAAATGCACCTTAGAATGTTATAGAAACAAATGAAGGTGAGTATTGTAAAAAGCAATTTCCATGTGCTCAATTTCCATTTATTTCTTTAGTTGGTACGTAACACAAAACATTTATTTCTCTAATAATTGTGAACTCTTTTTCAAGGACATAATGTAAGCACTAAATGGTTGAGCAATCTCATTAATCAAGGCCGTTGGTGCCAGTTTTTAAGTAGCCAGGTTTTCAAAATCGGGAAAAAAATAATATAATCACTCAAGACACACACCATCCCCCAACACCCTGTGTGATTCGAAAAGTGGTCCAGTTTACCGTACTGGTGGCTACGGCCCTGTTATAATTACCACAAGTTATTTGAACTGATCCAATGTTAAATATGATGGACACAGTGACAGAGCAGTTCTTGTTGATGTGCGCAGTAAGAAGACTTAGGCCTGCATACTAGCTGTTTTGATTAGGACTTGGAGAAATACTTCAGCAGGCCAGTAGCAGGTGGTTGCTTTGGACTTTTCTTTTTCTTTTTTTGTTCAAGTTCCCAATGCTGCATGAATTCTCTTTGAACTTCCTCAGGAAGGGAGTTGAAAACTTCAGTATCAATATCACTTGGTATATCTGCTTTACAAATTGTATTTTCCATTTCCTTCTCCAATAAAGACATTTCATTGGATGCTGCAGTTATGTCACTTGACTCTGCTTGTTGAAAGGAACCAAGTGAACCATCCTTGGATGATTCATCTGCATGTAGTGGCCGGGCTCTTTCACAGTTTTGGATGGGTTTTCTAAAGTGATCTTTTCCCAAAGAACTTGCTGAACTTCCTGGTTCGCTAACTACTTCATATCCACTCTCAGAAGTATCATTTTCACAAAGAGAAGAGTTTGTACTTGTGGGCTTATTGTGACAGTTTGAGAAAAAATTCCTCAAACCTGTTTTTACTCCTTTTGTTGGTTTTTGAAACTTCGTCAAACATACATTTAGTAATTTGATATTAAATGGTTGATTGATATTTATTAACTTCTTGAAAAGGTACAATGCCACAGATAGAAGAATGTCTTGCCTCTGATCTTTTGCAAGTCCAGAAAGAGTGAACTTGGATGGCAGGGGGCACTGTCGACTTTCTCTTCTGTCTCCGGCTTGTTCCTCAATCCCCTGTCTTATTGTCAAGCGCACGGTCTGTGGGCAGCCAAGATCATCGGTTAGTCTGGAGACAAGGTTGCTGTTAAGACTTTTGAGGTTTTTAGTGACATCACTAAGAGTAGAACACTCATAATATGTGTCTTCCTCACTGATAGACTTTGGATTTCCTGATGGAATAACATCTGTGTCATCAATTCCATAGCTCAATCTCTTCAAAGTTAAAGCCAGAGGAGTATCTCCAAATTCTGCTTGGATTGCTTCTAAAGAACATGACTGTAGGTCTTGAACTGAATTGACTCTAATTGACTGCAGTCTTTTGGCCGAACTGCTACCAACTCCTTAAAAAGGAAATAAAAAAATCAATATTGAAGGAATGATTACAATTTTACCTAATTAATTCACCTAGCTGACACCTTACAAACCACTGACACCTTACCAACCACTCACTGACACCTTACACCAACCACTTACTGACACCTTACCAACCACTGACACCTTACCAACCACTACTGACACCACTTTGACACCTTACCAACCACTTACTGACACTGACAACCACTTACTACCAACCACCAACCACTGACACCTTACTTACCAACCACTTACTGACACCATTACCAACCACTTACTGACACACTTACTCACCTTACCCACTTACCACTTACTGACACTTACAACCTTACTGACAACCAACCACTGACACCTGACAACCACTTACTGACACACTCACCACTTACTGACACCTTACCAACCACTTACTGACACCTTACCTGACACCTTACCAACCACTTACTGACACCTTACCAACCACTTACTGACACCTACCACTTACTGACAACCACTTACTGACACACCACTTACCAACCACACTTACTGACTTGACACCTTACCAACCACTACCAACCACTTACTGACCACTTACTGACACCTTACCAACCACTTACTGACACCTTACCAACCACTTACTGACACCTTACCAACCACTTACTGACACACCTTACCAACCACTTACTGACACTTACTTACCAACCACTTTACTGACACTTACTGACCTACCAACCCATACTGACACACTTACTGACAAACCAACTTACTGACTTACTGACTTACTTACCATTACCAACCACTTACTGACACCTTACCAACTTACTGACACCTTACCAACCACTTACTGACACCTTACCAACCACTTACTACACTTAACTTACCAACCACTTACTGACACCTTACCAACCACTTACTGACACCCTACCAACCACTTACTGACACACCTTTACCAACCACTTACTGACACCTTACAAACACACTTACAGACACCCTTACCAACAACCACTTACTGACACACTTTACCTTAACCACTTACTGACACCTTACTTACTGAACCACTTACTGACACCTTACCAACCACTTACTGACACATTACCAACCACTTACTGACACCACTACTGACACCTTACAAACCACTTACTGACACCTTACCAACCACCTGACACTTACCAACCACTTACTGACACTTACTTACAACCACCTTACCAACCAACTGACACCCACTTACTGACACTTACTGACACCTTACCAACCACTTACTGACACCACTTACTGACACTTACCAACCACTTACTGACACAACCACTTACTGACACCAACCACTTACTGACACCTTACCAACCACTTACTGACACCTTACCACCACCACTGACACTTACCAACCACTTACTGACACCTTACCAACCACTTACTGACACCTTACCAACCACTTACTGACACCTTACCAACCACTTACTGACCAACCACTTACTGACACCTTACCACTTACTGACACCTTACCAACCACTTACTGACCTTACCAACCACTTACTGACACCTTACAACCACTTACTGACACCTTACCAACCACTTTACTGACACCTTACCAACCACTTACTGACACCTTACCACCAACCACTTACTGACACCTTACCAACCACTTACTGACACCTTACCAACCACTTACTGACACCTTACCAACCACTTACTGACACCTTACCAACCACTTACTGACACCTTACTACCAACCACTTACTGACACACTTTACCACCAACCACTTACTGACACCTTACCAACCACTTACTGACACCTTACTTACTGACACCTTACCAACCACTTACTGACACCACTTACTACTTACCAACCACCACTTACTGACACCTTACTGACAACCACACTTTACTTACTGACACCTTACCAACCACTTACTGACACCTTACCAACCACTTACTGACACCCTTACCAACCACTTACTGACACCCTTACCTTACAACCACTTACTGACACCTTACCAACCACTTACTACTGACACCTTACACCCCTTACTGACACCAACCACTTACTGACACATTACCAACCACTTACTGACACCCTACCAACCACTTACTGACACCTTACCAACCACTTACAGACACCTTACACAACACTTACTGACACCTTACCAACACTTACTGACACTTACTGACACCTTACCAACCACTTACTGACACATTACCAACCACTTACTGACACCCTGACACTTACCAACCAACTGACACTTACTGACACCTTACCAACCACTTACTGACACCTTACCAACCACTTACTGACACCCTACCAACCACTTACTGACACACTTACCAACCACTTACTGACCACTTTACCACCAACCACTTACTGACACCCTTACTGACACCTTACCAACCACTTACTGACACCACTTACCATTACAACCACTTACTGACACCCTACCAACCACTTACTGACACCTTACCAACCACTTACTTACACCTTACCAACCACTTACTGACACCTTACCAACCACTTACTGACACCTTACCAACCACTCACTGACACCTTACCAACCACTTACTGACACCTTACAAGCCACTTACTGACACCTCACCACTTACTGACACCTTACACTTACTGACACCCTACCAACCACTTACTGAACCTTACCAACCACTTACTGACATAGCCACTTACTGACAACCAACCACTTACTGACACCTTACCAACCACTTACTGACACCTTACCAACCACTTACTGACACCTTACCAACCACTTACTGACACCTTACCAATCACTTACTGACATCTTACCAACTACTTACAAACCACTTCCTGACACCTTACCAACCACTTACTGACGTCATACCACGTATATGATGTATGTGTGCATCTTTTTGATGGGTTTTCTGTGGTAGAGTGCATGCACGCGATACATATTATGTTGGGCTCCCTGTGCATTTCCCATAAGATTGCAGGTTGAAATGCAGTATTGGAAACCCATCAAAAAGACGCATGCATACAAAAGTAGCCTCACAAGACATGGTTGGGCTAGCTGCCTGTGTCTATACCTGGGATTTTCCTGGCAGGAAGAACCTGCATAAATGTAATCACATCCCCTGGAAACAATATTGTTTGCTGGTTTGGTTTATGGCATTCACCAGCCAACTTGGCAAGTATTTTGTTGTGTGAAATACCTGCACAACACGTCAAACCAGTTTGATCAAAGATTAGCTTTCGGATTTCTGATGCAAGATGTGAACCCATGACAAGTCTCTGATGGCATCCACACATACATTTCTGTCAAAGAAAAGAAAATGTTTAACAACCTGGGAGATGCTCATATATGTTAGTTGTAGCAAAATATTTTTCATGTTGTTATGTTTGAGGCACGCCCACTGCTATGCGGTGTGGGTGTGTCCCCCATGGGATCACTGTATGATACATTGTATACTAGTCGTTTCTGGTAGAAAGTGTAGTGCTGCGAGTTGTGCACTGCCGTACATGTAGCTTTCAATGCATACATGTGGCTGTCCCTTGTCAGCAAGGCACATTTGTGGTAAAATAAAATAATAAAATGCAGTATAATAATAATAATAACTTTATTACTGTGTCATGTGTTCTAACTTACAAGAAACTAATTCGAGACACATATCTATACCCACTAAAATCCCTAACCCCTCCCATATCTCTACTGATTCTCATTTCCACCCTTGTCCCCATTGTTCCCATCCCACATCCGGCCATTGATTCTCATTTCTGTCCCGGTCACATTGTCCCCTTCCATGTCTCTATTAATTCTCATTCCCACCCGAGTTTCTATATACATTGTACACCATTAAAATGGTGTATGGTGTTGCTTAATACAAATGCTAACACTATAATAATCTGGTCATAGACAGACAGCTATAGACATGTACAAGCACTAAAAGCATGCAATACTTTGCACTATTTATCATATGTTGCACGCTTTTAATAGTTTGTACTCTACTGATATGCAGTAATTAATACAAATATGGATTCAATGAAATAGAGAATTGTGTTTGGTGTATATTAATATATACAATGTTACTGGCCAGATATCAGGAAATATGTCGAAGCCTCATAGCACACTTGTAGAAGATAAAAGTACATCAGGATGGATCGTATAATTTGATTCAGTAGTTGCCTCAATGCCAATGGCATGGGCCGGATTGGTTTGACGAAGACCAACAAACTCGATCAGGTAGATAGGTCAGCGACTCTGTATCTGGGATACTGTGTCTTTCAAAAGCATCTGAAAGAAGGCTGTAGAAGTACTCCATTGTGGAACTCAGGACGCGACTGACACACAACAGCGCTGAAAACTCATAAAACAACATTGTCTTCCCCTTGAAATGTCACTAAATTGTTCATGACCCTGACGAATGCTTCCAACAATGAATAAAGTTGCATTTGACATAATAGATTTGTAGAAAACGAACACTTTCCTGGCTTGAATCAGCGAAAAATAAACGATACTCCAACGTTAACGAGTATTGAACGTGTTGTGAGTGTGCGCTGATCAAAAGTACCGTGGCTCACAAATCATCTCCACAAACCCGGCCGTGAAATGCAGTCGAGATTCTCGTTGCATCCACATAAGTGCCCAGATCCCACACGACCACACATGACACAGGAACTCCGTCAAGATTAGTTTCGCTAGTATATACCACTCCTTCAAGTGCATTTGTTACTTGACATCTTCCAGTACATTTCAGTAACTGTTACATCCTTTGCCAGTTCCCGAGTTTGCTTTTCTTGTAGTTATTTTCTTTGTTCACAAACTAGTTATAAGTCGAGTATACAGCTATTTCAAAAAACGTTGTCTCGTGCTTCGTGCGTATTGCGCATTACGTTTTGCATATGATTATACTGAGAATCATTTTTCTACTCACTGAGCTCAAAATGTCGACAATCCAAAAAACTTTCGATCGAAGCCAATCACTATATATGGTGGCGGCATGACTGTTTTATACACCTAAGACGCATTTCAATCATCGAATACACAATGCGATGCGCAAAGTGCAATACACAATGTGCAATATGCACGAAACACGAGACAACCTTTTTTTGAAATAGCTGTATTTAAAATTATGCACCTTTTAGCAAAACTCCCTAGGTGCCCAGTATCCGGCCAAGAGGAACTAAACTAAGTCATTTACCCTTTTTGTGAATGCTGATTTTGTTTTGCATCGATTTGTAAATAGAATCGGCTTTATAGCAACAAGGTGTCTAGTCTTTGCGAAGGAGATTACAAGGGATAAGGTGTCATACTTAGGGGGTAGATGTAATGTTTCAAAGCCGAGAATGAGGACTAGACGGGGTTTCCAGTCCTAGTCCTCATTCTCGGCTTTGGAACGACTTCTCATACTCATTAATTATTACATGCAATGGCCTAAAGGCAATAAATAAAGAGTTGCAAGATTTTAGCCCGGAAAAGCAAGAATTCCAGTCTGCATATTCTCTGCTCATGCGCAGAGTCGAGGACATCGTATCCCACATGTGTTGGACTCTTGAGTAGCATGAAGTAGAGCCTGCTTTCAGATTGAATCTAATTCGGACAGAGTGGTATTGCCTCTACTCTGTCCAAGGTCCCGATGATTGTTATAGGAGGGATAAGAACTCAGGAAAGAGTAATTTGAAATCCATCATTTCAAAGTCCTTGGACTTTGAAATCCATTTCAAAGTACTCTTGAGCGGACTTTCCGGGGTTTCCAGGTCCATCATGTGACCGGATTTGATGCACTGGATTGGCTGGTTACCTCATGAATAATTAATGAGTATGAGAAGTAAGGGACAACTGTGCGTGCAGCAAGCGACTGGTCAAGGTGATCATGGTAAATATAATATTTGTTTTTTTTAGTTGTTGTAGAAATACATGTACATTTATAATAAACGAAATATGGTACAATCATATCAGTTTTAATGCACGTTTATTTCTAGAACAGTTTTCTCCTCCATTCACTCTTCTCATGCGTACTGATTTTTAAGATCAGCAAACCGGTTTCTTTCTGGTGCAAACAGCCTATATGATCTGAAAGAGTTTGTCTGAAAGAACATTTCTGGAAAGTTTCGATGGTATAGGATAAAATCTCAAAAAGTTATCGGGATGACATTTATAGACTTTAGTATGGGATTTTGCCATCATGTGTTGCAAGCCTCGTTTTTGTTTTTTCAGAATTTAAATCATTCATAACTTCGCAGAGATATATAATTTCGTCATGAAATTAGTTATATAAGTATAATGTAGAAGTTTCATGACAAAATTATATATCTCTGCGAAGTTATGAATGATTTAAATTCTGAAAAAACATCAAAACGAGGCTTGCAACGCATGACGGCAAAATCCCATACTAAAGTCTATAAATGTCATCCCGATAACTTTTTGAGATTTTATCCTAACCATCGAAACTTTCCAGAAATGTTCTTTCAGACAAACTCTTTCAGATCATATAGGCTGTTTGCACCAGAAAGAAACCAGTTTGCTGCTCTTAAAAATCAGTACGCATGAGAAGAGTGAATTGCATTGCTCCATGCACTGCTGAACGCACTTCATCCAGAATGCACTGTTCGCGTCCATCTTTAAGGAGCACGAGATGACAGCTCCTCCTTGTAAATGTTGCTCTGGCCACTGGCGAAGCTCTTGCATG
This sequence comes from Actinostola sp. cb2023, assembly GCA_033675265.1. Classification (NCBI taxonomy): domain Eukaryota; kingdom Metazoa; phylum Cnidaria; class Anthozoa; order Actiniaria; family Actinostolidae; genus Actinostola; species Actinostola sp. cb2023. The sequence continues at coordinate 224,346 of JAUJYZ010001494.1, forward strand.
GATTGCCAGTTTGCTAACTGCAATGTATGGGTGAATATGTTGATTCTCAACAATGCATGACAATGTGCCTCTGAGTGGCTAGAAACTGGAACCCTATGTCGAATTCGAAACGAAACTTTTGACTGCTGAAATTCAATAACATTTGAATTCTGCCTGATATTGAAACATGCTCTAAGCGCCGTTATCCTTAGTCTATCATTGCTGTATAAATTGAGAAATTTGGCTAAACATTTCCTATCAAACGAGACATTAGCTCACCTACAGTAGTTTTACTGCGCGCAAGTGAAAAGCATAAATAATAGCATATGAAGATTTACTCACCTGAGCAAAATTTGTTCTCGATCGAGTCTCTTTGAGCAAAAATGCAGCAAAAACTACCATTGAGAAGCTGGAATGTTCGGATTCTTATCTGAATACTTCAGTCGGCGATGAATTATAACCCCGACAAAAAAAATCAAATCAAAGTTTTTTGGCCGGATACTGGTACAGGCCGGAAACTGGGCACCATACTGTATGCACTATTAAACACTGATTTGCTGGATGGCCACCATCCAACTTGTAATGTATGAAACGTTGTCTATTTGGCTTAGCGAAGCGAAAGAGAATAGAAATGTCTGTGTTGTTGTGTAAATGTGGATAAGCAACCGTTAGCCTGCGTGGCGGCCCAAAGGGTACGGATCGGAGGGACTAGGGATCGGAAGGAGAAGGGGACTAAGGAGAGGAGGGGAAAAGGAGGGGGAATGGGGAGAAAGGGCCTGCAGCGAAGACCCTTGATTCTACCGAACACCCCCTATTAAAAATTCCTAGTCCTGCATGCTGTCAAGTGTCATCTGTCAGAATTACCCAACTACGTTTGAGTTATCAAACATACATTACTTCCGTTTCTTGTCAAAACATTACCGACACCAGTGTAGAAATCTTCACTGCTGAGAGAAATGTCAGAGGATTCTATCGTCAAAGTCGAAAATCAATTGAAAATAACGTGAATGAAGTGTGTCGGTTGTGCGATGTGAGTTTAAGAGTATTAAAAGAGTGGATCTTGTTCGCTAAAGTCCTGCATAAATCTCTTCCAGAAAGGAAAGAAATCGATCGTCTGTATTAAACGCTCTCTGCCGATGCGTAAACAATGTCGACTGCCGTCAGGCATCTTCGAGATTGTCGAGATCAAAGATGGTAACCCATTATTTAAGCCCATGGCTTCAACTTCCATAATCTGGTGTTTGATAATGCTCACCAAAGGAGTGATAACTAGAATCACTAGTCGGTAAAACAGCCAACAAGTCCTTCCCTCGGCAGAGTCGCTCTAGCCCTTCCCGTTGCTCTTTCTGAAGATCATAAACTAATCCGCTGTTCTTCATTCGTCAAAATCACCTTCGTCCACCATATTTATCACTCTATAAAAATAGATTCAAGCCAAGTCGGAAATTACGACTCTGGAGCAACTTTGTCACAACGCTCAAACGCCTCTAGTTTTCAAACACAAAACGTTCTAACCATGAGCCATTTTCGGTTAGTTCGACGTTTGTCCTAAGAAATCTGCAAAGCGTCAAAATTGCTTGTCAACAACGCGCTATAGACCCTATGCAATACTCGATTTCTGTACTTTGCATAAATTTGCAAAAACTGAAAGAATAACGAGTTAAGTAAAGGTAAAGTAATAGATTGAAAGACCATCGACAGTTTAGTATTTACCCCCAAAAGTGCATTAATAAAAATGAAACCATCATCAAGTAATAAGCGTTTGAAAGGTGCAAAATACATGGAAACGAGGCATCTAGGGCCAAAGTCCGGTTTCTGGTACAAATCTATGTAATTTCAAATCACTATAACTTTTCAAGATTGCATAGTACAGCCCTAAAATTTGGTATGTTCATTATTGAAAACCCTCTCTTCAAAGAGATGGTCAGATATTGCTGTAATATCTTCCCAATAACAAAGGAAATCAGATTTTACGATTCTACCAGTATTGCATAGGGTCTATAGGCTTCCACCAATCAGAATTCGTCTCGCGCCGGATCAACCAATGAGAATTTAGCGTCCGTTTGCAGGATGTAAAATTCGGTAAAATCAAGGGTCTTCGCTGCAGGCCCTCCCTCCCTCTCTCCATTCCCCCTACTTTTCCCCTCCTCTCCTCAGTCCCCTTCCCCTTCCCCCTCCGATCTCTTCCGATCCCTAATCCCTCTGATCCGTACCCTTTGGGCTGCCACGCAGGCTAAGCAACCATTCCCTCCACCCTTCTCTCCACCCCCCCCCCCCCCCCCCACCCTTCTCCCCCCCCCCCCCCCCCACCCCTCCCCCCCACCCTTCTCCCCACCCTTCTCCCCCCCCCCCCCCCCCCCCACCCCCACCATGTTACCCACCTACATTTGTTTCTTTGATCAAGTCTTTATCTCCATAAACAAATCCAACAGGGGTCAGCCTATTGTCACCTGTGTTCTCCTTGAGTCGCTCTTCAACAAGACTAGTTACATCAAGAAAGTTCTCATCCAAACCAAGTCTCTCCACGTGGGGGGTAAGCCCTAGGAGAAGGTTATTCACCCTCTTACTGAACTCTCGATATTTCGACAAATCCTCTCCATTTACGAGCACCAAATCGGGGCATTTTGTCTTCGCATCGGAAAGTCTCATGAGCTTTGTTAGTCCTCGTTCGCGAGCCACGTAATTACAAGTGACAACGATGTGCTTCTGTTGAATCCCAAGAGGCTTGTTCTGAAGAGATGGATTCAAGATCATTTCGACTTGAGCATAAAAACAGTCTGCATCTATGTGGATGATTGTCCTTTGATGTCCTTTTACAGACGATAGGACATCATCTAAAGGCTTTTTGTTCGTACAGCTGCTATTAGCTTCACCAAAACAGCTAAGAAATGGTTGCATTCGTAGTTTCTTCTTCGCTGGAGATTTAACATCAACGACAACGAGGTCGCCACTGCGACGTTTAGAAGTTCGATTCGCAGCAGATGAACTCCAGTCTTCTTCATGCTCGTCATCTTTATCTTCTGCTTCGTCATCCAAAGGAAAACCTCTATTATCTTCCATTTCAAAATAAATTCAATACTCGTACAGTAAATGAATTCCGACATGGACCGTGAACTCCACTTTTTGGCGCGAAAGTATTATCCACAGGAAGCCCAAAATTAAACACACGCGAAGAAGTATTGCATGTACAAAAAAATAAAATATAAACGATCCTAACTTATGAAATGATGAAAACAGATGAATCACAAATTATCATGTACATAAAAACGTTTCCACAACAATATATTCAATATACACCCCTGATATGCCTGATATACACATGTACTGCGGGACGCACAGGGAGCCCAACATTATACGTTACTCAACACAGGGAACCCAACATAATACGTATTATATACTATGCGCACGCGCGCGCTCTACCACAGGAAACCCATCAAAAAAGGCGGCAAATATCAACGGTTGGGCTGCCTGTGGTGGTTGTTGCCACTTTTGGGGTCCACATGTACGTCATCCACAGGTAGCCCGACACTCATTGATCCAGTGCGCATACACATGGCCTGGTGCACACATATGTACGTACAAGTTCAAAAAATAAGTGAACGTTTTCATCTACATTGCGAAGATATGAATTTTCAAAAATCGAAATTTTATATGAAAACCTTTGGAAATTACGCTTGGAGGCAACTCTTGCCTCCAACAAAGGTTTTCATACAAAATTTCGATTTTTGAAAATTCATATCTTCGCAATTTGTGGAGTAATCTTCTCCAAACTTCACATTTTTACTAATTTCAACGAGCTCTTTCCAGCTATGATAATCATTTTTTTGTCCTACAAGTTTTGAAATTACCTGATAAACTCTCAGTAGAGTGCAAACCATATGTCCGTGAAACAGTACTAATTAATAATTAGTACTAAATAGCACTGATGAAACAATAGAAAACAATAGTACGGTGGCCCATAAGGGTCACGGCAAATTAAAGAAATCCACGGCACAAGAGAGAGAACTCACGGCACAAGAGAGAGAACCACGGCAAAACAGAGAGAACTCACGGCAAAACAGAGAGAACTCACGGCACAACAGAGAGAACTCACGGCACAACAGAGAGAGCCACGGCGCAAGAGTGAGAACTCACGGCATAAGAGAGAGAGAGCCACGGCAAAACAAAGAGAAAGCCACGGCGGAAGTGAGTTTTCCACGGCGGAAGTGAGAACTCACAACAGGGAGCCCAATCTGTATACAGAGATAATTGGAGCAGGCGAACATTGCAGTCAGCGGTCTGTTTTTATTACAAGATGGCGGACAACGAAAAATATATTCTAGAGTCGCTGTTTTATAAAGGACACGAGTACAAAGAGATTTGTGAAATCTTGAAAATTCAACATGGAATAAATCTTAGCCTTGATCAGCTGAAAAGAAAGCTCAAGTATTATAATTTTCGAAGAAACAAGGTTCAGTTTAATCCCCAGTCTTTAAGAAATTCAATCATCGAAATACTAGATGGACCTGGGAGTTCTTGGGGCTATCGCAGTGTTTGGCATGCACTACAGCGGAAAGGTATACGAGTACCTAGAAAAGCAGTAGAGGAAATTGTACGTGAACTAGATCCTGACGGAGTGGAAACAAGGAAAAGACACAAGCTGCGTAGACGCGAGTACATCTGCCCTGGGCCAAATCAAGTTTGGCATGTAGATGGTTACGATAAGTTGAAGCCCTTTCACTTCCCGATACATGGATGTATCGATGGCTATAGCAGGAAAGTTTTGTGGCTCTTTGTCACACGGTCCAATAATCTGCCAGACAACATAGCTGCATATTATTTAGATACTGTCCGTGAGCAAGGAGGGTGTCCATTAAAGCTATACACTGATTTGGGGACAGAAAATGGCACAATGGCAGGGATTCATTCTTTTTTTAGGGACGATCCTGACAGTCACAAGTATGTTCCATCTCCTCGTAATCAACGTATTGAGGGATGGTGGAGTTTTTTCAAGAAACATTGGTCATCTTGGTGGATATCTTTCTTTAAAGATATGGAGTCTGCAGGTGATCTTGACATGCTTGATCCTATACACAAAGAATGTTTATGGTTTTGCTTTGCAAAAGTACTTCAAAAAGGTCTTGATGAAGTAAAAGATAATTGGAACACTCATTATATAAGAAAATCTAGATTTGATACAATCAGTGGTAGACCAGATGCTTTGTATACTGTACCAGAGTTTCATGGTGGCATCAGTGGTCTTATTGTGCCTGTCCAGAATGCCCATATCAATTATGCATACTCACACCTTGTGGAAGCCACTGACACTCATGATTATTCAGAGTACCATGAATACTTTCAATATGTTATGGATGAATTACAAGTAACTGCAGCAAATGACTGGAAAGGTGCTCTGGATCTTTACAAAACAATCACAAATATGGCTGTAAATGGAATTTGAGCGAATGTTCCATTTCACTTTTCACAAGGTTTTAATTGTGAAATTGAAATAGTCAAAAACATGTGTGTAACTTTATTGAACATTTCACATTCTCGTATCCAGATCCCTCTCAGTTTGCTAACGGAAAATCGAAGGCTCTGGTTGCAGACGATACTAGAAGTACCAGAATCTAGGTGAACTCGTATGATATGAACATTCCATACGGATAGGTTATTTGGGATTTTTGATCCAATCAAATAAGATTCATTCGTCTCCAACCAGAGCCTTTGATTTTCCATTGGGAAACTGAGAAGGGTCTGGGTACAAGAATGGGGCATTTCAACGTTTTTGCCTAGAGAAGTTATTTTCCAAGTTATGAACATTTGCAATTTGGATATGCAATTAAAATGACATCACCTTTAGGTATAGATAGCCTCATCCGTAGGCAACTCAATGGGAAAAAAAAAAAAGTAAAAAGGAGCTAGTCCCCTCTCAGCCACATATCAATTTATTAAAGCTACTGAAAACAATGTTTTCCCTTCAACGATAATAGAGAAATATGGACAAGTACAACACACAAACTGACATTTTGTTAGACTTAAAGCTTTAAAATAGATCACAATTTTTTTATTAATAATTCTTTTATTTTAATTAATATTAACATTGATAACAGTATGGAATTGTACTTAAAATCACAGTTAGTCAATGCATTGTCAATGACTATTGAATTGATTGTCATGCTTAACATTTTGAACCCATTTCAGGGAATAGATTGTAATTAAAAGTACCTTTTTGTATTTTCGTCTTTTGTACCATTTATTGTTTATTCACCATAATCAGTGTTTATATTTAAATTGTGATGATACAACAATAAAATAACCAACACAGTTCAATTAATTCATATTTGGAACAAATTATAACAGTTATAATATAATATTATATACTATAGAACAGGAACAATATATATATGTAAATATTCAGAATTAAAAAAGGCTGAACAGTGTGATGATCTGTGCATCCACTATATTGAGGTTAAACTTGTGAAAACACTCTTAGACCCTTGAGAATGCCTGCCCCTTGCAAAAAGCTATTGAGAAATTATTTTTAAATTCATCAGCAGTGGACATGTGAGCAACAGGGAAAGTGACTTCTCTACCACATGCCCTAACAATCGGGAAACACACGCTGTGCTTTGGTTGCGTTTCTTACAGTCATGATCAAATGTGACGTAAATGGGTATTTTTTTTGTGATGTCTCGATGTCGCTGCCCAGTTAGCCACCCCATCACTGCAGCTGGGCTCAGATCAGCTTCAGCAAACCTTTCATCACCATCATTGTCGTCATCGTCACCATCATGATCAGCATCAGCATTAACAGCTTTCCATGCTAAAGCTTCTCTGTAGGCACTTACTGGTGAATCATCTTCGAGGCTAAATAGCAAGTCTTGGAAATTGTCCATGACAGATTCCTCAATGGATCGACGAGTGCTTCCCACATCTGAATACTCAGGCTTAAGCAAAGAGAATAAATAATCTGGATCAACTGGCTGTTGTTGATCTGTGATGAACAGATTTTTGCATACTTGTGGGTGCTTTGTGATGATGGTTGCAAAATCATACAGCTCCAATCCTTTTTTCAGTTCTTTAAGCATCAGCTCCCTTCTGCTTAGTATGCTGACAGTAACAGCAGCAACAATGGATTCTACATGAGCCTCAGTAATGGGCCCCGTGTAGCTATGTTCAAGGATTGTATCTGTGTTGGCAGCAACATCCTCCCTGATTCCCTCCAATAACTTGAGCTCACTTTCAGTCAAGTGTTTTTGAAGGTCTTCGGTAGTGCTAGTGTAGTTGAGACCTTCTGCTGACGCCAATGTATCATAAACACAGGGAGCCAAAAAATTGGGTGCTGGGCCTCCCTGGGCCAAGCTTGCTGCAACAATCTCTCCTATTGCTCTATAGCTAGCAATGTCATTGGTCGAATACACGGGACTCCCGTCTGGGAAAAACTTTTTGGCTATATCAGGAACTGTATATGCAAAAAATTCCCGAGCCAAAGCACCGTCGTCGATTCCGTCCTCTCCAATGAACTTAATGCGGCACACATGGACAGGATTGACTTTTTGAGATGCTCTCTGCCATAGTGTGATGGCTCTGTTTACTGGCACACCCCTTCTGATAACAATGAACATAGATATTTTGCCATCAGTGACAACCTTTTCTTCAAGCATTTTTACAACACTTGCTTCACTATCTGGTGTGGAGGGATGAGGAGATGGCTTGGGGATGTTGTCAGAGTGGGGAGGACTATCATCCACACTATACAGTCGATCGAGTTCATCATACAGGAACCATGAATCTGTGTTTGAGCTTGAAGGACCTGGAGATGTGTTTGCATGACTAGCAAAGCTAGTCTTTTGCTTGGCTGGTGGGGTTGATATTTTGTCTGAGGCATCACTAGTATCGATGCTCCTCTTGTTTCCTGCTTTAGGAGTGCCACCCTCGTTCTCTTCATCAACATCATTCCTAGTTTCTTCTAAGTCATCCACAGTGCAGAGGTACAATGTTATTCGTTTATAGTCTTTTAGCACTGCTTCTTTATACTTTGTTAGAGTAAAAAACTCCTTGGTAGGTCCTGGCAGAAAGAGTGCTTCCTGATTATCTTCAAGAATTAAAGCATATTCAGCTCCTTCTACATACAGATTTCTATGAAAATCTTGCCACTTTGATTTTGCATTTTCAAGCAATGTCTTGTAGCAGACATCTTTTTTTACTTTAAGGGCTAGCTTTTTTCCTCTCTTCTCTTTGAGTTCCTCTTCATTGGCATCCCACACCTTTAGCCCAATAGATATGATCACTTCTTCATCCTCTGGTTTCTTAACATCTTTTTTCTTGCCTTTTCCGGTTAATTGTGATTTCGGAGGCCTCCCATCTCTGGTATTCTTGAAAGTGACAAAGGATTGTATGGTAGATGACGGTCTACCAAATGGTTTACCCACATTGGGTTGCAAGAGCTCTAGAAATAAATGACAGAAAAATATTAATAAAATTAAAAAAATGGCTATTGATATTATTGTTCTGCATGTTATACAATAATGTATATGATCATAAAGAAATTGTAATAAATATTTAGATTTTAATGGATAAACCTTGGTTCATCATTTTGCCCGGCTTGTAAATAATTAATATGCAGTCAATTAGTCTTAAAATATTACAAATTTTCCAGTATATTGCTTAGAAATGTTGTTAATCTAGTTTAAAACTGCCTTCATTTTAAGTGTTTCAAAAAATTTTGGGAAACAAATAGGACCTGAACCATTCTGATCTTGTGGTTTCTTGAAATGAATTTGACCAATTGTTGACATGATTTGTTTGTGATTTTGAATTACATTGGCATTTTTAAAAATGGCCGACACTCGTCAAATGCCTGCCTGTTCGGGTGATTATTCAGCATCAAACCCCCTACCACCAAACTTAAAATGGTTTGGTTGGTTAATGTTACATATTGACTGTAAAGGAATGTGCAACGAAGTCTTTCATTAAAATATTAAGACCAAGGGCCAATCTACTTTATATCCACCCCTCCCTCCCCCCCCCCAAAAAAAAGCCCCCCCCAAAAAAAAGAGGTCAACCAAGAACAACCCCAAGAAAAAGAAGATTAAAAGTGCTGACACATTCACCCCCCAAAAAAATTAATTTCTTTGACTCGATCACCCCCTAGAAAATATCAAAAGATCAAAGGCACCGACATGTTTTACATGTTTAATTGAATGGGGGGTGGGGGGTGGATATAAAATGGAATTGCCCGAGGGATGAAAGACCTCACATCTTGGTTTTAACCTATATATAGGCATTGTTGATCGTACAGACGTCTATTGTTTATATCTCCAAAAGCTTTGATTGATTTACATAACCAACACTAAACTCTAAAGAGGCTTGATCGGAGCGAAATATATTTGTCGTTTTTACTTTAACTTTATAACTGTAAGCAGAAACTAGAAATGTAATTTTAATTTGCTGTAAAATTACCAATATAATCATCTAAGTAAAGCTGTAATGAAATGTTATACTTAAAGCTAAGGATATCAATTATCATTTCGATTCAAGCATGTCAATGGCTGCATTTATCATGACAACAAGATTCAAGAGATTGCACAGTTTATACACTACTCTTACCTTTTCCACAACTAGGGCAGAATGCAGCTTTACTATTCTCTACTTCACAACCACAGTTAGAGCAAAACATGGCTTAAAAACAGTCTAAACGAGTAACAATTAGAGGTGAGAAGAAACTGACGCCAAACGAGAGCACGTGCAATACACACATACACAGGCAACCCATACATTTCTGAGACTAAGTGGCGTTTACACTTCCGCCGTGGAAAACTCACTTCCGCCGTGGAAAACTCACTTCCGCCGTGGCTTTCTCTTTGTTTTGCCGTGGCTCTCTCTCTCTTATGCCGTGAGTTCTCACTCTTGCGCCGTGGCTCTCTCTGTTGTGCCGTGAGTTCTCTCTGTTGTGCCGTGAGTTCTCTCTGTTTTGCCGTGGTTCTCTCTCTTGTGCCGTGAGTTCTCTCTCTTGTGCCGTGGATTTCTTTAATTTGCCGTGACCCTTATGGGCCACCGTACAATAGAGATAACACTATTTAGTAATAGTACTATTTCACAGACATATGGTTTGCACTCTAATGCATAGAATCAATTTTAAGATTTTCGTGATGTCATGGTGCCCACCAAGAATTAATGGTATTGCTACCCATAGCATTTACCGCATAAGGCAATGATTCTAAAATAATAGCATTAAAAAGGGTCAAGGTATTGTGTGGAATTTTATTTTACAAGATTTGAAGTTTAGAATCTAAGTTTCTGGAAAAACCATTTGTTCTTGCCAGACTTGTATCTGCAACAAAATAAAAGACAATTTGAATGTTATTAGCCATTAGCTCATTGTACGCATCAGCACAAGCTACATCAAAATACGCAATACAACCTTACCTTTCTTCAAACTTGGACTTGACCTCCCTAAGAGCTTTTCTCTTAAGTGCGGGGTCACGGAAGACGTCTTTGTTAATGTTCTGTTTGTCAAGTGCAACATCCACAGAGTATCTATAACACAGAAATGTGTAATAATGTACTAACCCTTCACTGTAATGATTCATTTAGATCAAATTAGAATCATTATGATGAAGTGCAACCTTCAAAAGTGTTGTCTGGGTGGAATATATTCCTGTCCCCAAAATCATCTACTTCCTGCAGATGGGGTTGTAATACGTATTCCATATATGGTAAAAGCGTGCAAGCGAATAGCGGCCCCTAACAAGCGCATAGCGGCCCCTAACAAGCGTATAGCGGCCCCTAACAAGCGAATAGCGGCCCCAATTTGGCTAATAGATATTTGCAATGCAAAATATTTTCAAAAGCTAGAAAAAATGCAGAGCTTGGCAGCGTAATCCCTCGTGGTCAAGTGTGTTAAAGCGGAGGGTTAGGTTTAGGGTTAGGGATGGGGCAGGCTATAAAGTGATTAATTTGATGATTCGATTTGATATATAGTTTTAAAAGGTTAAGAAGTTTTAATAATTGGATGAAAAAAATTCTAAGTCCAATCCTAGGAAATAAAAAAACGGGCCGCCATTCGCTTGTTAAGTGCTTCTATTCGCTTGTTAGGGGCCGCTATACGCTCATACCATATATGGAATACGTATTACAACCCCGGCTCACTTCCTGTCCCCAAAACCATCTACTTTCTGTTATTTTCCTCCTTCTAAGAATCATTTTGACAATACAGCATTTATAAAATTTATAAATAATCCTTTCATCAGCAATGATCATTACTATTGGAATGAAAACCCTTACACAGGATAGAAACTAGCCAGCTATCAATCAAATTGTATTCTATTCGCCGTTACGATTAGTGCGCATGCGTAAAACTGTTACGATTAGTGCACATGCGTAAAACCGTAACATTGTCATGCCAGTTTGAAAATCTCGTTGTCGTCGTTTCGACTACGACGAGATTTCTTGCAAAACTCGTTGTCTAGAGTACAAGTTTTGAGTGAGACATTTTGACTAAATATCGGTCTTTTAAATCTATAACACTCAATAACATCTTCTTTAAGATTGTTCTTCTTGTTGTGACAAACAAGAATTAAAGATCGGTGTTATTTTTGCTAAAATTTGAAGAAAAAGCTGAAGCAGTAAAAAGTCGTTTGGTTGTTTATGAATCTAAAATTTGAATTTGCGCAAGCACGATTACGACAACAAGTTAGCACACTCTCAAAACTCATAGTCGAATCTAAAGGTCTCTATTGCGAGCAACAAAGTATGTCGTATTAGCACACTAGTCAATTGCGAGCAACATGTTGCAGAGGTGGACACATGCTGCAACAAAATTGCCAGCAATGTTGCGCGCAATGTTGCACCATGTGTCCGCACGTTTAGGTCTCTAATATATCCACTCTCTCTACGATGGACATCTCTCTAAGCTGGAGAGCAAAAGTTGGTCACAAGGCCATCCAGCTTGGAGAGAGTCGACTGTAGTGATAGGTAAGACACCAAAAGACACTCACCTTGTTGGCATAAGATGGTTATAGTTTATTACTTTCACAAAAGGCTTTACTTTGGATCTCTTGGCTGTCCTTTTCTTGCCCATCCTCTTGGTGACTTTAAGGGGGTAACGGGCTATGCCAGCAACAAGAGCATGTCCATAAGGTTTGTCTGTGCTGCCTTCATCGTAGTTCTTTACAATAACAGCCTTCTTGCCCGCATAGCGGCCATTAAGCACAAGTACAACCTTGCCTGACTTTATGAACTTGCCCATTTTGACCCTAAAGTGAAACAATAACATTTGTTTGAAAATAAAATAAGAATAATATTACAATATTTACACTTTCTTTTATACTAATGGGTTTCTTGCTACTAAAACAATTCCTACAGTCATGCTGATGATCGGAAGAATGCTTGTCACACAAGCATTTTATGTACTCTCAAAATTATGTTCCACTTTATACACTGTTACAGTAGGTCACGTGTCAGTGCGAGCATGACTCTTTTAAATGTACAGTGGAGTTTTGTTGTAATCTTAGACAAAAATTGTAATCTAAATTACTCATGTATTAAATCTACATGTAGCTTTGCCCTCTGCTCGTTATAGATGTTTTTTATGGCATTTTTGTGGGCTGACTTTTTACTAACGTCACCCTGTCTTACTGTAAAAACCATCTAAACAAGGGTCTAACAACATGTGTGTACATATCTTGATGCACGGACATTTCACAAGATATTTAGTCTGAATATTTAGGTTGAGAAAATCTTGAAATAGTGAACTTTATCAATATATCGTGGTATGGAATCCTTGTATGTTGTCGTTGATTTCTTGTCGATGTAACAATATATCGACAAAATGTAAAGTTTGGGCAAAATAAAAACCACATTTCAAACTCTCGAACCAATAATTAATAGAACATTTAGAGGAGGATATCCATTTAATTCAGATTGAACGACAGTTGGCAAAAACGTCGCCAATTTCAATGCATCCGTTACATGAATACGGTATGCCATTTACACACGACTTCATACAAGTGGACTTTTTGAGCACTATAAATGCATCTAATAATGTTATAATCACACACAAGATAAGAGAAGGAACTGTTATATTTCGTAACCAATAAACAAAGAAAATTAACCATATTCAACAGAGGATGGAAGTAGATTGTTGAAGCCACTTTCACACTCACCCACAAAGATGGCGTCGAGCGAGAAGAGACCGATTGAAGTATCCGCTGACCACAAGTACTCTTGATGTTGAATGGGAGGGATGGGAGGGTAAAGTCAGGGGTTTTATTATTGAGAAGTGGTAAAATCCAATTTTATTCATTTCATGTCATGCATTTTTATTAAACTGTTTCAGTCCTTTCCTATGTCATCTTTTTCTTTAATCTGTTGTCTGTCTTTAATGGTAAGGAAATAGAGCCAATAACTGTAAAATTCTGAATTAAATATTGAATACTAAACTTACTAATACCGTATTTCCTTGATTAAGCGCCCAGGGCGCTTATTTCAAATTTTGTGATCAAGGGGGATGCTTAAACGAGGGGCAGTGCTTAATAGGGGGGGGCGCTTAATATAAAAACATGATTTGAACTCGGAAACGTAACTTTAATAATATGGTACTACACGTGATAAAGGAACATATCGTAACCGGAATAAAACGCAAGTTGTATGCCATATTCCGTCATTCTTACAAACCATATTTCTTGGGGGAGGGGAAGGGGGCACTTAATCAAGGGGGGGCACTTATTTCAAATTTTGTGGGCAAGGAGGCTTAATCGAGGGGGGGCACTTAATCGAGGGGGCACTTAATCGAGGGGGCACTTAATCGAGGAAATACGATACTTGGATTCATTGTTTTTGTGTACCATATTTCTAAATTCCAGTAGTATCCTTCGCAGCCATCTGGGAGTAATACGCATGACAACAGAGGAAATGCCTGCAAAGGAGACTATACCCAGCAGACTGTGAAATGCATTTGTGCATTTGAAGATTGACATTAGACATTTTTGTCAACATGGACGGTGTGCACACTGACAAATAATGTTAAAATGACCTTTGTCCTTTGATGTCCATGACAGCAATCTACGACATGAAAACCAGTGAAATGTCATTGTAGATTGCCATCACAAACGTCAATGGTCCTTTTGAACATTATTTGTCAGTGTGCACACCGTCCGTGTTGACAAAAACATCTGCTGCTTATTAAGCTCTCTATTGTACACAAGTAACGACACCATACACATTCAACACAATATTCCTATTGTTTCTGCTTTACAAGCCATACTTACATGTAGACAATATTCAATAATCTTAGTGACCATAATAATATGACTTGCTATATATCTAGTAAGTTAATAATCAATCTCTCTGTATAAATAATAAGTTACAATATATATAATACTTACAAAATAATTTAAATCTAGAAATTAAAATTCCTTAGAGGAAATAGTGTCTTTTACAACTCACTCCTTTGTATTTTGCATTTGCAATCCTATTCTAATCAAAACCTAAGCAAGTAAAGCTGGAAATCACACATTGTGAAAATAGGAGGCCAAAACTTGGCATAAAACTGAAATAGAATTGTAATAAATACATGTGCTTTTTAAGTGGGATTTTTTTAAAGTTGAATTTGAGTATTTCCTTTGTAATCAGAAGCATTGAAGGGTTTTTAAACATGCAACAATCCAAGTGTACCTTATATTTAAAAAAAAATGCCCACTGAAATATTTGTTCACTGAGGATAAATTAGGAAAATGGCTAGGAAATAAAATACTAAACTTTTATGATGTGAATCAATCTAAAATCCTTGGACTTGCATTGGAATATTGATACTGTCAGGCATACTTAGTGACACAGTACTCTATCACTAAGCACATCACAAGGGAATTGTTTATGTGACTGTATGTTACAGTTTGTACATTTCATTTCACAGTCGATTGGTTTCTGGTGTCTGGACATACGAATAAATGCTACACCACCAAACTAAGGATGTTCCAGTAAATTACCAACAACGAAGATATCAGTCTCGAACAAGACATATTAATCTTGTTTACACATTCAATGAATCGTGTCAATTGGGGTTGCCACTTCCAAGAATATCTTGTGTCGCGATCATTCACATCACATAAACCAAACACCAATTCTTGATAACGAAGAGAACAAGCAAGACACAGTGTTTCCAATATTTCAAGACCAGGCAATGCGTTTTTTATATATTTTCTGAAAAGTAGAATCGTCGAGAAAGTTCCATGGTGCCTTGCCAACGCTACGGCGTTTATAAATCACAGTGGGGTGTGAATTTATGTACAAATAACGTGTTCCTCGTAAAATCTCTCAATTTCATGGTAATCCATCTTGCTATATCTTTTTAAATTCAATAAATAGAAGGTAATTAAATATTTAGTGTGGTAGTGTGGTTAGTGAGGAATGCTGCGATTGCATGTGGTTTCGCAGGCCACTAGGACTTTTATAACTCTTTCCACAATGACACTTATGGGCCTTTTTCGCCCTATGTTCCTTCCTATGTCCATTTTTAGCGTGATACTTAATCCCATTGACATTTTTGTATCGTTTCCCACAACCAGCGACCGGGCAAATGTATCTCTTCCCTTCACCATCGTCCAACGCAACTTGAGCGTTCAATATGAAGTCGCTTGGAAAACTCTGATCGGAGCTCCAAGATTCGTCACTTTTATCACTCATATTTCCATCTTCTTCTCCGATATCAAAGGATTCTGAATTACTAATATTGTGAAATGTCATTTTAGGCGGTGTTGGTCGCTTCTTTTTTATGATATGTTCAGTGCTTGGCGTGGAAGTGTCATTGATTTGTTCCTGTTCTTTTTGTTGGGCCTGGCGAGCCGCTTCGGTGAAGAAACA
Organism: Actinostola sp. cb2023; assembly: GCA_033675265.1. Lineage (NCBI taxonomy): Eukaryota > Metazoa > Cnidaria > Anthozoa > Actiniaria > Actinostolidae > Actinostola > Actinostola sp. cb2023. The sequence continues at coordinate 240,168 of JAUJYZ010001494.1, forward strand.
GTTGATGTAAGACAGTGGCAGAGCGGCTGGCGGAGAGGACTCTTGCTTATCCAATATTCTCTGGTCTTTCTCGATGTGTACAAGCTCAATGTGATCTATTAAATCGAGTAAAGAGCTACACTGCTTGCCGCAACCGTGCCATAAACACGAGTAGCGATAAAACGCGGCCATCTTGTCCTGTCTCAATCGCCTGTTGATTACGTCACTCTATTGTTTGATTAATGACGTCAGTATCAGATTGCGTTAAAAAAAGTGACAAGGCCACGCGCTAGCCACGTGGGTTTTCATGAAGATAAATAAAGAAGTACCAAACGGTTTTCCGATCGAAAATAGACCATTTATGATCAAAAATATTGATTTTACTCCACAAATGAGGGTTATCTCTGTTTATCATGTAATTTCAAAACTCAAAGGACAATAATATGATTATCATAGCTGGAATTAGTAAAAATGTGAAGTTTGGAAAAGATCGCTTCACAAAATGCGAAGATATGATCATGAAAACCTTTGGAAATTTACGCCGGTAGACAACTCTTGCCTACCAACGTAACAAAGGTTCATTTTCATACAAAATTTCGATTTCTGAAAATTAATATCTTCGCAAATTGTCGGACGCGATCTTTTCCAAACTTCACATTTTTACTCATTTCAACGAGCTCTTTCCAGCTATGATAATCATTTTTCTGTTCCGTCTCCTATAAAATAAGTTTTGAAATTACGTGATAAACCCTCATTCGATGCAACAATAGAGACCGCAAAAGCAGCTGTGAGTTTCTCTTAAACCTTTTAGCCTAATTAACAAATAGATGATAAGCCACAGCCAACCAATTTTAATGTCATAGTAATTACACACTAACTATATAATTATGTACCCTAGTTTTCTTCAAAAAATGATATTGGAAAAAATTCTCGGAACAACTACATCATCTATACTCAGGCGAAAAATTGGTAAAAACGATTTCTGCAGTACACTTACTGTATTGAAACCTTGCTCTCTCATACAATTTTGATAGAACCATGGCCATCTCGAAATTCGTCTATTGTCCAGATTTTTGGACGTACATGCAGCTTTCTTCAAAAAATGACATTGGAAAAGATTCTGAGCAACTGCAACATCTAGAAAGGCAAAAAAAACAGAAAAAAAACGATTTCTCCCATATACAACTGTATTGAAATTTGCTACGTTATGCAATGTTGATAGCACCATCTCCAAATTCGTGGATTGTCTAGATGTACAATCCTTGTTTTTTTTTCAAAAAATGACATTGGAAAAGATTCTGAGCAACTGCAACATCTAGAAAGGCAAAAAAAAAAAAAAAAAAAAAAAGATTTCTCCCATATACAACTGTATTGAAATTTGCTACGTTATGCAATGTTGATAGCACCATCTCCAAATTCGTGGATTGTCTAGATGTACAATCCTTGTTTTTTTTTTTCAAAAAATGACATTGGAAAAGATTCTGAGCAACTGCAACATCTAGAAAGGCAAAAAAAAAAAAAAAAAAAAAAAAAAAACGATTTCTCCCATATACAACTGTATTTACCGTATTGAAATTTGCTACGTTATGCAATTTTGATAGAACCATCTCGAAATTCGTGGATTGTCCAGATTTTTTGACGTACATTCCTTGGTTTTCTTCAAAAAATGATATTTTGGAAAAGATTCTGAGAAGCTGCAACATCTAGAAAGGCAAAAAAAAAACAGAAAAAAACGATTTCTCCCATATATTTTACTGTATTGAAATTTGCTACGTTATGCAATTTTGATGGAACCATCTCCAAATGCATAGTTTGTCCAGATTTTTTGACGTTTTCTCCAAAAAATTATATTGGAAAAGATTCTGAGAAGCTGCAAGATATCTAGAAAGGCAAAAAAACAGAAAAAAATCGATTTCTTCCATATATTTACTGTATTGAAATTTGCTACGTTATGCAATCTTGATAGAACCATCTCGAAATTCGTCGATTATCCAGATTTTTTGACGCGTACGTACAATCGTTCAGTTGGTTTTCTTCAAAAATCAGGACATGTTATCGGGATTACAGAGCATGGTATCGGGATTACAGGGCATGGTGTCGGGATTACAGGGCATGGTATCGGGATTACAGGGCATGGTATTGGGATTACAGAGCATGGTATCGGGATTACAGAGCATGGTATCGGGAATACAGGGCATGGTATCGGGATTACAGGGCATGGTATTGGTATTACGGCATGGTATCGGGATTACAGAGCATGGTATCGGGAATACAGGGCATGGTATCGGGATTACAGGGCATGGTATCGGGATTACAGGGTGTGGTATCGGGATTGAAGGGCATGGTATCGGGATTACAGGGCATGGTATCGGGATTACATGGCATGGTATCGGGATTGCAGGGCATTATATCGGGATTACAGGGTGTGGTATCGGGATTACAGGGCATGGTATCGGGATTACAGGGCATGGTATCGGGATTGCAGGGCATGGTATCGGGATTACAGGGTGTGGTATCGGGATTACAGGATGTTGTATCGGGATTACAGGGTGTGGTATCGGGATTACAGGATGTTGTATCGGGATTGCAGGATGTTGTATCGGGATTACAGAGTGTGGTATCGGGATTACAGGATGTTGTATCGGGATTACAGGGTGTGGTATCGGGATTACAGGGCATGGTATCGGGATTACAGGGCATGGTATCGGGATTGCAGGGCATGGTATCGGGATTACAGGGTGTGGTATCGGGATTACAGGATGTTGTATCGGGATTACAGGGTGTGGTATCGGGATTACAGGATGTTGTATCGGGATTACAGGATGTTGTATCGGGATTACAGGGTGTGGTATCGGGATTACAGGATGTTGTATCGGGATTGCAGGATGTTGTATCGGGATTACAGGGTGTGGTATCGGGATTACAGGATGTTGTATCGGGATTACAGGGTGTGGTATCGGGATTACAGGGCATGGTATCGGGATTACAGGGCATGGTATCGGGATTGCAGGGCATGGTATCGGGATTACAGGGTGTGGTATCGGGATTACAGGATGTTGTATCGGGATTACAGGGTGTGGTATCGGGATTACAGGATGTTGTATCGGGATTACAGGATGTTGTATCGGGATTACAGGGTGTGGTATCGGGATTACAGGATGTTGTATCGGGATTGCAGGATGTTGTATCGGGATTACAGGGTGTGGTATCGGGATTACAGGATGTTGTATCGGGATTACAGAGTGTGGTATCGGGATTACTGCGGGTTCGGGATTCAATGGATCATTCAGTTATATTGTTGCGTCTCTGGCCTCAGTTTTTTTGATAATGGCTCCTGCACAGATTCATTAAGGAGGAAAATTACGGGTAAAATACGATAATAATGTGGCGACAACTGAAATAGAGACGTCGGACAGAAGATAAACGAAACAGCGCATCCCCAATACCTAATATTCGTTTATTATCATTATTATTTAGTTACTTTATACGTAAACAAATAACATGTTGCAAGGGAAGGTCTATCTTTTGGTGCTACTCTATGATACGGGATAAGATCTTTGCTAACAAGCTCCCACATTTTCTCGTCCACCAATTCATCCATCTTTTTCTTGTATCCATAACTCTCCGTGTCATAGGCGTCTTGGCGTAGTGTAAAACAAATTAGCCCACCTAACAAGGAAAAAATCACGACATAACAGAAGGGTAATTAAGGGAGACAGTTGCTCATTTAGTGTATTTAACTGAAAAGATAATGCAGTACAGCAAGAAAAGTGGATTACCACCCCCTTCTCAAAGGTTTGAGCCTGCGATGTACGTCAGCGGTAACATAATGAAAGTTTACAGCTGTGTGAGTGAGTGATCCCAAAATTGTGCCAATGTCATCACTATAACTCGTGGATTACATAATATATAATAAAGAGGCTGGTACTGTTCATGCATTGCTGATGATGTTCTAAATCCTTCTAATGGCCTGCATAAGCGACTATAATGTTGATGTTTTCTCACGCTCAGAAAAGCTTTCCTGATCACGACATCCCGTTCGAATGACGATCATCGGAGTAAACTAAAATGCTGTCCACACATATGACGTGTTTATTTGAAAACGTTTTTTCCTCCGTTCACACTGCCATAAACGATTCGAAAACGGAGTTTTTCGTAAACGCTTCCAAAAGTAAAAACGAAAATTACGCACGTGTGGACGGGAAGATTCATTTTCCAACGATCGAGAAGGTATGGAGCGCGGGGTGACAATAGGAGATATTAACTGACAATGAATTTATGCACTTCTTCTTTACTTTATTCATGTCGTGCAGTAGAGTTGTTTTCGTAGGAGTTGGAAGAGGTCAGTTCATGTCTTGCCGTAACAGTGACTTCGTACTGTAGGTTTTGCACTCATACGACAACGACTCTATCTATAGCTACATGCATGCTTACACAAGGTGTGGGGATCTGTATTACCTGGCTTGACTAGGCGTAAAATCTCATCCAAACCACAAGGTTTAACATGTCCAACGGTGAAAGTCCCAGAAGATATGACGGCATCATAGTCATCAGACTGGATCTGATCTATTCTCTGGTCACTGATTGGTGCACAGATGAGTTTCTTGTAAATGCCCTTGTCACGTGCAATGTCCAGCATTTCTTGAGAAATGTCCAGCCCATCCACGTTCGTGTATCCAAAGTCCTTCAGGTGCTGCCCTACAAACCCAGTCCCAGCGCCAGCATCGAGGATTTTCATATCAAGCCTTTGTCCACCAAAACATGTCTTTAACTCGCCATCAAAAACCTTGGCACTTGTTGTGTGAGCCACGTAACCATGAGAATTTGTCTCCTTGAAAGTTGAAATCATAACAAGAAAATCCCCATTAGATAAACTTACTTTTGTTTTGTGTTTGAAGAAAACGATTTTCCCGCCCACCTTTTTCCACTCACTAAAAGTATTCGATTTCGCTTGCATTGTATTATGGGTAAAATATTGATCAACGCTAACTCCTAGCCAAGCTGGAACACTTTTGGAGAGTGGGTGGGTGAGCCGTTCCCTGATTTACTGGTCGAGAATAAAGAAGGGAGTGTAGTGTGCTGCTCTGACGTGGTATATCATGCGCTATCTTGTTGCATAGAGTCGTTTTCGTATGTCGGAGTAAGAAGCCTACGGTCACGGAACGGAATCACAAAGACAATTGATCATTGCTCAACCAATCAGAATGTTTGGTCACGGCACGGCACGGCACGGTCACCACACAGCACGAACTGTACCGTAACTACTTCCCACTCGTACGAAAACGAAAACGAAAACGACTCTGATGTATATTTCCACGACGTGTAGCGCACCGAAGAATTATTAAACAGTATTACTATTCACACTTGTCGCCTGATTGAAAATAAAGCGTCTCCAACATCAACTGGCTCAATGGCTAATAGAGGGGAGGAGGTTTGGTTGTTACCTCATCATAATTCGTTGCCCATTTGTCATAAACGGCCTTTGTTTGTTCATCTGTTGTGGAACCATCAACCTCTTTTAGTACTTCATACCCACTAAATGACGTCATCTGTATGAGAGAGATATGTTGTTACATGTAATTTAGTAATGGGATATGTTTCAAACCGTATGTATTGTGCACATCCTGGAACAACCCTGGGGCGGTTAATATGCAAGTATCCCGCGATCATTTAATGTTACAATGCGTGTGATAGGAAGTGGTTTAAGGGGAATATTGGAAGTGAGAGGGAAAACACTGCTAGCAATGCAGACGGCTTAGAAACTGATCTATTTTAATAAAACCTATTTAACAAATAGAGTCCTGGCCCCGGTTGCACGAAAGGTGAATAGCGCTATCTACCGGATAAGTCTTATCCAACGGATAAAAATGATGCAGTTATCCAATAGAGTAAAACATCCCTGGAAGACCACTCATGAGGCATTCCATCAAACTCATCGATATACTGCGAGGTGGAAGAAAGGTCGTCACCCAAAGAAACACGCACTAAACTTTATAGAAAAGGACGAAACAGCAACGGTGACGATGACGAGAATGAGTTAGCGTCGCTTACTGTGGAGCTGCAGAGACTGGACCTAGAGGAGAAAGCATTAAGAAAGCAGAGAGGCAGTCAGAAATGCCGCGACAACAGATCGCAGAACAACGTGCCGCAATTGATCTTGAGCACCAAAAACAAGCAGCAACAACTTGGCCTTCATCCACCACGAAGCACAAGAAATAATCAGTGGTCATGTCCTCGTTGCCACATGAAGAGACTCCTCTAGACAACCGACTGCTGAACCCACAACACGATGACCGCTTCAGGACCGGCATGCAACGCCTCGTGGTTTCAGCCACATCTCAATGTACCACAGCAAATTAAATTACCACCCAGCCCAGAAATGTTTGTAAAGCCAAGTAGACTTGGACAGGGTGAGGCATCATTGTTAATTATAGACTTTATAGATAATTTGGTACCTCTAGAAGAAGAGGAGACCCTAGGAAACAAAGCACTCATGAAACAATAGTTTTCTAATTTCTACAAAGGTTCGGTAACTCGTTTAATTCAGTAAAACCACCAAGTGTAAACACGGTCGAAAACACTGATCATTTTCATCATAAACGCATACATTCGAGAACGCGCTCCAGAGTATGACATTTGAAAACGCAGCCCTATCGTATCAGTGTGGACGGCGAAAATGTACGTAGGCTTTCGAAAATGTGACGTCACGAAACGCATCGAAATATATGCACATCTAACACATCATTGTTGACCGATGAAAACGATTCGAAAACGCCAGTGTGGACGCGAAGCTTTTGCTGGAGCGTGGAAATTCTGTTCTAAATAGCGCTACGCGACGGTTCTAAAATTAGGTCGCGTAATAGATGTATGACTCACACAAGGATCACACAACTGTAATCGTACTGAATTTTTCAAACGTGGAATAAAATAAACATCCATCGTGAGTTACCGAAAATAACTCGATTGTTTGCATGACTTCTGTACATATAGCTTTCTGTCAATAGATGTAGTTATACATCGCTGGTCGTGAGTTTAATTATAAATTCTCAAGCACATAACTGTACACGTACTACTTCTGAATATTTCAAACGTGGAATAAAATAAACTTCAATCATTATACTTCTCAGAAATGTGTTTCATTTTACTAGTCGGATACCTTTTAACGACGGCGTGACGGCTCTCAGAATCTGAATGTGTTTCATTTTATTCAGTCGGACTGAATTTTTCAAACGTGGAATAAAATAAACTTTAGTCCGGAAACTATTTGACCCTTTGAGCATAGAATTACTTCATTAGGCGTTTGGATATCATCGCCCCCGTTTTCAGCCAATCGAAACCCTGAAACAGACATTCCTTTGACCGATACGATCACATACTCCGCATTCTGTGTACTACCAAGAATACGAAGAAGAAAAAAAATATACAAGAAAGCCCATTTTATAACTCGGGCTTCCTTCGGAAGGGCCCGAGTAATTAGTGATATCTCCGTGCACGGTTTATAGTGTTTGAAGTGAGATAATTAACACGAACATTTACGTCAGTTTTCTTGGCATACTGCATAACGGACTGGACTGGACTGGACTGGTAGAGTCCGCGGACTCTGTTGGAGTCGGCGGACTCTAAACTGATTTGAATCTTTATCGGAATCTTTATGAGAATCTGATCTTGATAAGATAATGAACGGCGTAGATCATTGTTGCTTAAGAATGGGCAGCGATTGAAATTATTATAGCCTGTGAAATTATTATGAAGCTTACATAGCTTTACTTCAAGTCTAAACCGAAAGGCATTAGGTTTTTGGTGTGTCTGGATGGATTTCCTACGTATAGGCACCAGGTCGACAAAGAAATGTCTGCGTGTTTTGTGCAATGGTTTACTTGTTTATATGTATGTCAATTTCATTTGTGTCCACGGATCCACGCTACATGCATACATAAATAAAACTTTATTAACGTGTCGCAAACTTCTTGACAGGTTGTGATACTAAATCTTGTGTTCTCTCTAATTAAATATGGACGAATTCTTGCCAAAAGCAGATCTGTACAGCCCCGCAAATGATCCCGGCCCGCAAATGATCCCGGCCCACAAATGATCCCCAATGGGATCATTTTGGGGATCATTTGCGGGCCTCGAGGCCCGCAAATGATCCCCAGTGAGGCCCGCAAATGATCCCCAGTAAAACTAGGACTGGAACTCGGGACTGGTGTGGGATTCAAGTATAATAGTCAAAGAAATATCAAAGCAAATTTATTTTTCAATATTCAACATTTATGTAAAACTAATAATGATATAATAATCATAACCATATTATTAGTGTTTTCTATATAGTCCTTGCAAAACTCAATCTATTTTTGACATAGTATTCCACAAGCAAGGTTTTTTGAAAGTTTACAAGGCTTAAGAAGTTGTTTTGTTTGTTCAAACGTTTTGGACTAAGGAGTCATCATCAAAACTTGGTTGTTATACTTGACACTGAGCCAGAATAACACTTTTCTTTGACGTTGATTGAGTTCGTTACTGTTACAGTAACGATCTCAATCAACGTCAAAGAAAAGTGTTATTCTGGCTCAGTGTCAAGTATAACAACCAACTTTTGTGCAGTTATCACAGAACTCATTCTCGTCGGAATACACGTGTAAACTTTCCCTCTTGCTCTCAAATAATCCCTTTGAATAGCTTTCGAACTCTTTCCCACACTTTGGGCAGATTTCTACGGAAGTAATCCCTTCTCCGTACTTTAGCTTGAGCTCCTCTGCTGTCTCCATTAGACTTTCGAAAAGTCCTTCCTCTTTCTGTTGCTACGCGCCCCGGGGAATAAATGTAATGCAAATAATAAACCATCAAATAATAAATGAGCACCCTTTGTTTTAAAAAACCGTGTCTCCGATTTCCGATAAACGCTTTTGTTGAGGAGATATTTGCTGTCAAAGTTCAATAATGTGTTTTTAAGCGATTTACACATAAATCATCAAATAACTTTTAAACGAGGCAACGTATCAAAAATCGGAGACAGGGTTTTTTAGAACAAAGTGTGCTCATTACAATGGCACTTTCCGTTTAGAAATCGATTGAATTCCCGCGTGCAAAATTCTCTTTGAACAAGGCCGGTCGAATTTTCTAAAATGTGCAATAACAAAAAAATATTTACAAAATAGGAAATAATCTCCAGCATATTTAGAATCTGCATTTATTCAGCTTTAAGAAAATGTATACTTTTATACATGTTGGACGAGTGGTTAGTGCGCTACGCGGCTTTCAGTGAACAGTGATCACGAAGGTCCCCTGTTACCTTTTAAAAGCTTGCATTACATATAATAATTACTCGTGCCCAGGCCGTAGGCCGAGGCACGAGGTATAATCTACAGCGAGTATTATTTTTTTTCAACGTCAGAAAATCACAAAGTTGTGCAATATCCGGTCACATGCTATCGCGACGCCATTTTGTATTTTAGACAAAGCGCGCGAGGAAGGCTTCGGCGATTCATGTGGAGTTTCACGAGCGAAATCTTGCACTTTTTACTCATCGGAGTGTTTTAAAGTTGAGTGTAAAGACGAGAAGATCTTCCAATTTGAGATCGCCACCCCTTCGATCGTGTCTAACGAAGTCGAAGAAGATGGCTATTTTGGACTCGATCGCCACACGAACTGAGACCAGGAATGCCATGAGCTTCATTATCTTATCAAGATCAGATTCCCATAAAGATTCAAATCAGTTCAGAGTCCGCGGACTCAACGAGAGAGTTAGAGTCCAACAGAGTCCGCGGACTCTACCAGTCCAGTCCATTCTCAGTCCAGTCACATTATACATAGCAGCCACTTTTTGGCAGTCGCGCCACAGGGTCTCCCGCAAAGAAGCGCTTCTTTCGGGAGATCCGTGGCGATTTTCTTGGCTTTCACCTACGTCATCGAAAATTTTCCCAGGACTTATATAGAACAAAACCTTCATAGGCCGAAAGAGCAGCCAAAACTATATATCTCAGCCGAAGTTTTAGTTAAAAGAAGTTTTAGATACGAAGATATGAGCGATCGCTTATGCTCATAATTTAGTTTAAATGTATGGGTCCGCCATAGCGACACCAACATGGCGGCCAAATCACGAAGACTGAAAATCATGTTTAATTGCAAATACTTCAAGTTTTCAATAGCTATTTTCATCAAAATAAAGTTACCCATCATCTACTAAGTTAAAATCGTATTATTTCAAACGAATTTTCCTATTTCTATGGCTTTTGAAAATGCGTGACTGTATTGCGTGACAGAATCGATATAAATTTCTTATAACGATATATAAACAACATATCCAACAAACAGTTTTGTGAGGTGAATAGTTTGGATTTTAGCTTTTTGATGACGTCATGTGAAAACCAAGATATACAGTATGCCAGTTTTCTTATCGATAAATTCTGATTGGAATCTATCCAGAAAGCTCATATAGTACAAACGGGACAATTATGTATTCTAGCAACCAAAAGAGCATAGCCTTATGTTGTAAATGTCGCATGGACCCAGAGTCAATAGATCCAGTAGAAGTATAGAAAATGAACTAGAAGTTCTTGATTGAGATGCGTGACAATGGTAACAAAATTATTTAAAGTGTCAATTGTATTTTTACAGACGTTTCGGGCATAGCCCTTCATCAGTAGAAGTAGACTGCCATAAGAATGCCGCGGCCTTATACAGAACATTTCAGGTGGACAGTTGTATTTCAGCGCTTGTAAAAGTGCAAATGTGTAAATGTGCAAATGTGCTTTTCCGAGGTGGACAACCTTAATCACATTGACTGTATGTGTATAAATGCTCTTGATATAATAGCTTTGAGACCGGGTTTATACTATGGCACTCGATTTAAAGAAAAATCGGTTCTGCAAGCGGGCTACATTCAATAACAAACAAGTACAAATGCCAAGTCTAACTAGTACTATCATATTCTTTATCAACTGGATATTAAAAATGTCATTTCATGCTACCTTTGCAGTCGGATTTTCTGTCTTGATCGGTACTGCAAGCATCGAATCTTCGTGTTGCAATGAGATACGGACCTTGCTTGGTCGTAACACAGGTAGCCCACAAGATGCATATCGATATCGTTGAGATACAATACCGGCAATACAACTAGTCATAGTTGACACTACAGCTGCCCCCGTTCTTTAAAAACTGACTGGGAACTATAAATTAATCTGAAAAGTAAACTAGATTATATTTGGTTGTAAATACGTGTTACAGGCCCGTAGCCAGGATTTTTTGTGGGGAGGTGCTCCCCAGGCCAAAGTGGACCTAACTATAAAAATGCACTTAGGATAGCAGCAATTCATAGAGGGTCCTGAAGGGAGCCTACAAATCCCATTTCCCAGTCGATTAAAAAAAAAATCCCAGTCCCATTGACATGAATTCAAGAAAATCCCAGTATCGTGGACTCGCTTCTAGCGACCACCCTATTAGATAATTCATCTAACAATTTCCTGATCTCATACTTTATGGCAATTGTAAATGATTATTTCACTATGTTTGCATTTCTAAGTGTGCTTTTTGAAGACTTCCTTGCTTTGAAACGTATTAAAAACCGTTCTCTTGGTTGCTCTATTTGACCTGAATTTTGTGGAATAATAAATGGTTGCAAAAAAAATAATCAATTTCCGCTCTTTTTATGATTCTTCCCGAGCGTGTTGTGGTTGTATGTGCAGCTTCGTGCTCGTCTCCTATCACAGCAAGGATAATATTGTTGCAGGGCCGTAGGAAATTGAAAATAAGTGGTGGGAGACGTTTAGCGAGCGCCGTAGGCGCGAGCCGCTAAATTTTTGAAATCTAGAGCCGGCTCGGAAATGCTATTTCCAGCGTTCTCCAAGAGCTATTTGTGATTTACGCGTATTGCTAATTACTTCCTACACTGTCTCGGCAAACCAATGCATATTGAAAAATGTATAAGGCTTATAATAATATGCTGTTTTGCAATACGCTTTCCCATTCCCAAAGTGGTTTTGAAATTCCCAGTCCCATTAGCAAAATCCCAGTCCCAGTGGTACAACCATTTTCCCAGTGTTAAAAAATGGCCATTCCCAGTCAGTCCCATTTAATCACAGACAACCCAAGCTCAATACGTTTGTAAGGGAATGTATGGGGATTTAAAATATGCCGTATTTTATTTGGAAATATTTAATTAAAGTTTGTCAACTTTACCTGTGTTGTATCATTCTGTTGATTTTTGACTCTTGTGTGCAGTTTAGGGGGAATTTTAATAGGGATTTATTTAACAGAATGACACAACAGGTAAAGTTGACAAACTTTTATTAATTATTTCCAAATAAAATACGGCATATTTTAAATCCCCATACATTCCCTTACAAACGTATTGGGTTGCCTGTGATCCAGCCTCCGTGGGTGTTTGGTGGCAAACATATTTACCACCTCTTCTAAGTCAAATTCTTATAATGGATGTGCATGGATAAGTTTGGCGCGCGGTTCGTTCACGGTGGAAAGAGAGTGCAGTCGGTTTTAGTTTGCCAGTGAATAGTGGACCTTTCCCCAAAAAATGTGGACCTTTGGGGTCTGTGGGGGGGGGGGGGGGGGTGCGAACGCACCCCGTGCACCCCCCTGGCTACGGGCCTGACTGTTACATTTCTGTTCATCACTGAAGCGCTACACAGGGGGCTTTCTCAGTATATCACCGTCCTGAATCCCTGAAAATTTGAATAACAATAGTTCATATTGTTGTATGCCTCGTTCTACAAAGAGTTCTTGATTTGAATAACAAAGGTTTTTCAGGATAGTGATATACTGAGAAAGAGCCCCGCAGACGCGGCTACTGAAGGTCAGGTTTTTCATCAATATTCTAATTCAATCTCTTATATGAAAATCATTGATTGATTACAAACGAGTACAACAAATTAAATTCCTTATATTTTAGCTAAAGAATAGCCTGCGTAGCTTGGCTTTCCAAAACCCTTGGCATCGCAGCGTATAAACTAAAACATTGTTTGGTCACTCGTTGCGTGACTCGGCAGAGCATCCATGCGTAATTAGATCGACTTTCAATTCATGTATCAAGTAGATTTTCTCTTCTATATTTACGATACTCGAGTATGCAAGTGTAAATATAACCAAAAACTAAAGTACAATTGTTGATGTACATCTGCGATGCATTTAATTTTCAGTACGAAAACAATTTCGTGTATTCTTGGGCTTGAAAATAACATACAAGAACACATGTGACGGCTTTAGACAGTAGACCCACGCTTCTTCGTGACGGAATGTTTCCTTCAGCTTCTGAGTTCCGCACATCAGTATTTTGGTATTCAGCTTCTGAGTAGTAGTTTTTAGTGTGTTTATATTGTGGATCTGAAGACGTATCATGTTTTTTTTCGGTGATGATCGGTACTGTTATAAAACACAGTGAGCCTGCGTTTATTTCAGCCAGTCACAATCCCAGCTGTCCTTTGCGGTCGTAAAGTTGAAAAATCGGAGATTTGCCCTATATATAGTCTCCTTCGCATCCGTTTTACGTGACGTAACTAAAAACGGATGCGAAGGAGACTACCCTATATACTATATATATTTACATACTAGTAGTTTCTGGTAGAAAGTGAAGTGCTGCGAGTTGTGCACTGCCGTACATGGTAACACATAAAAGTGAAATGTAGCTTTCAATGCATACATGTGGTTGTCCCTTGTCAGCAAGGTGCATTAGTGGTAAAATAAAATAATAAAAATGCGGTATAATAATAATAATAACTTTATTACTGTGTCATGTGTTCTAGCTTACAAGAAACCTATTTCCCTCCCATATATCTACTGATTCTCATTCCCACCCTTGTCCCATTGTTCCCATCCCACATCTCCATTGATTCTCATTCCCATCCCGGTCACATTGTTCCATTCCATGTCTCTATTAATTATCATTCCCACCCGAGTTTGGTGTTGCTTAATACAAATGCTAACACTATAATAATCTGGTCATAGACAGACAGCTATAGACATGTACCAGCACTAAAAGCATGCAATACTGACTTTGCACTATTTATGTTGCACGCTTGTAATAGTTTGTACTCTACTGATATGCAGTAATTAATACAAATATGGATTCAATGAAATAGAGAATTGTGTTTGGTGTATATTATATACAATGTTACTGGCCAGATATCAGGAAACGGATGTCGAAGCCTCATAGCACACTTGTAGAAGATAAAAGTACATCAGGATGGATCGTATAATTTGATTCAGTAGTTGCCTCAATGCCAATGGCAATGGCATGGGCCGGATTGGTTTGACGAAGACCAACGAGCTCGATCAGGTAGATAGGTCAGCGACAGCATCTGGGATACTAACTGTGTCTTTCAAAAGCATTCAAGTACATGCTGTCTCCTTCGGTCAACTCTGATCGACTGTAGAAGTAACTTAAGCTTAAGTACTTCATTGTGGAACTGGACGTGACTGAGCCGACACAACAGCGCTGAAAACTCATAAAAGAACATTGTCTTCCCCTTGAAATGTCACTAAATTGTTCATGACCCTGATGAATGCTTCCAGCAATGAATAAAGTTGCATTTGACATCATGGATTTGTAGAAAACGAACACTTTCCTGGCTTGAATCAGCGAAAAATAAACGATACTCAATATTAAAATCGATTGAACGTGTTGCGAGTGTGCGCTGATCAAATGTACCGTGGCTCACAAAAATCATCTCCACACTCAAACCCACTCCGTGAAATGCAGTCGAGATTCTCGTTGCATAGATCCCACACGACCAAACATGACACAGGAACTCCGTCAAGATTAGTTTCGCTGCTCGCCCGGCGGCTCGGCTCGCAGCAATTACGCGGGGACTACAATATATGCCTCCTCAGGCCGAAACCCTGCGGGGGCAATAACTTTATTTACAGCTATTTCAAAAAACGTTGATACTGAATAATAGTGTATTCCAAGACCGAAATGCATTTTGGGACTCGTGTATTATTGTCTAAAGTAATATAAACTAGACGCTCTTCTAGCGTGAAGTCGGGCTTCTAAATGAAATGTAACCTATTTGAACTAAATATAGATATCTTATAGTGCGACTAAAACAGTGTTTGGTCACGGGCAACAGGTCACGTAGAGTCAGTATTTTGGGTAATATTTGTATTTTCCGTATCGCTTATGTGTATTTGTTTCTGATGACCCGATATCCGAACCCACAACAGTAATCCGAACCCCGACATCTGGTTTTATTTATGACGTCAGCGACCTAAGGTAGGTAGTCGCTGACGTCATAAATAAAACCAGATGTCGGTGTTCGGATTACTAAAGGTCATCAGAAGCAAATACAGTACAATAACAGAGCTTCTCTGCCTGATAGCTTATAAGCGATACGGAAAATACAAATATTACCCAAAATACTGACTCTACGTGACCTGTTGTCCGTGCAAATACCGTATACATAAACTAGACATCGCAGAGTGATTAAACAATGTTTGAATGAAGTGTAAATATGGGTTTGCCTCGACGGTTATCGGTCGGCTGAAAACCTTACAACTGTTCTCTTCACCGCCGGCTGCGTGTATCAACTCACTTCGTTCTAAGTTCTGAAGATCTCTAAACCCTTTGCAGTACTAGTACTGGATTGATAAATCCATATCTCTATGAATTATTGTGGTTATTTGAAAACAAGACGACATAAACTTCCTCCAACAAGGTTTATTCAGACTCGACCAGTCTCGTATTGATAAATCATGTTGTTAGAGCCTTCGGTGATTATCTTAGCGGCCGGCACAGGGCGCATGCGCTGTAGAACCCAGTATGCTTTCTGAGGTCAACGACGTCGACGCTCTTCTAGCGTGAAGTCGGGCTTCTAAATGAAATGTAACCTATTTGAACTAAATATAGATATCCTATAGTGCGATTTTCAGTGCGATTGAAACAGTTTTTGGTTGCTCGTCGTTGCATGACTCGAGCTCGATAGAACATGCTTTCCTTGCAATTTCAGTACTGCGAACTTTACAGTATATCAGTAAAAACGTTAATAGCCCGACTTCACGCTACTAGAGCGTCCTGTTTCAATCTAAATTTAGATTTAGACGAGAAAAGACTTATATTTTGGCCCCTTGACCTCCGGTGCTTTCCCTGATTGGTTTGTGCTTTGTAATCTTTCTTGGCCAGACTTCATGTCTAGGTGCATGCGCTGTAGAACCCAATATGCTTTCTGGGGTCGACGAAGAAGAACGCTCTGCATTTCTAGAGTCGGGCTCCTTCCACAGGAAGCCCGACTAACAAGACGCTCAATGAGCGTATACTCGGGCTTATGATAAGGACAATGTCAGTTGCGTGAGGAGAGACCGGACAATGACTGACAGTTGCGTGACGAGGGAGGCTATGTATATATGTGTCGAGTTCATTTGATTTGCTGTTGAGTTTGAGTTGATTTGATAACGTTTTGACTTAGAGTTCAATTGAATTGCTTTAATTTTTATGAGTTCAGTCGTGTAAAGGCCCAGTGGAAAACGCTGAACATCTTTTAGAGTTGGCCCACACGAATCGGCGTATGTTGTTTGTATGTGAGAGCGTATTTAAGAAGAACTGTGGATGGCTTGTCTTAAATACAAGATATTTTACCTTTTGGCCAGATCAACTACTTCTTATACTTCTAGTCTTCGAAGACGATGGCTTAAAACTATCTTAGTTAATCCAGGGGCGGATCCAGGGGGAGGGTTCTGGGGGTTGCAACCCCCCCTATGGATATTTTTTTAATACCGCTTGTATAGATATGTCTGTCCGTAGGTCTCTCTTGCACTTTGAGCTCTCTCCCTCGTAAGAATAATATAATTTATTCATACTGTTTATACGACCGTTCGACTTCGAGGCAGGTTTGACTGATAAGAGAAAGAACCTGCCGTTTTTAGCGTCAAAAACGTATGTGAAGTCTTCACTGATTTGTAAGCTCACCCAAGAAGAGTCTTCCAAGCATCTTTGTTGGATGTCCAATAAACTGAAAATTTTACTGAAAATTGAGTTTTGTTGTGTTAATAAAACAACTCCAGATCTCTAAAATTGCACATAATGACATAGCTACACACTGTTGTCCTGCACTTTGACCAAATACCACAATACTACCTTGACTATAAGGTGCCTTTACTGTTTTATTGGGATCAATCAAATAAAAAGTGGGACCAGGATTTTTCTCTACATCTGTACACAATGCAGATTGACACAATACTTTCCTGTGATTAAGATCTTTGTGGGAAACCATATATTGTGATATTATTGCATTGGATTCTACTTTAAAATTTCTTTTCAAACCCTTTAAGATTATAAATTGTTGCCGACACCCATAAATAGTTTTGCTGAAAGAATGTCTTCTACTTCTGTAGTATACTTTGCATTTAACATCAGAGTAAGAGTAGACATTCAGGGCAATAATACGTATATTCTTGAGAAAAAGATGAATATTTGACGATGCTAGAACCTGTTTCTTGATGATACGTCGAATGTACTTTCTTAATTTCCTACTTTTTCGGAAAATAGACGTCAAGCTTTTGAAAGAAATTCTGCTTGGCTCTCGATCACGATGAGCATGGCGGTGTATTCTACTACTATTACTAACGGTGCAAGTACTATCACAAGCAACAAACATGGCATAGCGAGATCTTACATTGTTTATTGTATTTAATTCATGATTATTGACATTCAGCTGAACTTGTACACTGGCTTCAGATACAAAGGCATCTATAGCACTTAGTCTATTTTCAGTCAAACTTGCTTGTTAATTCACCTTGATCGTTGGCCATGACGGTGATAACGACGGTATATGCACTGCATTAAAACTCTCTCTTTGATATAGAAAAATACTATTTTTAACAAGATTAACACAATAAAAAATATAAACAGAATGTAAACAAGGATTGACTTCATTTTCGCATCAGATTTGTGTTCTTCTTGATGCGATTTCAAAGTTGTTTTCTCACCTTTGGATTTGTTCATGTACGTGTTGGAATCACACTTCTGAATCAGTACATCTGGCTTCAAGTTGTGATATACATGCTTGGCTAGGCAGTACTCAGTTGAGTTCACATTTAAGTCAACATTAGAGTTCATTTGTATTATAGTTCTTGAGTTCATTTGATTTGCTTTTGAGCTTGAGTTCAATTGTTTACCTTTTGACTTTAAGTTCAATTGATTTGCTTTTGATGAGTTCGTGTAAAGGCCCTTTCGAAAACGCTCAACATCTTTTAGAGTTGGCCCACACGAATCGGCGTATGCGTTTGTATGTGAGAGCGTATTTAAGAGGAACCGACGGATGGCTTGCCTTGAATACAACATAATTTTTCTTCTGCACAGGTCAACTGCTTCTTTCACTTCTAGTCGTCGAATACGATGACTTAGCACTATCTCAGTATCTGTCCTGAGCGAACAATAATTCGGATTACGTTCGATACACGCTCGCAAACTGTTTGAGCGAATCATACTTTCGGATTTAGGTCGATAGGCTTTCGGAAATATTCGATCCGTTTTTGGCGCCATTAATATGCACCCTCAAGTGACCTCAATTACGTTTAAAAACGTATCGAAGAGTCGAAGATCTTTATCGATGTTCACCGACACAAATATCCTTCCTCGTCACGCAACTGTCATTGTCATATTGCCCGACTATACGCTCATTGAGCACCTTCTTTTGTATTTTTGCCGTTCACTGACCTGTTTTGAGCGTTCTTCGTCGACCCCAGAAAGCATATTGGGCTCTACAGCGCATGCGCCCTGTACTTTATGATCATTCTAAACCATAGTGTTTTATCTTTATAATCTATCCCTGAAACATTGCAACACGTACAATCGTATTCTGCACGGTTTTCGCTGAATAAACAGATTAGATCACTGTTATCTTTATAATCTATCTCTGAAACATTCCAACACGTACAATCTACATGTGTAAGTATTCTGCACGGTTTTCGCTCAATAAGCACATTACATCACTACCTTGCCTACATGTTTGATGCATTAGTCTACGGCGCGCGGCCTCTTGCTCGATCGAGCTTTATTGCCATTGACAATATTTCATTGACAATGGATATATGGTCGAGAGCAAATCAAAATTAGCAACAAAAGGCCTACTCTGGGGTCCAATGTCGCCTAATAACAAACATGACATAGCGAGGTCATGATAGTTTTTGAGTTCATTTCATTTGATTTTCAGTTCGTTTTTTGATGAGTTCGAGTTCGTGGAATGAAGTCGTAGAACAGCCCTTTCGAAAACGCTCGAGGAAGATTTAGAGTATGCGTATCTGGTATGTAGTAAGCGTATGCGTTTCGATGGCTTGCTTTTCAGTCTCGACTGCCTCGACTGTTTGCATGACTTCTGTACATATAGCTTTCCGTATTAGATGTAGTTACATCGCTGGTCGACGTGAGTTCAATTATAAATACTCAAGGACATAACTGTACACGTACTATTATAATTAGCAACTAAAGGCCTAATCTGGGTCCAATGTCGCCTAATAACAAACATGACATAGCGAACTAGAATCCTGACCTTTCGATAGCTTCAAGATTTACAGCTGCTTTCAAAACTAAGATTCAAATCTACTTGAGTTTTGTGTCTCGTTTGTCTTCCCTTATCTGCTTCAGGAGTAATCTTGAAACTCGATACGATCAAATACTTCGCATTCTATGACCATGAAAAAAAAAAAAAAGAATTTGTATTTTATAACTCGGGCTTCCTTCGGAAGGGCCGAGTAACTAGACGCTCTATAAGCGTTCACTCGGCTGGTGGAATCATTAGTCTGCGAATACAGCCTCTTTTCGGTGGTCGCGCCGCCAAAATAAAAAGTGGCTGTATATAAACTGTGAATGTGCCAATTTTAGACTCTCCAGTTTTTCTCATCTTTATTGTCATTGAATCGTCATGATGAATATTTACATACAACTGCATAGCTTTCTCTACTATATCATGATCATCAAATATATTCATGGCAGCTTCTGTTGACGACAGAACGTACGATACAAGAACACTAATGCACAACAATGTCAACATTGCAAGAGACACGATCGACAAGACCACTCCAAAAGTAGTATTTTGTGACATATACATTGTACTAACAACAAGTAAAAGGCAAAACAATACTAAATTTATCATATTCACCTCAATGTTTACGAGTTTAAAGAGATTTTTACGTGTACTATGATTCTTTTGGTTGGCGACTGTTGTTGAACATTTCTTGTCGTCGTTCATCAAGGTCGAGGCTTCAGCTTGATCAGTCTGGTATTCATCAGAATCGGAGTAGTACTTTTCAGTACAAGAGTTTATAGTCAAGTTTTTAGTCATAGTTTCGTCATTTGTAGTCATTTGTTTGCCATTTCTAGCCATGATTTGCTCATATTTGCTCATATTTTGCTCATTTGATTTCATAGTTTGCTTTGATTTCTCTTTGATTGGTGGAACATGCCACTGTTTCTCTTGTTTCCGTGAGCAACTAGCAGGTTTGCCATATCACATACAATGATATTTGGCTGATGTTGCATCGATACGATTAAATCAATATAGTCGCGAGGACTTTCTGCTCGCAGCACGAACTTCAGGGTTTCATCATTCTTTGCCAATCCATTACGTATTTGTATTCGAACCAGAAGGTGTACTGCCAATCGAAGTTGCAAATGCTTTCACTTCCTTGAGATTTGAATTATTCAAAATCTCAAGGAGTCTTTCTTCGGTAATTTCTCTACAATCCAATTCCAATTCACCGTTACTTCTTTTTACTTTCCTATGCTCGGTGTTTAGTAGCAAGGGGCTTTTTCTCGTTTCCATGCCAATGAAAGGCGACCAAGAGAGAAGATTGGGTTTAATCTCCAAGGCAGGAACAGATCGTCCAGGAAATCCTCGCAATATCATTGCCAACTCCACGGTATTCTATATGTCAGGTAACGTTCTATCTGGACCACCCCTCCCCTCCCTAGCGCCCCTATATGTCAGGTAACGTGCCTCTATATGTCAGGCGCCCCTATATGTCAGGTAACGTTCTATCTGGACCACCCCTCCCCTCCCTAGCGCCCCTATATGTCAGGTAACGTGCCTCTATATGTCAGGCGCCCCTATATGTCAGGTAACGTTCTATCTGGACCACCCCTCCCCTCCCTAGCGCCCCTATATGTCAGGTAACGTGCCTCTATATGTCAGGCGCCCCTATATGTCAGGTAACGTTCGATATATCTGGACCACCCCTCCCCTCCCTAGCGCCCCTATATGTCAGGCAGCCCTATATGTCAGGTAACGTTCTATCTGGACCACCCCTCCCCTCCCTAGCGCCCCTATATGTCAGGTAACGTGCCTCTATATGTCAGGCGCCCCTATATGTCAGGTAACGTTCTATCTGGACCACCCCTCCCCTCCCTAGCGCCCCTATATGTCAGGTAACGCGCCCCTATATGTCAGGTAACGTTCGATATATCTGGACCACCCCTCCCCTCCCTAGCGCCCCTATATGTCAGGCGCCCTATATGTCAGGTAACGTTCTATCTGGACCACCCCTCCCCTCCCTAGCGCCCCTATATGTCAGGTAACGTTCTATCTGGACCACCCCTCCCCTCCCTAGCGCCCCTATATGTCAGGTAACGTGCCTCTATATGTCAGGCGCCCCTATATGTCAGGTAACGTTCGATATATCTGGACCACCCCTCCCCTCGCCCCTATATGTCAGGCGCCCCTATATGTCAGGCGCCCCTATATGTCAGGTAACGTTACCAACCCCGGTCGAACGGCCTGGTCCAAAATCGCTCACTGACATCTTTTAGCGTAGGCCTACCGCGAACGGCGTATGCGTTTGTAAGCATAGTGAGCGTTTGGAGAAGTAGGTGATGAAGAACTTCAAGAGACATCGTTTCAATTTTTTTCAAACCTCAGCAGTAAACTGAACTACGATCACTGAACCCAGCGAAGAACCGACTTTGGACCAATCGAATGACATGCTGCTGTCGGGCTTCCTGTGGCCGGGATGGAATGGACGGTCTAACCGGAAAAAAAGCCTAATTTAAGACTCGGCGTCTGCCACAGGCAGCCCAGCCGAGTAATAATAATAATTTATTTTATTTTTAGTGCATTCCATCAGAAACAATATACCAGCTCCATATTGCGAACAAATCACTGTATATTTACTTTTTATTTCAAAATAACTAGGCCCACAATGCACTTTGGTCTTGGAATGCACTATTCAGTATGCAGTATTCAGTATGCAGTATTCAGTTTTCATCGTTTTTTGAAATAGCTGTATACACGATTAAAATTAAAGCTGAAAAGCTTGTGGGGTCGTGTACAAAGCAATGAAAATAAAAATAAAACTATGTATATAAAATTCTAAATGCTATATAAATAATTACTATAAATACTAATTAAATTACTAATATAATTAAATTTCTACTCTAAAATAACTAATATAAAAATATAAAAAATGTTATATCGATGTTACACTGACTAATTTCAAAAATATATGTTTACATGTACAAGCCTTAATAAAATTGATAATTAATGTCATTACAATGCATTGTCTGAGGCGATGTCGAATTAAAATCTAAACTATACAGTGCTTGATATTTCATTGCCATTAAATGGTACTTCTTGGCAGTGTTTATAGTGTCATTTAATTCTGGTAATAGAGTGTTCCAGGTTATAGCGCCCCTGTGGGCAATAGAGTTTTTCATATTCACCTCGCCTTTGGTGACTAATTGTTAATAAATTAGTAGAATTACACAGGTGATTATAGAAAATCAAGTGCACTGATTGGTCGAGAACTTCGGACTATTTCTCGATAGTTACCTACAGCGTTTTGACAAAATGGAAATATGAAATTCTACTAAAACAATTAGTCACCTCAGGCTCAGTGAATAGCAGTGATAATAACCTTGACTTCGTCTCGGTTATTATTCACCGATATTCACCTCGCCTTTGGTGACTAATTGTTAAATAGTACTATTTCATGGTTATATATTGGTTGCACTCTACTGGATCGATCAGACTGTATTGACTGAAAACTTCATGCATTTCCTTTCTTAAAACATTTTCCATTTAGCTATGAACGACTAGTGAGATGAGTGTTAGTCAGGCGTGGTGGATCCAGACTGGTTTACACCATTTTCTGGAAAACAGTCAAAATTTTCAAAGTAGCAGTAATATATAGCTCTCTTGAGTGTTTAATTTATTCATGAAACTTGTTTAAAGGTACAAAAATAGCTGGTTAGGAAAACAGTCAACTATTTACACAATCATGTAATATCTAATATATATGAAATTACTGGACTCTTCTGCAGACTACTTCTGGGGTACTCCCATTATAAGTGTATGGGTGTGTGTCACAGGCACCCTGGGACCTCCCCTGCCTACGCCCCTGCAACAGGGGGTGTGCACTGAAACAGAGTAGCAAATTTGTCAATTTGTACTGAAAATGGGTATTTTAGTCACACATATGGTAAGAAAATGAAGTGAACTGAAACAGGGTACGAAAATCAACATGTTCAGAGGTACAGGTAGCACACCACCACCCTAAATTATGGTGAGTATCCCCTGCCAACCTGAAGGCTACACCAGTACATGGACTCCTGTGGTGCAAAGGATGCAGTGATATTCCATCATCATTAGCTTATTAGTCTATGTCAGAAGATCTGTGTAGTCTCTGCCGAGTGTCTCCCAGCTGAAACGGCTCACATCAACCTGAACAGCAATATTTTTTTTAAGAGAATGAAAAGAAGGAATGAATTAATATATCATATAAGGAATTGTTCCAGCATTTAGAAAAAAAAGACAAAGAAGTGTCTGTGGAGTCAAATATGTGAAACATATAGCATGCATTACTAGTGGCACTAGGGTAGGGAAACAGAAGGAAAGGGGGAGGGAGAGGGGAAGATGGAGGAGTCCCCCTCCTCCTAATCCTCCCCTTCCCCTCCCCTATAGTCTCCTTTGCAGACACGAGAGAGTAGCGTTGCGTGACGAAATCCCTGACGGCTGCAAAGGAGACTACCTCCCCTAGGGACACGAGAATACTTCAAGTAATACAATAGATCAAACATGAAAAAGAGTCAACGTCAAGGTGTTTGGAAATCAACTGAAGCAATCATCAAGTTAAAGTTGACCAAAATTTTATGCTAAGAACACTTCACAGTGGTGATTTCTTTTGTTTTTGTCACATGAATTATTAATGTGTTTGAGAAGTTTCATTTCATTTCTAATTTATGAGTATAAAATATTCATGACCAACAAATTGAAATAAAAAATGAATAATGCTATGTTATATAATGACTATTATGACACAAGGGTACAACCACTGCAATAATATTGGTTTACATGTAGGTGTTGATTCCATAGCTCACAACTAGTCTATCTAGCAAATACTGAAGGCTGGTCACTCATAAACAGTTCACCTTTATAGTATGGTTTCTGACATGACCAGGATTCTTGCAGAAGTAACGGAGCCTTTTTGCAAGCTGTTCTTGGGTTGAATACAGATACTCTTCTACAAGCAGAGACGATTTGATATCAAGAACTCATTACCACATGCCTTTATTCAAGTATAAATTGAACTGTACAAGTAACTTGAGGATTTTAGGATCAAAGAACGTACATGTACAATGAATAAAAATCAATAAAAAGTCACTTTGTACTGTTTGACTACAGTACATGTAAATACCTTTAACAGACTTTACTGTGCAATGCAAACAAGTGTAACCACTTTTAATATCTAATTATATTATATTTTGGAACATTTTTATACCCATACACGCGACAGAAGCATGCAATAAATACACTAGTTACGGTAGTGACACTGTCTTGTTTGCATCACAGTAAAATCACTCAATTTTTGAAATGCCAACATACTTGGGAATATCTCAGGATAGACTAGTCTGTTTGGACAGAGAGGGTAACATCTAAACTGAACAGCTTCTAACCTGAAATCAGTGTGACATAAAAGATTGATTTCACTCAAGGAGACTACTATATGTCAATGGCACAGCAAATTCCTCAACCTTAAATTATTCAAATTACATAACTGTAGTTAGTATCGCAGATGTTTGGAGTGGAAAAATTAATGAATCTGGTCTGGATTTTTAATTAATAAAATATAACTTTAACTTACATCGCAACGCCAAAGAACTCGTGCTCAGCAGTAGACACTGCCACATCAGCAGCCAACAGAATTGCAGTATAATCATTGCGTGACTCTTGATAACCCCAATTATTAATCCTGTCTCCAAGTCGAGTTTTACCTTCTTCAAATATACCTGTAACAATTACATGTTACAATGAATATCATGAGGGGAATTTAGCATTGTGTGCTGAAACTACAGACAGCACATGTACATGTAAGTACAAAACATACATGTATGCAGATATTGTGGTGTAATTTTTTTCCCACTGGTTGAAATTTTTCGGAGGGTTGTTTCAAAGTTAGGGTTTTATGATGGGTAAGTTATGTGTTTTGGTTTGTTTTAAAGGATTTTTAAATCCTCCCAAACAATGTCCTAAAAAATTTAAACCAGCGAAAAAATTTGATTTCACATAACCATTTCATTACAACACAAAGCAAACGCTGTACATAACAAAGCGCACCATCAGAATAGTTTGCAAGACTAACTTGGAATTTCTGAAAATTTCTCTCCAATAACAGAAACCTTGAACTCAAGTTGTTCTTCCAACAAGTGGAATAACACATTGAAGAATGCTTCTGGATTCTTGTCATGCTCCCTGTTACAAACAAATAATTAATTAATAAATTGCTGTTTAACGTGTCGGTGTTTATAGCAGTACGGCTGGTAGGGACATGACTCTCACACTCACTTGTTACTACATTCTATATTCTATACATCCAACACTCATCTCATTAGTGGGGACACGACTCTCACACTCACTTGTTACTACATTCTATATTCTATACACCCAACACTCATCTCACTAGTGGGGACATGACTCTCACACTCACTTCTTACTATATTCTATATTCTATACACACAACACTCATCTCTCTAGTGGAGACACGACTCTCACACTCACTTGTTACTACATTCTATATTCTATACACCCAACACTCATCTCACTAGTGGGGACATGACTCTCACACTCACTTCTTACTATATTCTATATTCTATACACCCAACACTCATCTCACTAGTGGGGACACGACTCTCACACTCACTTGTTACTACATTCTCTATTCTATACACCCAACACTCATCTCACTAGTGGGGACACAACTCTCACACTCACTTCTTACTACATTCTATATTCTATACACCCAACACTCATCTCACTAGTGGGGACACGACTCTCACACTCACTTGTTACTACATTCTATATTCTATACACCCAACACTCATCTCACTAGTGGGGACACGACTCTCACACTCACTTGTTACTACATTCTATATTCTATACACCCAACACTCATCTCACTAGTTCGTTTTTATTGAGGGAGGAAAACCTGGGTACCCGAAGAAAAACCATCGAAGCAAGGGAGAGAATGAACTGACAAACTCAACTCACATGAAGCGCCCGGTCCGTGAATTGAACCAGGCACCACATGATATATGACACGAACAAGACACTTACATGTAAGTGGTAAGAAAATATTTTAAGACTACAACAACATTAAAATTAAACAGACAAACAAGGAGGATTTTGTGAGACTGGGGTGACCTTGGCTGAAATGGTCTCCAGCTAGGAGACATTTTTATAAAATATTTTAATAATAAATTATTAACTGACCATCTGTGTGCCCAGACAATGTGCAATGGAGAATCACTTGGCTTTGTTGGTTGTAATGGTACAGTCTGAAATAAAACATTGTCAGAATCTCTTTTACTTGATCCATTTTAATTGTGAAGGATCGTGAAGTATTTTCTGTCATTCATTGCCATTTCCATTTTGTTTCACATGACTCTACCCAGGCTACAGTCCCAAGCAATAACTTAGTATTACAGTAAAGAGACTTTATTTAACGTTGGTTAAACTCATGACAGTCAACTTCAAGAGTTACTGATAAACTTGAGGCTGACAAGAAGGTACCGGCTTGTTCACTAGCAATTATGAATTCCATGAAACATATCATGTTGCAACACAAATTTGATGAATATTACAGCTCCTTTGCCAAAATGTTCTCACAGATAAGTCATACACATGTACCTCCAACTTTGATCAATGACTTAAAAGGTGCAGCTTATAATAATAATAATAATAATAATAATAATAATAACAACAACAATAATAATAACAACAACAATATTATTATCTTCCAAGTGTTTGTGGTATTTGGTACAATGTACATGTATGTATACATGACAGTATACAACTTGTCAAAATATTATTGTACTTACTGGTATTTGAGGAATTGGGAAATAAAGAACTCTACACTTAGGTCTAATACTTTCTGCAAGCCCTTTGGGTCGGTGATCAGGAATAAGTTTGAGGAATGAATCAATGGAGGTCAGGAATGACATCATGTTGAACTCCGAATTGAATACAACAACATCTGCAACCAAACTACACAATGTAACATTCAAGAACATTACATTCTAGGGAAACATCGATCAATCAATCAATCAGTCAGTCAGTTTATCAGTCAGTCAGTCAATCAATCAGTCAGTTTATCAGTCAGTCGATCAATCAACCAGTTAGTAACTGTTTATCAGTCAATCAATCAGTCAGTCAATCAGTCAGCCAGTTTATCAGTCAATCAATCAATCAATCAGTCAGCCAGTTTATCAGTCAATCAATCAATCAGTCAGTCAATCAGTCATTCAGTTTATCAGTCAGTCAATCAGTCAGCCAGTCAATCAGTCAGCCAGTCAATCAATCAGTCAGTCCATCAGTCTATCTATTTAATCAATCGCATGATTACAAAGAAATTCAACTTACCAAGAAATAATTTGATTGTATCCATACTGAAAGTCTCTTTCTTGTTGTTTTCTTACAGGATAAACTAACTGGTTTTCATGGAAATAAAGCACTTTTTTAACAGGAGCCAAGTCAGGTCTTAAAGCTACTAGCTCAGCTAAGTTTAATACAGAACTAGCAAAGAGAACACTGAAAAAAAAGAAGAAAAATGTTTGAGGTTTATCATGAAATTGAATATCTACAACTCAGTTATCTATATAATCAATAGCAATTAGCCATTTCGAAGTTGTGGAAGGGCCTGGGACCGAGTGTAGAAATATTAATTTGATTGTTAAAGAAATGAACCCCATCATAAGAAAGATTGCACTAAAGTTAGTATAAAGCTTACCATATGTATGTATGTAGAGAGTGTTTGGATAAATAGATAAACTGATTAGCAAGCTTTCAAAAAATCATAAAAATCATAAGATAGAATGTATGGTTTTGGGGACGCCGTCTCTAAAGCCCTCACATTCTCTCTTATTTTTGTCACTTTTAAATGCCTGTTATTCTATTAGTATTCACCCAAACATGCTCAAACTCAGGAAACATATTAATTTCAATGTTATCTTTCTTGTGATGTTGGTTCAGTCCCTTCCGCAATGGCTAATATGTATGACATTTATAACATGACATGAAGAGGATGTCATGCAAACTTGATTCAATCTGTCCATTCTCTTTACAGTGTAACTTTGTGTATAAATGGCATCCTGAAATAAATTGATACCATGAGGAAATTTTAAAGTTTTCTCACAGTATAACACTTTTATGACATTTTCACATGATCTTTTGATAATCAAACAATAGAATTGTAATCAAGCCACAACATGCAGACTGGTTGGATAATAACGGCAGCAGAAGGGTGCTAAATTCATGCATGGTTGTCACACTACTGTCCACATCGTGATTTACACTTACCAAAAGTTGTGATTCTCTGGTATATTCATTGCAAAATACAGAGCACTTGTCCTCATTCTCCAATGCCATTTCTTAGCTGGCAGACAGTCTTTGATACAACCAGGGATTTTGTTGAGCAACAAGTCAATCAACTGCTTGTGAGAACCACCATAAAATGGCTCAATCAATAATGCATGAGGTTGCGTTATACAACTACCGGTACTACTTGTATCATCATCCCTGTGCATAATTAAGTTTAAAATATCAATAAGAAACAAAGAGCAAAACATTGTACTACAGTCAAAGCTCTCCTTGCGACCACTCCTGTAAGCGACCAGCTCTACATGTAGTTACGACCACCTTTACGAAACCCAATTTGTATTGTCACTCAAAGTCTGTAATTAAAAGCTCTTGCAAGCAACCGCTCCCGTAAGCGACCGCGACCACTTTTGGTAATTACCAACCACGTGGTTAATTTGTTTTTAAGATCTTGTATTAAAGCAACCACATTTGTATTAGTCAACACTCAATGACTTCTTCAAAAAGTCTTAGACTCAAAATACTGTTGTGACACATTGTTTGCAAGTGCGCATTATAATACAGTACTGTAATAATAGGCAGGTATAATGCTTACGTATTACAATACATGTACATCACAAGAGCTAAAAGCTCACATAAGCGACCAGCCTCTATTGTTCCGGCGCATGGTTACTTATGAGCCAATTCTCGTAGGCGACCATTTCCAGTTATGCCCGAGGTGGTCGCTTACGAGAGCTTCGACTGTAAGCTTATGTATCAGCTGGCCACTAAATGAACTAGGCAAAGTAGGCAATAGGCCAATTTAAACAAGAGAAAATAGCTGCATATTAGGAGTTGCAAATGACTTGTATAAATGGGTCAATTCATTGACCTATAAAATTGAAGCTTAGGAAGAATATATTCTTAGACAAAAGGGGGTCCTAGGGGTCCTGTGGCCCCCCTCATTCCCTCCTACATTGTATATCCACCAACCATTGAATGGTCAAATGCAATATTTTACTTATACCACAAATTGCAGGGGGGACAGTAATTGGTGAGGGTTCAACCACTTTGACACCAACATTCAGCTCCAAATGCCACAATCTCTCACTGGTAGAGGAACTCTAATACTACCTGTTTTCGCTTGGCAAGGAAAAGATGACGTCCCTGTGAGATACAGAGTTAGCAGAGAGAAGAGAGGAAGAATCGCCGTCATCAAGTGACTCACTACTCATTTTCCCTTCATCAGTTCTTGGCCATCTGGATTATTTACTTGCAATGCTTACTAAACCTAACATTTCTTCTTCTTGACGAAGCACAGAGAGCGCATATAAAACTAAAACAAGCATGATAAACTAAGGTAATATGTTTTTGTTTTCGAGTGAAATTGAATGACCGCGCCAAATCTTTGACCACAGTACGCATGCTCAGTTGAACATTCATACCGTGGTCTCAGAGTATGTTGGATGGAACCGGCGCTACAAATGGCGGAAAGTGAAAACACATTTTCTTTTGTCAAAAAAGGAGAATATAAATTAATTCTAGGAAACTCTCTCAGTAACAAAAGGAAAGACCAGGAATGTGCCTTTCATACTGTACGATGTAAGTACAAAAATATAGACAAGAAGACGAATTTTACACGCTCTGTCTGACTCAGTATTTTATACCAATAAGCTTACATTATACAGCGTTGGAGTTTGACGTTTGAAAAAATCCCTGCCCCTGAGCTATAAATTACACTATTGTTGTACTATGAAGAATATTTCTAGGTTATAAGATTAGAGAGAAGGTTTTGAATATCATCGTAAGCGTACCATCAGGATTCGACATTGCTGCTTGGGGTTTCAGCATTTTCGTGAAAGAATGAGTCACGTGACCAGATAATTTGAGAATTGTAGAGCAAGAATAAAACAACACTTTATGCATCCCAAGCAGGGAATTACTATTTTTACTTTCCACCTGACAATTGTTGCACTTTATTACAGTCATTAGAAAGAAAACCATGGACCCCTAAAATATGTTTGGAATGTTCATTGTGACCAATCACATATGAGGGTAGTCGAAGTGTGCCGTATTGTCAGGTTGGCTTTCCAAAATATTTTTTCTTTAAAATCGCTCAAATCTATTCTTCACAGCGTAGTGTATCAATCTAATTCCATACCAGATATACGTAAGACAGAACGTAAATATTGAAACTGCCTTTTTCGGTGATTGATAACGATAATAATAATAATAATAATATCTTTATTTATATAGCGCTATTTCATGGTATGTCAATAGCGTTTTACAGAGTGATAATATAATATACGATCAGACTGTGGTTTCAAGATCTTGCATGTGATTGGTCACAATGAACATTCCAGACATATTTTAGATGTCCACGGTTTTCTTAATTCGACTGTAAAGCCTTTGATTGTATGGCTGCATACTGCAGTAGGACCATTATTGAAACCCCTGCACCCATTCCCAGGAGGATCTCCTAAAAGTGTATGGGTACATGCTCATCGGACATTTTGAGAATAACCTGCCTTAAAAGGTACCAGAATCTCAATCTTGTGGGTGTGGCAACACGGTAAAAAGGTACCAATTCTACAAACAAATTACTTTCTTATTTATGTATTCATTATAATACCCTGTACCGCCATCACTTCATATGGGAGTCTCTTGTCCCCCCAAGCTCCAGTGCTCTACAACAATGCACAAGTACAAGTCACCATCTTGTTCGGTACTGTAGATTGACATATTTTTTATTCATATTTTTAACAGATGACTTTAAACCTGCTTCAATTGACACGACAAAACCTGGTTCACTTGCTGTTGGTGATAAAAATAATGTCACTGTTGAAGTGCCACATTTTCAGGTATTTATACATGCTTCATTGAATTTATAACTCGTCATCATTATGATTATTTTTCAATTTTTTATGCCATTAATATTTATCTCAAAAAAAGGAAAAGGAAAAATGGGAAGAGCGCCATCTTTTTGCTAGACTTCAATATTGTACATACATGTAGTTTGTGTTAACTGTTTTAGGACTCTGGCAGCACTACATATAATGGATCAAAAAGACATTGCCAAAAGGAATTCCTTCTTATTATAGATAAAAAATCACAGGTATGGTGAAGTATATGTTAGAGACCTTTAGATCCACATTTACTGCAACCACAAACAGTTTGACTTATCAGCAGTCTACCATTACAACAGTTTGTGCATTTAATCAATATACTGTACATGTAACTACAGCAGATATAATTAGTTAAAACCTCTGTAAAAAGGGCAGATATCTTGATTTAATTCTAACAAACAGAAGGGTGTCAAAGAACTAATCATAAAATACACAAGGAAATTAGTAGATTTGCTATCTCAGATAGAGCATGTGTTTTGTTGCTGCAATTTTGGATTTCCAAGCAGTGCACCTTCCATTTTCAAACGACAAACAAAGCAAACATGTTGGCTTAATGAAAAATACTCCAACTCCATTGTATGTACATGTACATGTACATGTATATCAGTGGCATACATGAGGTGAATGACTTATGCAACTACCTGTCATCAAAAAGATGAAACATTCACCTTAATCTGATCATCACAGTGGTTTGCAGTTCAATATGAATCTAAATGTCTCTATTATAATACCTTGAGACTTACTGAATACTACGGATAATAATAACAATAACATAATTAAAGTGTGCTTACCATAATATTTTTACGGAAATACAGCAATGACATGAATTATGTTTCTTTTTAGACTTTCACATTGGAAAGAATAGGATCCAATATACAAGTAAAAAAAATAAGGTATTGAAAAATGTCCATTACTATCCACTGGATTAGTCCTATCCAATGGATAAAATTTATTGGATAACTGCATCAATTTTATGCGTTGGATAGGACTTATCCCGTGAATAGTGCTATTCAATGACAGCACGCAAAATCATTGCTCAACCAATCAGAATGCTTGGATACGGCACAGTCACGGCATGTTACTGTTACTGCACGGTACGAACCGTACTGTACCCACTTACCACTCATATGAAAATGACTCTATTATGCTGTTATTGAAGGTCATCAGGTTCAAGTAAGGGTGTAAAATCCCAACCAAGCTGTAGTGCAAGTACAAGTACTTCTGAAACCAAAGCAAGAACAAAAATCATTAAATCCAAATCGCAAGCCAAAGAGCCATTAACCCAATCGTTATCATCAACATCATCATTACAGGTATAATAATAATAATAATAATGACAGATTTTGTATTTAGTAGAGGTAATCATATGGTTTCGAGTTCAATTTGGAAATAATTTGCACGATTGTGTGTTTTTCAAAGAGTATCAAAATTGCATGAGCCCGTACAATTTGAGCTCTTTGAAAAACACACGAGTGCAAATTATTCCAAATTGAACGAGAAATCGTATGATTACCAATTAATAATATTCATGAAAAAAAAAGTAATTTGCACTGCAGTGCATATTAAAGGTAATTTGCACTGCAGTGCAAATTACTTTTCAACTGCACTACTCTAAGCCAATCAGAATCGAGTATTTTTTTCATGTATGTTATTATTCCTTAAATAACCAACAGCTCTTTGTTGTTGTTGTTGTTGTTGTTGTTGTTGTTGTTGTTGTTGTTGTTGTTGTTGTTGTTGTTGTTGTTGTTGTTGTTACTAAAGTACCAATCTAAATATTTATTTTGACTACTTCTACTTTTCCAGGAAACCACTAAGACAGAAGTACAAGAATCTGATTCATCTTCATCCAGTGACAATTCCTCATCAGATTCAGAAAGTGAAAATAAAAATGTTGACGATGATGATGATGACGATGAGGAAATTGATGATAAACATGTTGAAAAACTCAACAGTATTCTAAATTGTGTATGTACAATTGAATTCACGCTATACATGTACTAATTATGTGACCACCATGAATGTATACAGTTGAACCCTGCCTTACAGACATCCCATTAATACTGGCATCGCATTAATACTGGCATCATTATTATGGCCAGTTCTCTTGGTCCCAGAGGGAACTCAAACTGGACCATATATTTCCCCCCCCCCCCCCCCCCCCCCCCCCCCCCCCCCCCCCTCCCCCCCCTGTCCCCTCCCAAAAAAAAAAGAAACCCCCCCCCCCCCCCCCCCCCCCCCCCCCCCCTTCCCCCCTCCCAATGTGTCTTGCTACTAGCATTTAACCTGATCCTTTCTCATTTGATAGCTTGGTCCAGAGCCTTACAACAAACCACCAGTGTTTAATCAATTATGTAAGTAGTATTGTTGTACCATATTGTATGCCCGTTATCTTAACCTCTGTCATCTTCAACTCTCTGCCATCTTGAACATAGTTTGGTTCCCTTGGATTGAAGATGTTAGATTTGATCCTTGCTATTTCAAACCCCAGTCTACTATTCACAGTTCACATTTAAAAGAGCTTCATGCTCAATCTGTGACCTTACGTGGTTAAATATACTACCTACAGTACCTACCTACCTACCTACATACCTGTCTTGGCCTGTTTTTCTTGTCCCTTGAGTGTTTAAGATATGGTAGATAAAAATCTGTATTAAAAATACAGTTTTTTAACCTTTCAGAAGACTCCCCAGGTGAGGGGTACATGTCCTCCCTTCCTCCCTTTCTCCTTTAATCTGCCCTTTCTTCTTCTCATTCACCTTGATCCCTCCCACTCCAGCTCCCTAGCCTCCCCCTTCCTTACCCCTAGCACTGTCTAGCAGGCTACTAAGATCAGGGGGGTACTCGGGTATGATAGTCACAGGGAAGTCCAATGGCCCAGAATGTCCCCGGGTCGAAAATCTCTTTTTTGCATTAAAAATCTAAATTAGGATACATGGTTTATGCAATTCCCCCAAAAATCCTTGGCAAAATCATAATATCCAAAATTACAACCAAACAATCAAGCTTTGCACACTGTCATTGGTCCAAAGGGATCACGTGGTACATTTTCACAGGACGGATATCAGATGATAACCCCCTTCTGAAGTTATGTCTGTCCACTTCTCGCCAACTGTTTATTTTTCAGACCATCTCTTAGCTGCGGACATTATCAGTCGTTATACCAGTCGCCAGAAAGGGTTTATTTACTAACTAACTTCCTGTTATAGTTTTACATTATTTATGTGTAATGTAAATTATCATTTATTGTCACAGCTGAAGACTTACATCTTAGTGAATCAGGAAGTGATAGTGACTAGTCTCCATGGAAACAAGGCTGTTGTCTTGACAACAGGAAGCACAATTCATTTTACCAGATGAGAGCTGGTTCAAGTCATGACAGGGTACAATGAAATGGAGAAGAACAATTATTTAATTCATCGACAACTTAGATGGAATACAGTCAACACTATCTAAGGTGTAACAACTTGAGAATCAAGTCTTATGGTCCATTTTAGAAAGAGAAACTTTATAGCAAAGCAATGCATTATTACTTGTATCTGCTGATATGAAAGTGTCAGTGATATTATTTTATTACCATCAAGTGAGTGGCATTTTTGATTAATTCTTTGAGAGTTAAAGATAATACCACACCCACAGACAAAAATAGGCATGAGTAATATTGAATTCAACATGATGTATTGACAGCAAAAAAACTCGGAGAATATCATTTCCCAGCCGTGATATTATTTTACAACTCTCTTGGTGGAAACTACTGTTTTTCTGCATTTCTTTTCACAAAATTCATTAACCCTTTGACACCCAGAGATTTTTGAGTTTTTTAGCGATTTTCTGGACCTAATCACGCCATAGGAAATTTCGATTCCATATAAGGGGTTTCCATGGAAATCTTGACAGTTCTGAAAGCCCACGGGCTCAGGTTCTGACGTAATCTTTCTCTTTTGGTGCCTCGAGGAACAGCATCTCGTAGCTACTAGGAGCGGTCAATTTTGCATTTTTAGAGTGTTTATAGCCATTATTCACCACAGAAGCCCCCAGGACAGCATCATTAAGCTTGACTGGTGTGGTAGAGACCGTTCTCCTGGAAGAACTCAGGAGGAAGATACGAATTCACGAATACATTTCGACAACTCGTTCAAATTTTCCAAAATGGCGGACTCAATTGTGAAATCGTCTCTCTGGTCTTTCTGTGGTGGATTCCAGGACCTACAAAGGCATTTTTGGCGACTTTGGACTTGTAAAGAATGCAACCGGTGCAAATTTTAAACTCTTTTGCTGCAGAAGGGTGTTAGCGAAAGCTAAGGCTGGCTATTGTTCGCCGAGTAGAGGGCAAAATTCACGATACAGAAGTTTTAAGACACCCTCGGGAGTTGAAAAATAAAGTAAGTTGTCCGCTTAAGAGAACCATTCCCGTAAGCGGACACCAAAGAAAATTAGGGTGGATGTCCGCTTACGGGAGAGTTAATTAGCGGAACAAACAGGGAAAGCCGATCATAAAACGTGTCAACATAGGTGCTGGGTACGGCCTGGAAATTCCTTGTAAATACTTCTTTTCGCGTTAAAACATCTTTACCGTGGCTCAAGTCCAAGCTTGATTCTCCTGGGATACAGTGTTCGTATAGTAGTGATTAATGTGACATACAAATGTTACGTCGGACTCTTATTATGTAAATGAACCGTACACCTTGCTTCCCCGCGGACTCGTAAATGGAGATTTGACAAAACCGTTCCCCACTGTTCTGTTGCTCTGTAAAATGTCATATTTTTGTTGATATGCAAATTAAAGACAAATTCCATTGCCGAAAGTCCATTATTATATGGAGTTCCGCTTAAGAGAGAGCGTAAACAAAAGAAAAATCCAATTTTCACAAAAGTGTCCGCGTTTACGAATTCCGCTTACGGGAATGTGTAAATACAGAGTTGACTGGGAGGTAAAACGGGGATTTGAAAAGGTGTCCGTAAGTAGAGCTGTCCGCTTACGAGAGTGTCCGTTAGCGGAGAGTTGACTGTATATCAAGAAGAGAGATGGAAGTTTGCTGAGAAAGTGGCTTTTGTTTCGCAAGGATGTATTTTGGAAGAAAATCCAAGTCAAATGTCGTCATTTCTAAAATTGCGTCAAAAACAGGCATTTTTGATTTTTATGGCAAACAAATTGAACTAATGCCCAGAAATCGGACCTGTAAAGATCGAGGTTAAAATATGAAGATTATCTAGTTGTCACTAATAACTGGCCATGAGATCGATGTTACGAAAAACAGAAATGAATTTTTCAAAGCAGTATCGATTTTTACGGGCGGTTTCGGGGGCGCCGTGGGAGTCAAATAAATAGAAATTTTAAATTTGCTGGTTTGAAAGCCTGCATCGCCGTAGCCAGTACATCAGAAGTTTTAATAATAATAAGTTTTCATTAAATTTATCATCAAATTCATAAAGCTCGATATTAAAATATAATGGTCCCTTTTCGCGTTCCCGTTGTAAAACCGCTGTACTTATTGACATCAGACGCATTTGTACAGGGTTAGCCTCGAGTCAGTGTAAATTATTCACAAATATCAACAAGAACACGAAAAAATGTTGACAAAACAATAGAAACATTTTTGAATTGCACGGACTGGTTTCTGAATCGAGGCTAACCCTGTACAAATGCGTCTTTTGTCAAGGACAGCGGTCATCTCTAAACAACGCGAAACTGGAGTATTTATCATCAAATTCATAAAGATCGATATTAAAATATAATTATTGTACGTGAATAATAAGACGAAAGAAACATGATGAAATACATTGAAAAGCGAAAAGCAGTTCTGATTCTTTCCTTTTATCAAAAATAAATGATACGCGAACCGTTACTGCGATTCTCAGTATTATGCGAACTCTATCAGACATTTGAGCAGTTGGCTTGTAATTTGGTTTTTTGCTTCTGTCGATCAACATAAAAATTCAGAAAACTTAAAAATAAAAGTCAGAAGACCCACCAAATGGAAACCAAATATGATTTTGAGCTAAATTACGGATCATTTTATTTTAATTATTAATAAGTATTATCATTATTATTATTTTTCATTATTATTATTATTTTTTATTTTTTATTGTAAAGCGCTATTG
Organism: Actinostola sp. cb2023; assembly: GCA_033675265.1. NCBI lineage: Eukaryota > Metazoa > Cnidaria > Anthozoa > Actiniaria > Actinostolidae > Actinostola > Actinostola sp. cb2023. The sequence continues at coordinate 277,933 of JAUJYZ010001494.1, forward strand.
GATAAACTAGAAATAGCGCAATATAAATTGATTAATATTATTATTATTATTATTATTATTATTTGGTCGAAGAATGTATTTAGTTTTGAATTTGTTTGAGTTTTGAATTTGATTGACAGAAGCGAAAAGCCAAGTCCCTGCCGACTGTTTGAATGTCCGAGTTCGCATAATACTGAGAACCGCAGTAATACCACGTCCTAAACCCTCATTATGATCCTGCCCACTCCACTCCAGCTATCCTATAAGCCAAGGAGAACTGTACAACTAGAGATTTGACAAAAACTGTCAATGAAAGATTTTCTCTGCCTCCCTTTTTTAAGGCATTGATTACTGTTTAAATGCAGTCACATAAATGCCATTCCAAGCATCAACCGGCTTATCGAACAAATGTGTAACTATATATTTTTTTTTTTGTAAAATAACAAATTAATTCGGACGAGTTCCAACATAGAATTTGTCGGCACGTACTCGGCATTCATGTTCTGTAATTTGGTGGTTCTACTTTCTCACAGCTTTCAAGAGAGTTCAGCCTTAATTCCCAATAATAATAACTTGAATAATAATATAGCAACACGTTACCGAGTTATTTCGAATAGAAGTTTATCATGACGCTCGTTGACAGTGCTCGTTGACAGACCAACTGACTTTATACTCCACACGACACTGAAACCAGTATCAGAATAAACCCCTGGGTTCCCGAGGATGGTGTGGAGGCACTTGTGGTGAAAGTTGCTAGTATCAATGAACATACACTGTACAAAATGCACAGTTCAAAAGCACAAGTTTTGTTTTTTAATAAAACAGACATCGTGTCCAGGCTTCCGTTTTACTCCGACACGTGTCTGCAGTCTAGGAGGCTTTCTACCCTCTGGTTGTTTGTTTTAAAAATTGTGTACGATTTTTGCAGCTCAGCAATAGAATATGAGAAACTTTTACAGATAAAATATTCAGGTATTTATTTACGAATTTTCTTTGGTGCTTTCTTTACTAATACGTCGGTCAATTTTGAGTTGTTTTGAAACGCTTTCAATACTGAATTAATACTATTTCAAAGTAATCCGCCTTTTGACCACTTATTAATTACGCCCAAACCTAGTTGGGTCATCATTTTAAAAAATTCCCCTTGATATAGGTGTCATGTTTTGGTATTTCAACTTGCTGTGTCTTTGTGGACTGTTTTAGACTGTTTTACCATATGCAAAAACTCAGTCCTGCACCGTTTATATATTAACCAATATGATAAATAAATAAAGGTTTATTCATTCATTCATTCATTCTCAAAGGACGACAACGATAATTCAATAATAATATAATTAGTAAAATATACAAAATATAGATAACCACTTTTTTCTCTGCGTGTTTGGGGTGGCTTTTATTTTGTAGACAACAAAAAGGCTTGAATTTTTCATGCACTTTTTGACTTTATTTTAGACAAAAGTGATAATAATAACAATGCTACTTACAAAGGAATACATTTTGCTGTTAATATTGCCGCCGAAACTTGATACATTTTTTCCCTCACGAACTTCTACCAAAACACTCGAAAATAATACTTTAAATTTGCTCATGTTTCCAAACTCATTTATTTATACATTAGTTCAAATATATAACATTTCTAAATTTATTATAAAACCGTAATTCATTGTAACATCTGTTGAATAAGAATTTTTTCGTTCGATTTGTGAATAACATTTCTCGGGTGTTTTAATACGAACCCCTTCCAGGTTCCCGCAATTTGAGTAGTTTTGTGACAGAGTACTTCGAAAGAATTGAAAATTGTAAGACAAAAGCGTTATGAACAGTGAAAATGATCCTTATCATCAGAAGATTGTTTTTGACATCACGAAGCGATTTTAACTTAGTTTATTATTCATAATGAGACGTCGGAGTCTGTCAGCCTCAGTTCATGCAAATCTTGTATTGTTTGTCCTTCATTCATCTTCAAATGCTGTTCTCAGGGCCGTTGTGTTGCTAAGTCCAACACGTTACACGGCGTTCCTACCTCTACGTTGTAATCCAGACCGCTACCACAATCAATGCAACCAGATAGTTTCCATAATACAAAGCAGTCATGAATATAATCAAAGTAATAATAACAGCTATTCCCGCTGCATATACTTGCTCTTTAGGCTTTGACGTGATAAAATTCTCAAAGACATCGATAGTGCTATGAGCATCCTCTGAAGCACGTTTAAACCTGGCACGAAATCCAGAGGCTTTCTTTTTTATAGTTTTTCTGGCACCAGAACTGTGACTCTGTAGTTCCATGTTACACGTCACTAATTCCCTCGGCTGTAACCTTCCTTCTTGGTGGAACTGCTCACGAAATGAAGGTACTTAGAGCAGAGGAGCATGTCCAACACGCCAGACTACATATCAGGCACACTCTGATATCCTATCCTCTGAGTTTTTGCTCCATTAGTAAGTTCTAATCGATCTTGTGGTCGATCCTGATGCTTCATTGATCGTCTGAAGAAATATACATAAAGCTATTCTGTCAGCGTGTATTTTTATGCAAATACAGTTCCATTGGGAGATTAATTACAATGGTCCACGTATGTTAAATATTGTGTTTAAATATTTCATTGCATTGATGTGGGAACTTTCTCGTAATAAAGGTTCACGACGGAAACAACTGAAGAATAACACAGCAAAACATATGTTCAACTGGAAAACTTTATAAGGACTTCATTTCTTGCTTCCAAGAATTTATATTATTTTGTTTCGCTATCTGCAAAGTCTTTTTTTTTAACACGTCCACTCAGTCATCTGGTGTCGGAAATAATGCACTAATTTATAGTACAGAGTATGTAAACAACTACATGTTTGTAATGAAAAACTTTTAAAGACGTACGTTTCAGCCAATGAAAAACGAGTGAATAGCTGGTTACTGATGCGTGGGATCGTTCACAGTGATCCGCAAAGTACTTTGTATGTTCCAAGCAGAGTTTGAAGTCAAACAGAAGCGCTTTTAGCAGAGAATTTAATTTAGAGTGTTTATTTAAAAGAAGCCGAGTCAGAAAATTAAGAAAAGCATTCGAAAATTATTAATCGTCTTGGTCGATTTGTTTTAAAGTGCTACTTAGACGAAAATCGATCGAAGTTTAATTTAGCTGAAACTTCATTGAATAATTCTTCAAGGGTCTAATAATAACTAGGTAAAATCTTTTTTCGATATTCCAGAGGGAAGTACTATATTCTCCACCATACTCTCCATCATCCTCTCCATCATCCTCTCCACCATCCTCTCCATCATCCTCTCCACCATCCTCTCCACCATACTCTCCGTCATCCTCTCCACCATACTCTCCATCATCCTCTCCATCATCCTCTCCATCATCCTCTCCATCATCCTCTCCATCTTCCTCTCCATCATCCTCTCCACCATCCTCTCCATCATCCTCTCCATCATCCTCTCCATCTTCCTCTCCATCATCCTCTCCACCATACTCTCCATCATCCTCTCCACCATCCTCTCTATCATCCTCTCCACCATAGTCTCCATCATCCTCTCCATCATCCTCTCCATCATCCTCTCCACCATCCTCTCCATCATATTCTCCATCCTCCTCGCCATCCTCCTCGCCATCATCCTTTCCATCATCCTCTCCATCATCCTCTTCATCATCTTCTCCATCTCCTCTCCATCATCTTCTCCATCATCATCCTCTCCATCATCCTCGCCATCATCTTCTCCACCATCTTCTCCACCATCCTCCATCATCCTCGCCATCATCTCCACCATCCACCATCATCCTCTCCATCATCCTCGCCATCATCATCCTCTCCATCATCCTCGCCATCATCTCCACCATCCACCATCATCCTCTCCATCATCCTCGCCATCATCTTCTCCACCATCCTCCATCATCCTCGCCATCATCTCCACCATCCACCATCATCCTCTCCATCATCCTCGCCATCATCCTCTCCATCATCCTCGCCATCATCCTCGCCATCATCCTTTCCATCATCCTCTCCATCATCTTCTTCATCATCTTCTCCATCTCCTCTCTATCATCTTCTCCATCATCCTCTCCATCATCCTCGCCATCATCTTCTCCACCATCCTCCATCATCCTCGCCATCATCTCCACCATCCACCATCATCCTCCATCATCCTCGCCATCATCCTAGCTCTCCATCGTCCTAGCTCTCCATTATATTCTCCACCATCCTCGCCATCATCCTTTCCATCTCCTCTCCATCATCCTCTCCATCATCCTCTCCATCATCCTCTCCATCATATTCTCCACCATCCTCTCCATCATCCTCGCCATCATCCTTTCCATCCTCTCCATCATATTCTCCACCATCCTCTATCATCCTCTCCATCATGCATCCTCTTGATCGCCTCTCCATCATCCTCTCCATGCTCTCCATCTCCCTCTCCATCATCTTCTTCATCATCTTCTCCATCATCCTCTCCATCATCCTCTCCATCATCTTCTCCATCTCCACTTGTGATGTAGTATGGGACAATCTATTTAAAGTCTTAGCAACCAGACTACAGAGATTAAAATATAGGGCTGGGAGTGCAATAACTAGGGCTGATGATGCTACAAGCTGTCCCTCTCCTCATCTTATCTCAATCTCAATCTCATCTCCATCTCCATCTTCCTCTCCATCTCCCTCTCCATCATCATCATCATCATCATCTTCTTCATCATCCTCTCCATCATCCTCTCCATCTCCACTTGTGATGTAGTATCTATTTAAAGTCTTAGCAACCAGACTACAGAGATTAAAATATAGGGCTGGGAGAGTGCTCGGTTTAACACGTGACTGATGATGCTACAAGCTGTCCCTCTCCTCATCTTATCTGGAATCTCAATCTTATATCTCCATCTTACCCTCTCCATTGGTCCTCCATCTCCATCTCCATCATCTTTTTCATCATCAAATTCTGTCCATCATCCTCTCCATCTCCACTTGTGATGTAGTATGGGACAATCGATTATTTAGTAAAGTCTTAGAATGTAACCGTTTAAAAATTGAAGAGTTTGACCAAATATACGGGCTGGGAGTGCAATAACTAGGGCTGATGATGCTACAAAAGCAGGGTTCCTCTCCTCATCTTATCTCAATCTCGAAAATAATACGCTCATCTCCATCTCCATCATCCTCTCCATCTCCCTACTCCATCATCTTCTTCATCACAGTCTTCAATAGCATCACATCAAGCGATTTACATAGTTTAAACTGAATAGAATACTACTTGTGACAGTACGTAGTCAATATTTACTGAAGTCTTAGCAACCAGACTACAGAGATTAAAATATAGGGCTGGGAGTGCAATTCTCGATTACTTTCACTTGACTTGATCTTGTCTCGCTTCAAAAAGCTGAAAATCTAAACTATTCACCTCACAAAACTGCTTGTTGGATAGCTATGTTCTAATGTCGTTATAACAAAACGCAATTATACCAAAATAATTTGGTAATTTCGATGTTTGGTTTTCGTTTTATTGCGAGTCAAATTCTGTCACGCAATTTACTGTCACGCGCATTTTCAAAGCCGTAGAAATAGGAACATTTGTTTGAAATAATACACGTTTTTAACTTAGTAGATGATGGGTAACTTACGTAATTGATGAATGGCACGCCGTTTAAAAATATAAAAGTGTTTGCAACTAAAACTTGACATGGTTTTTGCAGTCTTCGTGATTTTCAGGCCTTCGTGACTTGGTCCAGATGGCGGACCCATACATTTTAACTAAATTATGAGCATAAGCGATTGCTCATATCTTCGTATCTAAAACTTCTTTTAACTAAAACTTCGGCTGCATTATATGGTTTTGGCTGCTCTTTCGGCCTATGAAGGTTTGGTTCTATATAAGTCCTGGGAAAATTTTCAATGACGTAGGTGAAAACCGAGAATAACTAGGGCTGATTATGCTACAAGCTGTCCCTCTCCTCGTCTTATCTCCATCTCCTCTCCATCTTCCTCTCCATCTTCCTCTCCATCTCCTCTCCATCTCTCATCTGTATCTTCTCTCCGTCTCATCTCCTCTGCGAAATTAATTCAATTTATTCTGATGCAGCTGGACCGCGGTATCCTAGGTTATAATCAGGCGCTCCCTCCCAAGACCTCCCAAGGGCGTTATAAAATATCATGACCTTTAATATGCAATGTTGCAAAATAATCCCTGTTTTTATTTATTATTACTATTTTTTATTTGTTAAATTATTGATGACTTGAACGACTTTTGTATCTGCACTTGTTTTGTATATTTTTTTCTCCAACTCTTGTCACGTAGTTGTATTTTATTTAGTTTTTTTTAAGTAGTTGAAATATTGTCATAGAAGATGAGACTGATACTAACATTGTTGCTGAATAGAAAAAGCTGTAAAATGCTTTCTTAAACCGCGCGAATTCTTGGCCAATCAATCAAAGTCACTGTTTCTTTTACAAAATGAAAACACCAGGAACCAACAGAGCAACGAGGTAGTTTCGTGTCAAAATGGCACATCCAAAAATAGCGATACAATACACAACGACGACAATCATCCCAGTCGTAGGATCAACTTTTCTTCTGGCTTGACGATCACTGGCGTCCACCATTCCATCATTAAACACAATCTTCTTCTTCTTCTTCTTTGCGCTGGCAATGGACAGCTGATCCACAACGTCCATCATTTTGAAGCAGGGAACTCTTATCCAGAGTACAACAGATGTGCTGGTTTTGTGTTTGCTCGAAGAAAGTGAATCGCGGCAAATATTCAACTTCAACTGATGGATTTATTTTGTTTCAAGACATCATTAATATTGCACAGTGACTGTCGATGAACAAACCGCGCATTCAGCTAGTCAAGGTGGATTTAAATTTTTAATGTTTCATGAGTATAATTAAATGCACCGCCGGAAATCTGACAGAGCAGCTAACTGACTGACTAATTGACTGACCGACTGACTTACATGACACTGATGAATGAATGGATGGCTTATTATTTTAACTGAATGGATGAAGGAACGTATGAATGAATGACTGGTTGCTTGAGCATGTGCGCGTATGTTTATTGGTTGCCTGTGTAATTGTAATCAACAATTGACATCAAAATATGGAACAATAAATATTTAATATTTAATACAAAAATACTATTTACAAGTTTATTTTATAGATAATAATTTAAACACTATTTAAAACTCGATGTTCAAGCAGTGATCGACAATGCTAGATTATCGTCTTTTGCTTTTTTGCTTTTTCTTTTTCAACCATTGCCTAAGTGATAAGGACTTACTTCTCTGCAAAGAAATACAGCATGACATTAATGGTCGATATAGTAGCCTACATGCATGCACACGCAGTCCCAATGAGCCGTCATTTCCCTACCTTCTTCGAATCGTCTTCTATGAACTCAGACGCTTGAGTGGATTGACTTTCAAGGACTTCGATTCGTTCAGGATCTTCGTTGTTACTGGTTTTCTGTTCGTCAACTGTTTGACTGTTTGACTCCGTTATTTCTACTTGTCTGACATCTCTTGGTTCGCTACAATCGACTGTAGGATCCATGGTATGGACCTCTGCTTTGACGATAGTCTTGGGGCTTGCCTAATAACAACAAAGATATATTGATCCCGATAAATAAATGTAATATCATTCTTGGATTCTCCCATGAGCACATGTACAATTAATGGACGTTAAATTAGCTTAAGGTACAGACACACGATACAACAACGTGTGTTCACCTCTGCAATTGTCGTGACTAAGCTTATTGAAGTACTGTGCGGTCTAATGCAATATTGCGCGCAACAGTAGACACATGTCGCTGAAAGTGAGCCATAGCCATTGCTTGCAATTTAAGGAATGGTCAACGCTCAGCGTGCGTCCATCGAGTTATGGATGCATGCAGGAGGCTGCTAAGCATGAGAGAAGCGTAACTCTAGCTTCTTGAGTGCTTAACAGCCGACCAAGTGCATTCATAACTCGATGGACGCACAGCTGAAGCGTTGACCATTTCTTTTATAACATAGTTACTGCAAATTCAAATAAAACAATTTTATTTTCCAATTGATTTCATGCAGAGCGCGCGCTATGCCGATGACTGAGCGTGCGTCCATTGAGTTATGGATGCACGCTCGCGCACGCTAATTAGCCAATCAGAGCGCGCGTTATATCAATGCTATGTTATAAGTAAGACTGTTCCCTTATTTTCTGCGTTTCAAGTTGTTGTTGCGCGTACTATCGCCCAAGAGCTCAAATTGCAACGCAACATGTTGTACGAAGTAGACTGGACTTCTGCAACAAATCAGAGTTTTGTTTTGTGCTCTTCAGGGACCGCGGAGCACCCTTGAAAGTGGGGGGGGGGGGGGCGACGGATATACTAGTATATACATCAGACAACAACGTATTGTGACAACCATTTTCATGCAGTCCCCCCGTCTCCGCGGTCCCTACTCTTGGGTGATAACACCGCGCGCAACAACGCGGTACAACTTGCAACGCAGCAATATCGTAGACAAGTTTCATGATTTTGTTGCCCGACATACCCTGTATTGATCAGTTAATATATGCATACCTTGGACATCATCTTTGGAAGGACGGTCAGCTCGTGCTCCAGGATGCTGTTCTTAGTCATCAAGTCTTGGGTGGATTTTTCGAGAGCTTTTACTTTCTCTTGAAGTGCAACACGTTCATCTCTCTCCTTGCTTAACATACTTCGTTGTAAAGCAACCAGTTTGACTTCACAATGCATCTCGCTACACTCGGCGTCTTTCCGATTGACCTGAATGAGCACGTAAAACTGACTCGTTAGAGATTGAATATCTTTTCCTCTCTGGTCTGCCTGTGGGTCTGTGCGGCCGCAGGAGACTGGGAAAACCACTCGGCTCAAAAAGAAATGGATCAGTGATCAGGATATTTTGGATTCTGGATTCTGGCCAGAAGGGCCTGTGGGCCCTAGAGACTAGATGTATAAATGGAACGGTTATTGAGGATATTTTATCATCTTACCTCATCACAGAGGTTTTGGACCTGTGTCGTAAGTTGCCCGATTCGCGTCTGTAATTCATTGATAGCCCCATTAGCCTCGTAACGAAGACTGTGCAACTCCATGTTCCGTTCATCGGCAATCTGCACCAGTCGGTTCAAATGTTCACGAAGAATCAGGTTTTTGTTCTCTTGTTGACAAATGATGTGATCTTTCTCCGCCAGCTTGTACTCGAGTTCTTGGATTTTGGAGAAGAGCGCTGTATGCAATTCCTGATGAGGAACATAGACATGTACAGTTAAGCGTCACAAGCCTAAGCACAAGAGAAGCATAAACGCAAGCAATGCAAATGCAAGGATCAATTTTTTTCCATTCTGATCTCATGCGCGCGCTTTACGTCGGGTCTTTTTTCACAGGACGGCAAATTCTTATGCTTTCGTCACTAGTACAAACCAAGCTTTAGCCAGCCACTGTAACCATAGTGACCGTCGTCTGCCACAAAAGAGATCCTGTTTGTGAGAAAGAATGTCTTTTGATAAAAACCCACAGTGACATAAGACCTCTTGTGCTTGCGTTTATATGTTAGTTGCGTCTCTTGTGGAAATCATGCTTAGAAGGCACATACCTGATTCCTATGATAAGCCGGTGTATTCTGAGCACTGAAGTCAACATCTGATAAAAGTAAAAAAGACAAAAACTCAGCCAAAATGAACGGTCAAGAAACAAAGGACAATTTAATGCGAGGATGATTCATTGTGATTTTTCTACACTGTCAATGTCTTACCTTGAAAAATGTCTGAATGACACCGAGATTGTTCATTCAGTTCTGGTATGGTTTCAATTCCAGCGGGAAGTTCAATGTATCCTCCTCCCGGTAGCTCGATTCTTGATCCACTACTCAGCTTAGACTCCAGGTTATCTACAATAGAAATAGTTTGATTTATTTTAGCTATAATAGACAGTAGTAGTGCAATAGTAACATAAGTATAGTCTCGGTATTAGTGAAGGTAAAGGTAAATGTACTGATATTTTAAAACCCCTTCAGTCGAAACTGTTCTCCCAGGAGTGCGCCCTTTTACCCCCTCTCTCCATCAGTGCTCCGTCTTACTGGTATTTAAAGCTGCAATGAGCTACACGGATTAGAGGGAAGTCGAAACAAGGATGTGAGGTCATGAAGAATCGAACCGGGCACCTCTCGCTTAGAAGGCCGCGCACTAACCAACTAAGCCATCCTTGCTCCTGTATGTGGTGTAGCAGTAACGAATAGAATGAATTAAGTTAAGATATAAGCCCGAGTGAATGAAATTGCGCTCTGCTGTTGACATTGAGTTACCTTGAAAGATATCTGAATGAAACTCAGATTGTTCATTAGGTTCTGGTGTTGTTTCTATTCCAGGGAGTTCAACAAAGCCTCCACCTGGTAGCTCCATCTTGATCCACTACTATGGGACTCCAGATGGTCTGTAACACGTACAATACACAGTTAGAAACATAGTTTTCTTTTGAAACGCTAAAAATCTAACCTACTATACTAACATGTACTGAAACTTTCGAAAATGGTATTCACAAGACAGGCTGCCTTTTTTAAATGGTTCAAAACTAAATTTATGCTTGCAACAAAATCTAAGCATTCATTTTTAGTTTTTTAAATTGCTTCTGCTTTCTAATTTTCACTTGAACAAGAATGTAAAGTTTACCGAAACTTTCTAAGTGTCTCAGGCCTCGGGTAAGAATCGATACTTACCTAAATTATCAGAAGTTGAAAATAAAGCATCAAAACTATGCAGTGGGTTATATTGGCCAGACCACATGTTGTCGAAATTCGTGTAAAAATAAATTAGAAAACTCTTCAATACAGCGATAAACGTGTCGGTGTGAACGCTCACAGCCTTAATAAAGTATTTGTGACGTAACGATGACATCAGTGATGGAAAAGCGCGCGCTCCTTTATGGAATTTCCCATGATCCTTAGAAGTCTGCGCGCTCTTGAAAGCATCTGTGATGGCCACAGGAAGCCCAACTATTTTGATATTTGTATATGCGCGCTTCTTTTTATGATGGGTTTCCTGTGGTAGTGCGACCGGAATACGTTGGGCTCCCTGTGCGCTTCCCGTAACTGGCCGCGCGTTCGATACAGTATTGAAAGTTTTGCAAGTAAAGATCTACATTCATTTATAATATAGTTTATCAGCATATCAACAGGCTTGCAATTTGTGTACCTCCACTTAACCATCAGTTTACACTTGGAAAAAATATTGAGTGTGGAGAGAGTAGCCCAGGATATACCTATGTCGTATAGTTTATGTCATCAGTACTGCAGTTGCCAGTGAAGTTACTGTGAGAGAACAGGTTGGCTATGGGACTTACCCTTGGTAAGTTTCAAAGCATACAATTTCTGTGATTTTCTGCATTAGGAAAACATTGTTGAAAATGTACACGTTTATCCACTGAGGATTTACCGAAACAACAAACAAAACCCAGGTGAAGCAGGCGTGGTGTTTTGAAACTTTTTTTGGGGGGGGGGGGGGGGGGGAGGACTTCGTGATTTTGCCGATAATTGGCAGGATTTCCCCACATTTTTCGTCTCTCGTCTGAATGATAAATTCCTTCACTTACCGCATAAATAAAACAACGGCTTATAGTTTAGTCTTAGTTCGTAATGAGCTGCGGCTATAACTAAGGTGAATCTAAATAAAGCAACTGAATGTACCATGTATCCAAGGAAATCTTTGCAGACGAAACTGTGCGCGTTTCAAAAACGTTGCGGCTCATTGTTCCTGATTGAAATTGTGACAGTCTATTGAATGTCAAAGTATATATTGTTTTCTTATTTTGTTTACTATTTTTAATGTTAACAGCATAAAGCCCCAAGCTGTTAAATCACACCTGATTTCACTCATTTGACAAGAATAAAGCGCAATAAAGCGTGCGGTGCCGCGCGTAAAAACAGCCGGCTGACCCAAGCGCAAACACAGTGAAATAAAGCCTCTTGTGCTCGCATTTATCGGCTAGCGTCGCTCCGCAGGCTTTGATTTACCTCACTAAGCGTGGGTATATCAGCAGAACCAACGGTGGACAACGAATGCACAAAAAGATTTGCATTTTGAAATGGGAAATAACAAAGTGTGTTTACTCTTTAAGGTGGTCAGAATTGCATGTAATTGTTTATCTCCTGTGTTTAGCTTGGTTTCATGGCTCAGATTGTGGGTGAACTTAGTCTTTAGCCATCGGCTTTTGCTCACAACAACTGGTAACGTGGTTCACCATAATAAGACCTTTACTTGAATTCCAATGCCACCGTACAAATAGCTCGACCTCGCGGTGTAGCTGTGGCCGTATACAATGGTATTTTAAAAAAATACATTGAATATTTTTAGACATGATTATTTGTTCTTAAAATTTTCTTGAAAGATAAACAACTTGAAATTAATGTTAGAAATTTTTGTCGTGTTTTAGTCTCTGCTGAATGGCAACTAATCCCTAGCTCAAGCAATTACCGTAAGTACAACGGGACAGAACATATAAAGTACAATAGTTTTCGTCGACGAATTATTATTGTTTGTGCTTTTAGACCAATAAAATGCGTCGCTCTAATCGGGCCAATCGATACCTGTTCTTTCTTTCAAAACCTTTTTGTCGTCGCCTCATTGTGAGATAAATGTTTATAAATTACCTCGTGATAGAGCTCTATTCTACTGGTACACTGCTGCAAACGTTTTAGAATTTCGCTCGTGCTTTCTCTGCACATAAGGCGTTACGGTGGGCGAAGTATAAGCATCGAACATTGTCATTTAATGATAAGGTAAGATATTGGCTGGGACACGTGATTTAGGTTTGCAGAGTTGAATCTTGTGTTAGAAGATGCATATGAACAAGTACAAGCACATTCCACCGAGAGAAGCAGCAAATTCTGATACAACACTCTTTTTCTTTGAAAAGTGAAAGTTGAACTCTTTCAACATTTTGTTTCAAATCTGAAGTTTTGGTGGTTTTAATATACATATTTTGTGGCCTGTACTAGTAGTCGTCCTGCGATGTTCGCTGTGATTGACTGTAAACCGCGCTGTAGGTGTTCCCTTGATACATGTCATTTACGGCTTTCTGATCAGAACTGGAAAATACAAAGTTCAACTTTAAAGTTAGTTATCGCAAGTAATTACTGTTTAATTAATCGCACTAGATTTCGCATTACAGTGTGAAAAATACCAAAAGGAATGCAAGGGTATTTTAATCTGAATTGTAGTCAAAGCCTGTATACATTCTCCATCGATAGACGGCTGCAGCCCCATGGTGCGATAGTTTACCATGCCAATGATAAACCATTATCACAAGATATACAGTGTATCTTTCTTTACATTCACTGGGCCAATCCCAAATTAATTACTCTTTTGAAAGGGTTGCTCATGCCAGTACACACGTACGATTCACAAGACACTCCGTCTCGATTGGTGACAGTAGAAATAGCTGTCAGCTGGTAGCCGCCGCCTTCACGACCTTTGCTATCAGATCATCTGATAAGAAATATTGAATCCAGCAACTCAGCTCAGAGGGCATTCCAGACAATTATATCAGTATTAATACAATAATCTGTACAAATATGTTCGCCGTTTTGATTTAATTCGCTGAAATAGTGATATCTCCGTCGACATAAATTAATTGTTGAGATTTAGGGAGAAGGTACATGAAGGTAAGGTAGGGTAGCTGTTGGAGGGATGGGTACGCAGAATACAGACAATATTCTTATGTTGGTAGATTCTTTATAAAACCGCCCAGGAAATTGGATTCATTGAGTGGTTAAGTGATTAAAGGATTTCCTATTATTCATGAACAAAGAATACATTTTATCTATGACGGCAATAATACTGCCAAAACTTGCTCCTCTGAGTGAAAGAATCTGAGAGATGCAGAAGTGTCTAGTAATTTATGGAGTTGGCAAACAAGCTCTGACAGACAAAATAACTTTATAATATGATAATTACTATATAATTTATGGCTAATTAATATAAACATTAAAAACTAATTAAAAAGATAAGATCGGAAGTGATACGGTTTGGTGGAATGGTTTTGACGTCGCACTTTTAATGTTTGGTCTAAATTAACTCGCCGAAAATAATTAGGTAAATTGAGATAATGTTATGATTGGGTTTGTCACACATTGACGATTGTGTTACATTTGATTCTCATCGTGACGGTTACGAAATGCAGTTGTTGACAGGCTTGTCGAAGCAAAAGCTGTGTTGATAAATATGCTATTAATATTTGTCAGTTCATGTATCATTTCACACACTCTTCCTAGCTGTTCTCGGATTTATTTCTAAACCAGATGAAAAATAAATGTTTCTTTGTTATCAACCCAACCGGAAGTCCATGGCCTAATCTCTACCCGCCCAGTCCAATGTGCGCAATCACTTCCGTTTTGAAACGTTTGTTCAGCTGAAAGGACGACTTTAGAATTTGGTTGCGTATACCCCGGGTATACCTATCTATAACCTCGAAGAAAAGTACCACAAATTCTGTTGCCTCGTAGAGAAGATCGAGAACAGACATTAGCCACTCGGGTCACTACTCTTATCAAAGCCACGTCGCAGGTAACTGTATTTATAGCTACTTGCGTCTAAGCTTCGTGTTTGTACTTGTAATGACACAATTGATGAACAGATTTCCATGGAAAAAATGTCATCTAATTGATTTACAATATATCTAACATCCAAGGTTACGACAAGCCATTTATCTCAAAGGAGTATTTTGCTCGTCCCATTCTGATCATGAAGCAAATGGACGCGCGTTTTAATCTTTTTAATCTTACAAAATTTAAGGCATCAAAAATTATCAAGTTTTACAATAATATCAAGTACAGAGAGGCGATTAATAGCAACATTATTTGTGATCGAACTGAATTTGTTAATTCAAAAATAAATAAAATACATTAAATAATAATAATATTAATGATAATAATAACAATTTCGAGAGTCTTCACATATAGTCACAACCGTGCAGCAACCGAAAGCGAAATCCATCTTAACTAACTATTCATCGACATATTTGCGAAGCATTTGTGTTGCTTAGAGCCTTAGAGTCGAGCTGAGTGTTTTATTTATGCACTAAATGTTATTTCCGACCATTATTTATTCCTGAACGGTGGTTAAAGACCAAGGAGTAACAATAGATAAAGTTGAACATTTGCCAGTCTTTAGCGGAACAGTTTGGCTCCACATCTCGGAGGTAACCTCTTAGTGAACTTTTGAGTATTAATTAATGGCTAAAAAAAATGTCTTGGAAATTCTGCAGAAATGTCGAATTGTTGCGCAACGAAGACTCCAGGCCAGTTTTTAAAATGCGATTAACACACGTGCAAACAAAACAGTCACGCCAGCAAAAGCACAAGTAAACACGATCATTTAATATATGGTGAACATTTTCTACTTTACATTCTATTATTATTTTCTGTTACTTTCGGTTTCCTATGAGATGTTTTGATAGTATTTGTGTTGGTAAACACGACATGATTGAACGTATAAGTACCGTGAATCATTTCGCAACACGATTGTGATGTGGCTGACACGTCTCACTGTACTCTGCGAGCAGAGGTTCCTTTTCGTCTTTCTATGTTCACTGAGTCTTTTACTTTTGCCAACGGCTTTTTGCTTTGGCTTTCAGTACCTTGTTGCATGTTCAGCAAAAGTAAAAGTAAAGATTCAGTGAACATAGAAAGTCGGAAAGGAACCTCTGCTCGCAGGGTAGTCTCACTGTGAAGTCACATCAATCTACGAAAACAGTCAGGAAATCAAATTGTTTTAGGACTGATTTTGTTGTGCTTTGTGTTTGTAGGTCTTGAATTAGCCTGTGGGTCGCTACAATATACATTGTTTCCGAGAAAGAAAGAAAGAAAACGAAAATAAAAAACAAACAGAAAACATATAGAATGAACAAAAGGAAACGAGACTGAAAGCACAATAATTGAAGACTGGTTTTAAGCTAATTTTGAATCAGTTCCGTGAAACTAAAAGGCTGAATCAGTATGTAAGAAAAAATTGACAAAAGGAACATCTATTTTAAAATTGTCTTTGTTATAGATCCCCTGAAGTAACCACGAAGTTCTCTACTTTATCAAACCATGCCAAATAAGTTCCAAAAAGAGTGTTTGGACGCCCACAATGCCTATCGCTCCCAACACGGTGCGCCCTCACTCAAGTGGTCAGCGAAACTTGCATCAGACTGTGAAAAGTGGGCCAAAGAACTTGCCAGAAAGAATGCTTTGCAACACTCGTCGGGTGATTACGGAGAGAACTTGGCCTTTGCTTCCGGTGAGAATATCAACATTGTTTTGTATGACTGCATGATGGAACTGATCACTGTGTCGCTGCCGTGTTGCCGTGTGTTGTTAGTGTATGTTGTTGTGGAAGAGCAAAACAGACGTCATGCCGTTTTTTCCGAGTTTCTAGGTTGTTGAAGATGAAGAGGAAACCGCGCAATGAGGGTCTATCATGCAAGTTCAAAACCCATAGGACAAAAAATGATTATCATAGCTTAGCCTGCCTTCAGGCTCTCTTTTCTCCCCCTCTCTTCTCTCCCCAGTCCCCCTCCTTCCCCCCCCCCCCCCCCCCCCCCCCCCCCCCCCCCCCACCCCCCAAAAAAAATCCAAAAAAATCCAAAAGAGCTCGTTGAAATTAGTAAAAATGCGAAGTTTGGAAAAGATCGCTTCACAATTAAATTGCGAAGATATGAATTTTCAAAAATCGAACTTTTATATGAAAACCTTTGTTGGTACAGGCAAGAGTTGGCTACCAGCGTAAATTTCCAAAGTTTTTCATATAATTTTTTTGTCCTATGAAATTTGAAATTACATAATAAACCCTCATTCTGTATCATACCTTTCTTTTTCAATTCATCAATAGACATGGATCAAATCATAAGTGCGCTGCTTCCTGTTGTTTAACAATAGAATATCAATCATTAGCTGGAAGGACTTTGTGACGATCTTTGTGTTTTCGCCCCTGTTGCTAAGAGCGACGTGACGTCACATAATCACGGTTAAAATCAAGCTTTTCTCACTTCTATAGGATATGAGTTGGATGGGAAACGCTCTTCAGAAATGTGGTATGAGGAAATCAACAAGTATCGGTTCAACAACCCGGGATTTTCATCTGGCACCGGGCATTTTACACAGCTCGTATGGATCGGTTCACGAGAAATAGGGATCGCTAAAGCATCAAGTCCCTCGGGGGCTCAGTACGTGGTTGCCCGTTACTACCCGCCTGGAAATGTCATCGGAGCTTTTCCAGGGAATGTTAAACCAAGAGGAGCAAAAATAGATAAGAACGCAAAGGCTGCTGGGAAGGAACGATCACGTGACGTCACTCGGGCCGCAACTGACTCCAACAAACAACGTGAGTAAACACATTTTTTCAGCTCACGGAAAGAAATATAAAAAAAATGTCATTCAATTCGCACGTATTTTACCAAATTAGCTATTTGAACGATACTTTGACCAGCACAAAGCTAGAGAAAGCTAAAAATGCCGGTTGTTATCTGTGGGATTATTCATTTCATGATAAACAGAAAAGATTAAGTATTTTGCAATTTTTCAAATTATTTCTTCTGACTGTTTGCTTGACAGAAAGCTCTCGAGAGTTCAAAAATGATATTCTTAAAGCTCACAATGAGTACCGCTCTCTTCATGGAATCAAGACTCTCAAATGGAACTCCAAATTAGCGTCCGAGGCGCAGAGCTGGGCAGAGAATTTAGCACAACGAAATTGTATTCAACACAGCAGCTCAAGGGATTACGGTGAAAGCATTGCTTATATGAGTGGTAAGAACAGCAAACTAAGTAATAATGATACTCTTATACAAGACAAGAAAGAACGGCGTTCTTAAGTCCTCGATCGGTCGTTTGCAATAACGACGCAAGCAGAAGCGCAAGCAGAAGCGCAAGCAGAAGCGCAAGCAGAAGCGCAAGCAGAAGCGCAAGCAGAAGCGCAAGCAGAAGCGCAAGCAGAAGCGCAAGCAGAAGCGCAAGCAGAAGCGCAAGCAGAAGCGCAAGCAGAAGCGCAAGCAGAAGCGCAAGCAGAAGCGCAAGCAGAAGCGCAAGCAGAAGCGCAAGCAGAAGCGCAAGCAGAAGCGCAAGCAGAAGCGCAAGCAGAAGCGCAAGCAGAAGCGCAAGCAGAAGCGCAAGCAGAAGCGCAAGCACAAGCACAAGCACAAGAAAATTGATTTTTTTATCCTAGCGCTTATGCTTGAATCAGACACGTTTTCACAGTGACATAATGTCTCTTGTGATTGCGCTTATGCTTGCATCAGGCCCGTTTTCACAGTGACATAATGTCTCTTGTGATTGCGCTTGTGCTTGCATCAGGCCCGTTTTCACAGTGACATAATGTCTCTTGTGATTGCGCTTGTGCTTGCATCAGGCCCGTTTTCACAGTGACATAATGTCTCTTGTGATTGCGCTTGTGCTTGCATCAGGCACGTTTTCACAGTGACATAAGGCCTCTTGTGCTTGCGCTTATGCTTGCATCAGACCCGTTTTCACAGTGCATGACATAATGCCTCTTGTGATTGTGTCGCTAGCCGGTAAAAACGATTTGTATAATTTGCGATTTTGTGAGTTTACGATATTCACAACATTCCTTAATTCAATGTATTTTTCAGGTGCTCAACTAACCGGACGTAAAGCAACAGATATGTGGTACGAAGAAGTCGATAAATACCGGTTTAACAATCCTGGATTCTCAACGGGCACCGGGCATTTTACACAAGTAATTTGGGCCAATACGACAGAAATAGGTTCTGGGAAAGCTACGAGCTCGACTGGCGCGCAGTTTGTAGTGGTTCGCTACACGCCGCCTGGCAACGTAATGGGTCAGTTTCCTGACAATGTGAAACCAAGAGGACCTGGAGGTGCAGCTGGAGGTACGTCACAATCACTCGCCGTGTGTTTTTAGAGACTGGAAACGAGCAGAGAATTAATATGTTCCAAATATGGAAATGCGATACCAAATAAGGAATTAGTTGGGCGGGGCACGAATGATCTATGTTTCCAAAATGGAGGTGGACCGTAGAGAGTGTACATAGCTTAGTTTATTCTCGCTCCGACTATCGTTATTTATTGATCCCACCGCTGCCACCAATGTAATGTTTAACCGCGAAATCTACAATTTTGCAAGTCGCTTGTCTTGTTTTTCTCAAAACATAACACGAGCTCATGATCAAGGTCACTTAAAGGACACGTGACCACCACAAAGGTCATGATGATGTCATTTCCGGCCATTATCACCGGTCACATCTGGTCCAAACAACGATGGAGGAACCTAGAGGAGACTACGCTCTGGAACACCAATCCCCCCTCCCCCTCCCCTCTGATCTCTTTCCTTCCTTTTTGTCCCTGCTCCAGGCTACGCAGGCTAGAACACAGAGCATAGAGGGTGGAATAGACATCAGTAACCTTTGCATTAATGACAACAATTTCTTAAGTATTAATTCAGATGATAAAAATAATCGAGTACTTTCTTGATTTCAGGTGGGAAGAGCTGCTGTGTTATACTGTAAAGGAACGTCGAAAGACAACGCAGATATGCACAGACGGGCCAATAATACGTTGATAACGACTTGCAAACATCGACTTAATTTTGCGCATTTTTTCACTAATGTGCTGCAATTAACGTAGACTAATTCAACACTTTATCTTGAAATACATTGACAATTGCAGGCAGCGTACGTGATATTTACAATAATAAAAACATAGTAAGATATCTTTTTTTAAAGTTCTTCTAAGGGCGCTTTCCATTTGGCCAGACTGACGACCGGTCTGTCTGTCTGTCCACTGATTTGAATCATATAACTCAAGCAGCCGCCATCCAGTTGAACACGGAAGGATTGCCTTGTGATGCCAATCCTCGATCCAGTCCGAACTGGTGCGTTCCGTTATTATAATCAGCGGATAGATAGACTGCGTAGCTGGCGCAAGGAAGTCCCCTCTCCTCTCTCCAATCCCTTCCACTTCCTTTGCGCCAGCTACGGCTAGCTAGCGGACAGACTGGTCTGTCTGCTTAAATGGAAAGCGCCCCAAGTTACCTGAATCATTTAGAACTTAAGGTGCAGACACATGGTGCAACGCATTGCGCGCGTTTGTCCACCTTTGCAATTAATTTGTTGTGCGTAATATTGCAGAACTAGGATCACATTGTGCTTCAATGACAACATACGCATGGATGGACGCACGCTGTAATCGTATTGCTAGTAATATTGCAGAACTAGGATCACATTGTGCTTCAATGACAACATACGCATGGATGGACGCACGCTGTAATCGTATTGCTAGTAATATTGCAGAACTAGGATCACATTGTGCTTCAATGACAACATACGCATGGATGGACGCACGCTGTAATCGTATTGCTAGTAATATTGCTAGTCCAGAACTGGCTCCACTTTTCTCAATAATTACATAAATATTGGGCGCGAATTAAGGAATGGTCAACGCTTAGCGTGCGTCCATCGAATTATGGAGCACGCGGGAATTTGGGAGAGCACGAGAGAAGCAACTCTAGCTTCACGAGTGCTCTCCCAAATTCCCAAGTGCTCCATAAACTCGATGGACGCACAGCTAAAACGTTGACCATTTCTTTTATAACATAGTCACTGCAAATTCAAATAAAACGATTTGATTTTCCGATTGAATTCAGAGCGCGCGCTATGCTGATGACTTGAGCGTGTGTCCATGAGCGCGAGCGTGTGTCCGTGGGCTTACGGACACACGCTAACCAACCAATCAGAGCGCGCGTTATATCATACCTATAAAGAAATATAAAGACTACGAGAAGCGCGCGCGTAATCTAAGAAAATTGAATCGTCTCTCTCTAGCCCAGTTCTTCTCTTCTGCTCTTTGCCGCGCGCGTAGATAAAAGTGGGTCCAGTGCTGGACTATAATATTGCGCGCAATGTTGAACCTTTATATAGTGATCAGCAGCATCAACTATCGCTTGAATCAGTATAAAAGTCGCTGAGATGTGTTAACATTTATCAGTCATAGGCTTTGCAACAACGTCGGTAGTTTTAGAATTTATCACTGCAATTATATACTTTTAATTATTTAATTTGAAATAAAATAATATTGACAAGCCAAAATAAATGTGAATAAAGATGTGAACAAAGATTGGCACGTGTGAAACATTTATCCCTGATTATGGCCTTATTCGTCCCCAGTCTCTTGTCCGTGATAACTTGAGCCTGTTCAAGATCAGCGGTTTTCCCCATTGCCATTACAGTGATTCTTTCTTTCACGTGCTGCCAGCAATCCAAAATGGCGCACTACAACTTTAAGAAGATAACGGTCGTTCCTACGTCCAAGGTAACGCTTTATACTCGTCCTATTTGAACCCTAATCTTCTCTATTTATTGATCTGTCAATTTGTGTAAAATAGGACTTTATAGACATCGTTTTGTCCAAGACACAACGCAAGACACCAACCGTAGTTCACAGGTAACCAACGATGGAGTGGAAAAAATACGTGTTTGATGTCTTAAAAGGCCTGTGTGTCTGTATTAGTCGTTATTTATTGTTTATGTGAAGGCTGTATTATCATATTTACGTGTGGATAACGCTCTAGATTGATTAATAACACGAATACATGTAGTTAGTGCATAAGGGAAAATGAAACAGCTGATGTTCAACAATCATTCGTTCGACTTTGAGTTTGATGTTACATGTACACTTGGATTGTATTGAAATGATACAACATGAGTATGGATATATTTATGTCACGAGTATCTAAGGACTACTGCAGGCAAAATTTCCGGTATACAGTAAGGAACATGTATTGTATGTCTGAAAGAAAGAATGTAAATTCCATCATGTACATGTACAAAACTGGAACTCCAGTGACATGGTTCTCAATAGTTTTGGTACATTGTATGTAATAATGACGGTTTTGTAGAAGTTGACACATACAGGTAGCTAGGTTTGGTAGAATTCAGTCTGAGGTGAGCTTATACATGTACATGTACTGTGAACCCTGCAGGGGCTACCCTGGTTCCAGAGTCTCGAAAGTCGGGTCCACGAAGTTGAGTCCGAAGGACGAGCCTCTGGGCTAACGTGGCATCTGTCTCACTTCCATGCTGAAATATTAAACTCTGGAAACTCGCTAATGTTGTTGGTTTTGACAGACTTATATTTGCTTAGGTCATGCTTAGGTCAATCACGCATACAGAACTGAAAGTTCACATTTCAGTTGGGTTTTATTCATGTTTGAAAACAGCCCAAACCAGCTGTTCCTAACTCTATTTCTCACATCAAGTTCATTGTTACTTATTTCTCACATCTAAATGTGTTACTTACATGTATATCTTTTATTCACTCATCTCTTACTTGGACCAATAAAGAAATCAGAATAGTAAGTTGTTTATAACCGCCAAAGTTTCAAATATCAGTAGTACCTTGAACATCAACAACCGGTTTTCCCGTGTAAACATTCTAGCCAATCACAGGCGAAAATAGAACACGTGGTTGCTATTACCCAATCAAAAAGTTAGGACAAATTCTGTCCTCATGGAAGTGAGGTTTGCATTCAATTAGGCCAGAGGCTACTTTTCCTCCTTCCCAGGCCCCATTTTTCGCTCCCCACTAATAGTAGCCTCTGGAACCAGGGTATGCAGGGGCTAAAAGGGATTTCATATTTGACCCCCATCTCCCAAACGACTAAACTGTTTTGGTGGCTTTGGGATGTTAATTAGTTGGGCTTCCTGTGGAAAGCCCGACTCTAAAAATGCAGTTTGGTCGTCGTCATTGTCGTCGTATTCTTTGACCTCAAATCGCCAACTGGGTTCTACAAGATAATCACCGAAGGCTCTAACAACATGGTTTATCAAGTGAACACGAAATATCACACAGAGCCACAGATTCGACCTCTGATCTTTCTTCACAAACCTTGTTGGAGGAAGGTTATGTCGTCTTGTTTTCAAAATAACCACAATAATTATTCATAGAGATATGAATTTATCAATCCAGTACTAGTACTGCAAAGGGATGGATATATTTATGGTACCAAATAAACTATGTCATTGTCATTCATGATTCGCTGAGTTTGTGAAATCTTAGTAAGGAAAGCATGTTCTACCAAGTCACGCAACGAGCGACCAAACACTGTTTTAATTGCACTAAGATATCTATATATAGTTCAAATAGGATACATATCAGTTAGAAGCTCGGCTTCAACCTAGTAGAGCGTCTAGTTTATTTAATGGGAGGTTTTACTTTCATTTAGTGTGGTTTGGTTGAGTTCCTATAGTCCCCCTCTGTTCAGGTTCCTTGGTAATATAAATTTGTAGTTATACATAAAACATGTATGCATTGTTTATTTTTTCTTCTCTCTCACTCTCATCCCAGGGGTTATAAAATCAGCCGGATACGTGGCTTTTATCTGAGGAAAATCAAGTACACACAACAAAACTACCATGATAAACTGTCACAGATCATTAGTGACTTCCCTAGACTTGAGGTAAACTTCTTCAACTTTTCTTGTTAAAAAATGTAAGAATTCAGAGTCTGATAGAAAGATAGACATTTAATCATGTTCTCCTTTGTATTGGTTTGCTCATGCATTTATCAGTGGTTTTGTTAACTGTTATGTGCTACTCTCGTTGATTAAAGTTTCATTCATTCATTCATTCATTTAGGATGTCCATCCATTCTATGCTGATTTAATGAATGTGCTGTATGACCGAGACCATTACAAATTAGCCTTGGGACAAGTGAACACGGCTAGGAATTTAATTGATCAGTAAGTACATACAAAATGTAGTACATGTACTTGTAATGATAAAAACATATTTGTTTTTCATCATTGGTTGATGTAAATTATGTGTAATTTCTCTTTGTTCAGTGTGGCTAAAGATTATGTCCGTCTAATGAAGTATGGAGATTCTCAGTACAGGTGTAAACAACTCAAAAGAGCTGCTCTCGGAAGGTACAACATTATAAATATATTATTTACTAATCTGAAGTCTTGGTAACCTTGATATGAAAAGATTTATAGTCTTGACAATAATAGTCTTTACTACTTTACTTGTTTAGAATGTGCACAATTATGAGAAGACAGAACCAAAGTTTACAGTATTTAGAACAAGGTTGGTATTCAAAGTTTGGTTGTACATGCATGTACAGTATGTAGGATTCATTACAAAGTGGTTTCATCTCCCCCCCCCCCCCCCCCCCACCCCCCCCAAGGCAATGCCCCCCCCCCCCCCCCAGACAATGGGTACATTTGTACATGTACATTATTTACACAATGCGTTTTTATTCTCTTTATTTTTTGACCAAGTACCACTCCCAACCCCCCCTAATCCCCCCCCCCCCCCCCTAGGCAATGCCCCCCCCCCCCCCCTTGGCAATGGGTGCCCCCGCCCCCCCCCCCCCCCCAAGACCATGGGTACATTATGTATGATGAAATTATAGGTACTGTGAGTGTGTTTGACACCAATGGATATCAATATTATTTTGTTGTAATGCGTTTTTATTCTCTTTATCCAATTCTGTATGTAAAAATATGTTATTGAAATTGTGTTACAGTCAGACAACATTTATCAAGATTACCATCGATAGATCCCAACACAAGAACTCTGTTAGTTTGTGGGTGAGTAGAACAGCTAATCATGTCTCTTGTGTACATGTATGTATTTTTAGTCTGGCTTCCTGTGGAAGGCCCGACTCTAAAAATGAGATCCGGCCGTCTTCGTCTTTGTCCTGAAATCGCAAAATGGGTTCTACAGCGCATGCGCCCTGTGCCGACCGCTCAGATAATTACCGAAGGCTCTGATCAACACGAGACATTCTTCACAAACAAATATTGCTCAAAACAACTCAAATATCGCTCAAATGACCTCATGTGTTGAGTTAAATGATGAAATAATGGGGATCAAAGCAAAATGCGAGAAGTTTAAGAAGAGAAATATGCTATCAATATTGCACATTATCTATCTATCTATCTATCTATCTATCTATCTATCTATCTATCTATCTATCTATCTATCTATCTATCTATCTATCTATCTATCTATCTATCTATCTATCTATCTATCTATCTATCTATCTATCTGTCTGTCTGTCTGTCTGTCTGTCTGTCTGTCTGTCTGTCTGTCTGTCTGTCTGTCTGTCTGTCTGTCTGTCTGTCTGTCTGTCTGTCTGTCTGTCTGTCTGTCTGTCTGTCTGTCTGTCTGTCTGTCTGTCTGTCTGTCTGTCTGTCTGTCTGTCTGTCTGTCTGTCTGTCTGTCTATCTATCTATCTATCTATCTACATGTACATCTATCTATCTATCTATCTATCTATCTATCTATCTATCTATCTATCTATCTATCTATCTATCTATCTATCTATCTATCTATCTATCTATCTATCTATCTATCTGTCTGTCTGTCTGTGTCTATCTATCTATCTATCTATCTATCTATCTATCTATCTATCTATCTACATTGTACATCTATCTATCTATCTATCTATCTATCTATCTGTCTATCTGTCTGTCTGTCTGTCTGTCTGTCTGTCTGTCTGTCTGTCTGTCTGTCTGTCTGTCTGTCTGTCTGTCTGTCTGTCTGTCTGTCTGTCTGTCTGTCTGTCTGTCTGTCTGTCTGTCTATCTATCTATCTATCTATCTATCTATCTATCTATCTATCTATCTATCTATCTATATCTTATCTTATAAAAAGCTATGCTTCAGTGTTCTCTCAGGTGTTACATGTACAAATGTAGTTCACTGCAAGAAATACTGTTACATATACATGTAATCAATACTTAAATAGTTATAGTCATACCATCACCTACTAATGAGATTTATCTTTGTGAATTTCAGTTTTCCAAATGTAGGAAAGTCTAGCTTTATGAACAAAGTAAGTCAATGTTTACAAATAAGATATGGAATGCTGGGATCTTTGTAGGGTTTGCAGTAGCCCCACAGCATTTGATAACTACAATATTTCTAAAAAAATATATAGAATTTAGAAACTTCTACATGTACAACAAGTGTTTTTACTAATTTTGAGTGTCATTGTGGGCAGCAGATGGCCCAGGAAGTTGCTACCAAATATATTATTGGAACTGGAACTGTAAAGCTGGGTACTGTGTAGCTGATGAAACACAATTACATGTAGTAGATACTGTCAATTCTGGAGAATTCTGGACACCTGATTAAGCAGTGATCAATCCCATCCCATGTCAGTCATTTCATGCTCATCGTTTCTCTGTGTAGATAACAAGAGCTGATGTTGAGGTCCAGCCGTATGCATTCACCACCAAATCATTATTTGTTGGTCACATGGATTACAAATATCTCAGATGGCAGGTTAGTTTGATCTTTACATAACTACAAAGAGATTACTGATGGTAGTAAATGTGGAAAGTTTGAAGTGGATATGACCAAAGTTACAGGTGTGCAAAGTTTGCTGTCTCTATAAGGATTTGTATGGGAGGGCAAGCTGCTGCCTTAAGACATACAAATCCTTACAAAAAGAGTAAAGTTTGGATGCATGTGACTTCCATCCTATTTACAGTAATTAAAACATTTCAAATTATTCACATTTACTAATTTTAGCATGTTAGTCACATGACAGGTGATATAAGCTCATTGTAGCTGTCATATTTGCTTTATTTTGTTGTTATTTCTTGTCAGGTTGTTGATACTCCTGGAATACTTGATCATTCATTAGAAGAAAGAAACACCATTGAAATGCAGGTGAGTACCAATCAGTTATGTAGGACACCTCTGTCTATAGAAGATTATTTGCTTGGTGCAGGCTCACAGTCAAGTGCAGACACTGAAGGGTGGTCACTACCAGATGTTTGTTTACTGGACATTCTCAGTGGTTCTTAATTTACATCCCTTCAATTCAGGTGTAGTGTAGTGTGAAGAGATTTGACTGCCATTTTACGTGGTCATTAGAGCTACACGAAGGCCAGAACCATTTTCTGATGGGTACATGTACAAAGGCAGTACCTTCTTATGAACCTCAGCGTCCCACCCACCAAGACTGGATCGATACTCAAACGACTGAGCCAACTGGCAGTTGTGGGACCCTGACATGTTGTTTCTTTAGACTGTACATGTATATCTATTTCTCCTCATGTTGAATTAAATCTTATAAAAACTCTGCCATAAAAAGATTAGAAATGTGTTCATGTACTCATTGTACTGGGTCTGGACACGACCAAAAGACTACAGAAGATAATGACAAAACCATTTGTGCACCCGTCATGATCTTTTATGTAATAGTCTCACTGTATATAGCTAATTGCATAATCGTTGTCGGGTTGAAAATCATGAAAGCTATGACCAAAAGGAATTCTGGGAAATTAAAACTCTCAAATAACACCGTCAAATGATCGACCTTTTTATCCAGACTTGTAGGATCTTAGTTAAATAGCTCATATACCTTCAAAACTACGAGAACATTGAATATATCTGTATGTAATGCGGCTCATGAACTGATTTCCCATCCATCCTTGCGGTCTCAGCTTCTACGATTTATGATTTTCAACCCGACAACAATTATGCAATTAGCTATACATACAATGTATATGGATGTTGTACCCTTGCTATAGCTTGAACATTATTGATTTTGTGATTGTCTGTCTGCAGGCCATCACAGCACTGGCCCATCTTCGTGCTGCCATCCTCTATGTGGTCGACATATCAGAACAGTGTGGCCACAGCCTTGAAGAACAAGTGGAACTGTTTAACAACATAAAACCATTGTTTGTCAACAAACCCTTGATTGTTATTCTTAACAAGATTGATATCATAAGACCTGAGGATGTCTCTGATGAGAAAAAAGAAATTCTAAAGTCATTTGAGGGAGAAGGTAAGACAACAATTGTTTTAGTCATTTAACCTACTGCTGAACATACACAAATGTACCTAAAACACCCATGTATAAGCTGCACCTTTTTGCCTACAGCCATCTTTTGAAATATGGGGTGCGGCTTATAGGCAGGACAATCTAGAAATGGCGATCTAAATTAATTGCATAAATTTCCAAAATTTGAGTTGCCAAACTCAGGGTGTGGCTTATACGCGGGTGTTTACTGTATCTATGAAACTAACAGAAGATTCCACATCCAGGAACCACTCTTGTACCCATGAGTACCATCAGCGAAGAAGGAATCATGAATGTCAGGAACGAAGCCTGTGAGAGACTGCTTGCTCAGCGAGTTGAAGTCAAAATGAAGAGCAAAAAAGTCACTGATGTCATCAATCGTCTTCATGTTGCTATGCCAGCACCACGTGATGAGATAGCCAGGCCTCCGTTCATCCCACAGGCCGTCTTAGACAAGAAGAAAGCCATGCAGGTGGAAGAAGGCAAGAAGAAGAAGTTGGCCGTGGAGATGGAGAAGGAGTTGGCCGAGGATTATTATCTTGATATGCGTCACCACTGGGACTTGAAGAAGGAGGAAGACAGGGGTGATGTCATACCAGAGATATTCCTTGGTAAGAACGTAGCCGACTACATTGATCCTGACATTATGAAGGTATGTTAGACATGTCTTGTTGTGTTGCTTTCTTTACCTGACCACAGGAACATTTCTATGTAAGCTGCGGCACAAGCTGCGGCACAGGCAGACCAACTATTTGTATCTTCTATGGCTTCTACCACAGGAAGCCCATCAAACAAAGATGCACGCATTATCTTGTTAATGTTTTAACCTCAGAAGAAATAGCAGGGCTGCCTATGGCTGTGCGATTGTCATCTTACATACATATTGTACTGTACACGCATCCACTCGATTTGTATACTCCAAGTCTTCACACCAAGTTAATACATTCCATTGTCATATTTTCCCCACAGAAACTTGAGGAGCTGGAGAGGGAGGAAGAGTTGAGAGAAAAGACTGGCGTCTACGATTCTGATTCGGTAAGAAGTCATGACGATAATACAAATGTAGCTGTATAGTGAGTTTAAAGTAGTACCAAAACCATTGAAGTATACCAGTGGTTTCCACGTTCTAATAATTCATGGGGTTTTTAATGATATCGTTATAAAGGAAGAAGAACTCGATTCTGAAGAAGAGGAAATCAAAACGAAAGCAGCACAGTAAGTTGTGTGGTTCGTTTGTTTAATTACAATTTTGGAGTACGCACTGTTTATCACATTGTGTTTGTGATGTAGGTGATGCTGTTGTCATCGTTGTCTTGTTTTACCCCGCTGTCTTTTGTAGTTTTAACTAGAGGCGGCGTCTGTCTTTCAGGATTCGTGAGAAGAGAGCTCTTATCGTGAAAAAACATCGAGAGAACAAAGGCACAACCAACAGACCAATTATGCCCAGAATATCATTGGCTAAGGTACTGTCGTTATCACCACTTGCTCTTCCACCATTGCTACCATCACCATCATAATGATAATCATCATCATCATCATCACTTCTTCCCTCGCCACCACCACCATCGTTAATGTTACGCCGCCATAACCGCAATTTTCATCATCAGCTATCGGCATCAGCATCGTCTCCGTCTTTCACTAAAATCGTCACCATCATAGAAAATAGTCATTATCAATAGCTGATATTGAAGTTACACTCCAATGACTCTGAACAAAGGTTTCAAGTGGAGGCTATCGGGTCAAGTTTTTGTACTGCCCCGATAGCCTCGACTTGAAACCGTTGTTCAGAGTCATTGGAGTATAACTTCAATATCACTGATATTGATAGCTGAGCTATTCAACCTTGTGTCGAAAGAAGACGCAATGAATTTAATTAGATAATATGTATAATCTCAGTAATTGCATTACATGTAGTTGTCGTTGGTATATTTTTCAACATCAGGCCAAAGCTGCACGAACAAGACTGGAAGGACGCCGTAAGGACTTTGATGAAGAAGACATGGATGACATGGCAGAGGTGAGAAAAATAGTGACACGATGATTTATTGATCTAAATGAACTAATGTTCTCTTCGTCACAAAGGATGATGATGATGATCCAATGTCTGGAGGCAAGAAACGATCTCGTTCCAAGACTCCCATCAACCGTAAAAGAAAGAGAGAAAGTTCCAGTGTGGGTCGAAGTGCGTCACGCAGTGTGTCACGCCCTCCACGTGACCAATCTGGATTGTCACACCCTGAGGTAAGACCGTGATTCGTGGGCAGTAAACGACCACAGGCAACCCAAGCTAGGAAAATCTAAATCCGTCTACACTGATTGTTTTTTCGAATTCCTCTGTTTTTATCTTCTCGGAGAAAACGGATAAAAGGTTTTGCGTTCACTCCAGCGTTTTTTTTAGACCGTTCAGTTCGAAAACCGATTACGGTACTAAGCGATGCGTTTTTGTTCCCAGGTTCTTCTCGGACGTTTTACTGTTTAGTACGCATGTCCAAATAGCGCCAGCGATACAATCGGCTATCCGTGACGTCATAGTTTTTTAAAGCCCCTTTGACCCGTCTGCATTAATACGAGAGACCTCCGTTTTCGAACAAAGACAAAGTATGTGAGCATTTCAAGCGAAAACGGATTAGTGTGGATGAGACCTATAAAACAATTATTGACATTTCTGTGGTATTAGTGTAATAGTAATCATTGGTTTATTGGTCTCATAGAAAAAAGCAAAGGCGCAAAAGATGGCCAAGACATCTCAAAGGAAAATGAACAGAATGGGCAAAGCTGGTAAGTACATAGTAGTCATAGTACAAACATGTATCCTCCCCTCCCCCCTCAGATTTTGATTTTGTTCGCTACAAGGGGCGACTACCCGCCCAGAAGGACGATGTACTGCGATGTTTTTAACCCGTTTATGTGTCTCGTTTAGGTGAATCAGACCGAGTGATTCGAACTAAGATGCCTAAGCACTTGTTCAGCGGTAAAAGAAAAGCAGGCAAAACTACAAGACGATGATATCTGCTTTTAACCCCATGAATAAAAGGACTGACCAAATGTCGTGGATTTTGTTTACTTTTCTTATAGTTTCACTTCTCTTGTAATTATCAAGGATGACTAAAGAAATAGGCTTGATTCCAGCCGTGGTGGTGTCGGTTGCGCCCGCGATCAAACGACACCTAACGGGCTGAAAACCGAGCTTACTAAGGAAACTAGAAGGTCTGAGACTAGTTTTCACTAGAGACCCAAAGCAGAAGACAAAGGATCAGGGTTTATTTGCTAGTTATTCAGGGACCGCGGAGACGGGGGGCCCCCACTTTTAGCCAAAAACGTTGTCACAATACGTTGTCTGATATGTACTAGTATAAACACCCCCCCGTTTTCAACATGACTCGGTTCTAGTGCTTGCGTCGCTATTGAAAGTATGTAGATATGCTGTAGAACTTGCATGTAGTCGAGAGCAGGTGCTGCGCCAGCATCGATTACTTTGTATTGCAGTCATACTCATTTCGTATGCTTGGGCTGCCTGTGGTTGAAGTCTCACCATTCATAATAATTTCAAGACTTTTTTATTAAGGAATTTTTCAACAAAATACAAATCAGCACAATAATTAATTTCTTGAGCAAGTTAAAGCTAACGCTATGATAGCCTACAAAGAACTAGACACGAAGATATGAAATTGAGGGCGTCGAACATGGCTAACAGTGGGGAGCCAGTGATACGACACAACAAAATAAACATAACCAGTATATAAACGCCGGTAAGTTTAGAAACGACTGACTTGTGTTCCGGAGTACTAATGCGCATCTATCTAATTACGCGAGCAGCCAAATGCCCAGACACGTTGCAACTTTCCTTGCGTGCAACAATGATTTTTTTTGGGGGGGGGGGGGTGTCACGATGTAACGTTGCGCGCAACAGTCGATCCTACTTCCGCAAAAGAAAAGTTGCATCATGTGTCTGCGCCTTAACTAAATTACAACATTGACGTCGAGATAGACTAGATTACGTTAAACTAGTGACACGCAAAAACAAAACCGTCAATACTTAGCGGAGCCGGTTTGATTCCACACAGCGGTCAGCCTGCTGTGCGCACGCGCAAATGTTGCGCAATGAATGTGATAAAGAGGTCAAAGATATTGACTTTGCTAGTCAGTATGTTTGCCGATCCCTTACCTAGTTATCGACGACTTTGCTAGAGTCGTTTTCGTATGTTTGCCAAGATCCCGGTTTACGGTCAGTACGGAATCGAAGACGCGTATTGACACAGTACCCGCAAAATCATCGCTATCAGAATGCTTTCATATGGTAATATCTTAGAACAAATAAGTTAATGCGATTGCTATGACTTCTAAATATATTATATTGATATAAAAATATAAACTATTGTGAAAACAATTATGTAATATTCCGAGGACTCTAGCTCCTCTAACCATAGATGACATCATCCATGACCTTGGCCGTCTTACTTGCGAATTCTTGATTCAGCGCAACCTCTGGAACCTAGTCTATGGAGAAGCCGCAGTATTCCAGTAGAACTGGCGCTGGGAAGACACTCCTTTATCAAACTTACAAACTCTGCTGAAGACAGTTTCCACTATCACCTCGCTCTTAGTTTCAATCTGTAGTCTTCTTCATTTACAGCCTCTCCACAACGGCCAACTCAGGACGACATCTTGTGCCCGTTATGTAGAGGTGGCCGTTATGTAGAGGTGGTCGTTATGTAGAGGTGGTCGTTGTATGTAGAGGTGGTCGTTGTGTAGAGGTGGTCGTTGTGTAGAGGTGGTCGTTGTGTAGAGGTGGTCGTTATGTAGAGGTGCCCGTTATGTAGAGGTGGCCGTTATATAGAGGTGCCCGTTATGTAAAGGTGGCCGTTATGTAGAGGTGCCCGTTATGTAGAGGTGGCCGTTATGTAGAGGTGCCCGTTATGTAGAGGTGCCCGTTATGTAGAGGAGGTCGTTATATAGAGGAGGTCGTTATATAGAGGAGGTCGTTATGTAAAGGTGGTCGTTATGTAGAGGTGGCCGTTATGTAAAGGTGGCCGTTGTACGGACTGGATCGTGGCCAGGAGAAAACGTGGCCGTTACAGAGAGGTGGCCATCTGTTCGTATTTACTTTTGAGCCATAAATAATTTGAGTCGCTCATTTCTCAAAGCGATACTTTAACCTTGTCTCTAAGTTTCCGTGAAAACAGCCACGCTGGCAGAGTAACTTGTTCAAACAGAGCGTTTCTTACTGTAGCAGTAAACTTACTGAACAGACAGAACGCCGTCGCCACCTCGAACCAAACGTTGTAAAAGATGACGACGCGAAAGTTGCCCAGCCAGTCGATGCGTCCAAACTCGCCCATTAAATCGAAGTTGGTTATACCTGAAGCGAAAGATATACAGGTCAATAAATCTCATCAGATGCGCAAACACGACCCTTCACGTGTTATCAGTACTACAGTAATAAAAATGCATTTTTCCAACCGCGCGTTTTTCCTGTATTGCCTGACAAGGCTGGCGAACTACGCGTAGGTGCTCTGTCTTGCTATCACGAGTACGATTGACTATAATCTATAGCTTTATAATGGGAAAATCACCCACCTAACGTTCTCGATAACAGAGGCAAAGCTGAACTCAGTATCAACAGAACTATACAATTGGCTATGACCTGAAACGTTACAAAAAAAAAAAAAATATATAAATAAATACAGCAGCAAAGAGCGTCCATATGTAGACGATACAGGCCCGTAGCCAGTATGAGGCGAGCCGAGGCAGTTGCCTCGGTAAAACATCGCTGATTTTATTTATCTTTTAACTGAATTGACAAAAAAGGCTGACTGTCCTCTATGTGCAGATATAAAATTTTGGCTGCACTGACAGAAGTGCCTCGGGAGAGATTTTGGTCTGGCTACGTAACGGGCCTGGATAGTACTCGAGTACTCGAGGAAGCTGGATGCTCCAAGGATGCTCCACATTTTCCTTAGCGAAATATGTCGCGCGCGCGGGCACTGTGCTCTTCTGTTACAGGGATAGTTGTCCTCGGCGAAACTGTCGCCGGTCACGTGCTCGATTTTGACCAATGAGAGCGAAGTAACATTTACTGCTCTATTGAATCATGATAAATTAGTACTATACATGTACGACGACGTATCTTCGTTTTGAGCGAACTTGCTGCCGTCAGAAGACGAAACAGATCACGAGGAACTTCCCGCCATTGTCGGTATACTCTATTACTTTCGTCAGTGATGCCTTGTGCCGTTGAAATTCATAAAAACGTTGTCTATTTTTGGCATAAAACGAAGATACACTATCGTATAGATGTAGAGATAGACGCTTCTAATAATGGGCTCATGATGAATGGATGGATGCATGAATGAATGAATAAATCAGCTACCTTTGTCATAGGAGTGTCTCTAGGTAAAGTGCTCCTGATAAATGGATGGATGGATGAATGAATGAATAAATCAGTTACCTTTGTCATAGGAGTGTCTCTAGGTAAAGTGCTCATGATAAATGGATGGATGGATGCATGAATGAATGAATAAATCAGCTACCTTTGTCATAGGAGTGTCTCTAGGTAAAGTGCTCCTGATAAATGGATGGATGGATGCATGAATGAATAAATCAGTTACCTTTATCATAGGAGTGTCTCTAGGTAAAGTGCTCATGATAAATGGATGGATGGATGCATGAATGAATGAATAAATCAGCTACCTTTGTCATAGGAGTGTCTCTAGGTAAAGTGCTCATGATAAATGGATGGATGGATGAATGAATGAATGAATAAATCAGCTACCTTTGTCATAGGAGTGTCTCTAGGTAAAGTGCTCCTGATAAATGGATGGATGGATGGATGCATGAATGAATAAATCAGTTACCTTTGTCATAGGAGTGTCTCTAGGTAAAGTGCTCATGATAAATGGATGGATGCATGAATGAATGAATAAATCAGCTACCTTTGTCATAGGAGTGTCTCTAGGTAAAGTGCTCATGATAAATGGATGGATGAATGAATGAATAAATCAGCTACCTTTGTCATAGGAGTGTCTCTAGGTAAAGTGCTCCTGATAAATGGATGGATGGATGCATGAATGAATGAATAAATCAGCTACCTTTGTCATAGGAGTGTCTCTAGGTAAAGTGCTCATGATAAATGGATGGATGGATGCATGAATGAATAAATCAGTTACCTTTGTCATAGGAGTGTCTCTAGGTAAAGTGCTCATAATAAATGGATGGATGCATGAATGAATGAATAAATCAGCTACCTTTGTCATAGGAGTGTCTCTAGGTAAAGTGCTCATGATAAATGGATGGATGGATGAATGAATGAATAAATCAGCTACCTTTGTCATAGGAGTGTCTCTAGGTAAAGTGCTCCTGATAAATGGATGGATGGATGCATGAATGAATGAATAAATCACGCTACCTTTGTCATAGGAGTGTCTCTAGGTAAAGTGCTCCTGATAAATGGATGGATGAATGAATGAATGAATGAATGAATAAATCAGTTACCTTTGTCATAGGAGTGTCTCTAGGTAAAGTGCTCCTGATAAATGGATGGATGAATGAATGAATGAATGAATGAATGAATGAATGAATAAATCAGTTACCTTTGTCATAGGAGTGTCTCTAGGTAAAGTGCTCATGATAAATGGATGGATGGATGCATGAATGAATAAATCAGTTACCTTTGTCATAGGAGTGTCTCTAGGTAAAGTGCTCATGATAAATGGATGGATGCATGAATGAATGAATGAATAAATCAGTTACCTTTGTCATAGGAGTGTCTCTAGGTAAAGTGCTCCTGATAAATGGATGGATGCATGAATGAATGAATGAATGAATAAATCAGTTACCTTTGTCATAGGAGTGTCTCTAGGTAATGGATGGATGAATGAATGAATGAATGAATAAATCAGTTACCTTTGTCATAGGAGTGTCTCTAGGTAAAGTGCTCCTGATAAATGGATGGATGGATGAATGAATGAATAAATCAGCTACCTTTGTCATAGGAGTGTCTCTAGGTAAAGTGCTCATGATAAATGGGATGGATGGATGCATGAATGAATAAATCCGTTACCTTTGTCATAGGAGTGTCTCTAGGTAAAGGGCTCATGATAAA
Organism: Actinostola sp. cb2023; assembly: GCA_033675265.1. Taxonomy (NCBI): domain Eukaryota; kingdom Metazoa; phylum Cnidaria; class Anthozoa; order Actiniaria; family Actinostolidae; genus Actinostola; species Actinostola sp. cb2023. The sequence continues at coordinate 313,825 of JAUJYZ010001494.1, forward strand.
TGGATGGATGCATACATGAATGAATGAATGAATAAATCAGTTACCTTTGTCATAGGAGTGTCTCTAGGTAAAGTGCTCATGATAAATGGATGGATGGATGCATGAATGAATAAATCCGTTACCTTTGTCATAGGAGTCTCTCTAGGTAAAGTGCTCCTGATAAATGGATGGATGGATACATGAATGAATGAATAAATCAGTTACCTTTGTCATAGGAGTGTCTCTAGGTAAAGTGCTCCTGATAAATGGATGGATGGATGCATGAATGAATGAATAAATGAATAAAGTTACCTTTGTCATAGGAGTGTCTCTAGGTAAAGTGCTCCTGATAAATGGATGGATGGATGCATGAATGAATGAATAAATCAGTTACCTTTGTCATAGGAGTGTCTCTAGGTAAAGTGCTCCTGATAAATGGATGGATGGATGCATGAATGAATGAATAAATCAGTTACCTTTGTCATAGGAGTGTCTCTAGGTAAAGTGCTCATGATAAATGGATGGATGCATACATGAATGAATGAATAAATCAGTTACCTTTGTCATAGGAGTGTCTCTAGGTAAAGTGCTCCTGATAAATGGATGGATGGATGAATGAATGAATAAATAAATCAGTTACCTTTGTCATAGGAGTGTCTCTAGGTAAAGTGCTCATGATAAATGGATGGATGGATGAATGAATGAATGAATAAATCAGTTACCTTTGTCATAGGAGTGTCTCTAGGTAAAGGTCGAAGGCGAATAAAACAAGGAACACTGTACAGTCCCACTAACGAGGCAACCACGAGATAACTAACACAGTTAAGGGGAATCAACCTTTAACAAACTTAGAATAGACCGAATGCAATAATGGCGTCCAAATTCAATTGCCATTGTTCTGGACTGACTAGTCTCGTGTTCATGTGGAAACACAAAAGCAATTTCACCTGTATGAGAGGCTAGTCAGTCCAGAACAATGGCAATTGAAATTGGACACCATTATTGCATTCGGTCTATTGAGTTCTTCTTTTCATCGTTGGGCTACCTGTGGTAGGCCAATCAGCCTTCACAGGACTAGAAATTCTATTCTTTTTAAGGTAGTCTCACTTTTGAGCATCACAAGAAAAAAAACAAGAACTGAAGCCAAATGTACTTGTTCATAAACGTTTAGTTGTCGTTTCAGATATAGCGATTATTTACAGCAGCCTTCCCATAGCGAACATGTTTGACTTGCGTACAACACCGGAATCTGTTATTTGAAGGCAAGAGTCTAAAAAACTGAGCCTTCGTTGTAATTCAGCGGCACAGAGCGCATGCGTTGTAGAACCCCAAGTTGTGATTTGTAGCCCACCAAAACAAAAACAACAAAAAAGCCCATTTTTCAATTCCGAATGAAAACTCTACCAAAGGATACATTATAAGTACGATTTCCAGTAGGGCGCCAAACGTTCCCATCATAGAAGACGATACCTGGCCAAGTACCAGCACCTGAAAAACACGGCACAACCGATTATGTAGTGTTTGTTTACAGAATCTAGAAATGAAGAAATCCAACTCACGGTTGCTCGTCGCGGCAAAGCACGATTCACAAACAAAACAGCAAAGAAGTTCAGGGCAACCATAGCCATGAGACTTGTCTGATAAAAAGAAAAGAACATTACTGAAGGTAGAAAAGAACATTACTGAAGGTAGACACAACATTGCACGCACGATTTCAGCGTGTCCATCCCCCTCCCCCCTCAGAATCCGGATTTTCAAAAGGCCTGATACTCAGGTCGGTTATGTGTCCGATGCGCGCAATGTCGCACCGCACAATTCATGCTTGGAGGCCCCTCCCATTCTCTTCATTTCTCTTGTTCTTTTACCCCTCCCCCTTCGGCTTCCTCTCCGGCCCCTTCTAGCATGCTTCATTATTGTAGGAGGCATTGGATCCTGTAGGGCTGATCTTGAGAAGACCAAGAATACTTTGCGGACTGACATGTGTAAGTGGTACTTACAGTGAGTATTAAGAGCACTAGTAATGAGAAAGGGTACACACAGTTTCTTTGCAGAGATGATGCCTTTGCACGGCGTTCTAGAACGACAAAGAATTCAAATCAGTTAGGCTCGACTACTTCCTGTAACCTTTGGGTGAAGAAAACAACAAAGCCAACATTGGATTGATATGACATTGTAATGAACAATTCCTCTAGTTGTCTTAGTTCATGAAATTAGGCAGCCTTCAGGCAATTAGAATTGTTCCAGGATATTTGAGCATATATTTGTTTACAGTTTCACCACTACACTTACCAACTGTACGATAATAATATCACAATGTTAAATAATAATCAATGTAATTGATTTACCGAGTTCTCCACGCTCTGATTCTAATAATTTAAGTTTGTCGTAGTTTTCGTGGTCTTTGGATTTACCATTACGAACCGCCCATCCATTCTTAAAACCTGTAGAACAACAATGAGGTGACAATGGGCTACGTTGTCGGTAGTGTGTGTCATACATGTTTGTTTACAGTTATCTCCAATCGATTTGAAGAAACAGCCCACCAGACTACATCACCATAATGCCTATCAGCGCTACCTTTCCCTACCTACATATGTACCTTTCCTCATCATCATCATCATCACCATCATCATCATCATGGACAAGTTGATGCTGTTATCCAATACATTTATCCCACAATAGATACCGGCATATTTATCTGATGGATAGCACTATCTACTCTTTGGACAATCAGGAGCTGGTCATTGAGCATCATCATCATCCGATCAACATTATCATCATCATCATAACCACTATCATCATCAGCAGGTACCAGCATGAACCATCAGTAGGTACATGAATTATCATTACAAACACAAACCACGTGAAGCAGACGATGCAAGCTCAGGACAAGAGGTAAAGGAACTACAAGTGCCATCTAAATTTCTTTATCATCATCATCACCACCATCAACATCATCACCACCACCACCACCATCACCAACACCATCATCGCCACCACCACCATCATCATCATCATCACCACCACCATCACCATCACCATCATCATCATCACCACCATCAACATCATCACCACCATCAACATCATCACCACCACCACCACCAACACCATCATCGCCGCCACCACCACCATCATCATCATCACCATCACCACACCACCTGGCCACCATCATCACCACCATCATCATCACCTCCACCATCATCATCACTTAAATAACTACCACCATGGGCAAAAGCATCAGCACCATTCATGCAGCACTGACATTGTCCATGAGCTCAATCCATAAATAAATCAATAATAATTGCCCATTTTAATAACACTGTTTGCAAACGGCTATATTACCATTAAGCTTTCTCTTCAAACTGGCTTCTTCCATTTTGATCGCATATGTCTCATCATCAAGATCTCGCATAAACTGAAACGATGCATAAACATAGTGTAGTTAGTAACGTACTGAAAATCATTGATGCTATAATAATAATAATAATAATAATAATAATAATAATAATAATAATAATAATAATAACAATAATAATAATAGTAATAATAATATAATAGTAATAGTAATAATAATAGTAATAGTAATAGTAATAATAATAATAACAATAACAACAACAATAATAATAATAATAATAATAATAATAATAATAATAGTAATATAATAATAATAATAATAATAATAGTAATAGTAATAGTAATAATGATAACTTTATTCCTCAAAACAAATTACAAATAAGAGATAGAAAAATAGATAAAAATCCTTATTTACAAAATATAAAATGATCGCTTGGATTGTTCAATAACAATTAACAATGATGATTAAAATATATAGTAGTAATAGTAATAGTAATAGTAAATAATAATAATAATAATAATAATAATAATAATAATAATAATAATAATAATAATAATAATAATAATAATAATAATAATAATAATAATAATAATAATAATAATAATAATAATAATAATAATAACAAATAATAATAATAATAATAATAATAATAATAATAATAATAATAATAATAATAATAATAATATCCCATAGTACATATAGAGAGATGAACTTTATTTGCGTTTTCATTCACCTGTGGTTTGACAACACACTGTCCCAAAACTGTAAACATCCTTGCAAAACCAACAGGTGTACATACTGGAAATAGACACACAAAAACATATCAAACTGTTAATGAATTCAGTGAACAAACAATGAATCTGTACCCTAGACCTATATGGCATTAAGGATTGATTAATGCCTGGACACGCCCATGTTGTTTGATTGATGTCCAGCTATTTTCCAACCAGACGAGCCGTTTTGAAAGTCTTTATTAATAATGGTAGTGTTGTTCATCACCATTGGTCAGGTTCACTATTTTGATGTATTTCAATCCATGCGCTAAATACTCCAAGTGGTTCACTTGTTATGACAAAGGATTTTAACATGACTCAATCATGCACTTACTTAATAGCATGAGGCCTCCAAGCAGTGATATACAAGAGTAAATAAAGGGTAAGCCAGGAATCCATGCTCCAGCTGCCGCTACATATGGTTAGAGATAAAAGATACAAACATAAACAAACTGGCAGAAGGTGAATGTCACATGTCAGAACATAAACATGAAATCTCACGACTTTACATGCCACATTCCAGTAATATCTTGTCTGTTTGAGGGCATAAACATGGAATCTCACAACCTTACAGGAAACCAGACTATGCATGCCACATTCCACAGTACACGCACTCAATCATGACGAGGACCTAGTAATCTCTTGTCTGTTTGAGGGCATAAACATGGAATCTCACAACCTTACAGTAAACCAGACTATGCATGCCACATTCCACAGTACACGTACTCAATCATGACGAGGACCTAGTAATATCTTGTCTGTTTGAGGGCATAAACATGGAATCTCACAACCTTACAGGAAAAACCAGACTATGCATGGCACATTCCACAGTACACACACTCAATCATGACGAGGACCTAGTAATATCTTGTCTGTTTGAGGGCATAAACATGGAATCTCACAACCTTACAGGAAACCAGACTATGCATGGCACATTCCACAGTACACGCACTCAATCATGACGAGGACCTAGTAATCTCTTGTCTGTTTGAGTTAAGGGCATAAACATGGAATCTCACAACCTTACAGGAAACCAGACTATGCATGGCACATTCCACAGTACACACACTCAATCATGACGAGGACCTAGTAATATCTTGTCTGTTTGAGGGCATAAACATGGAATCTCACAACCTTGGAAACCATTACAGGAAACCAGACTATGCATGGCACATTCCACAGTACATGCACTCAATCATGACGAGGACCTAGTAATCTCTTGTCTGTTTGAGGGCGTAAACATGGAATCTCACAACCTTACAGGAAACCAGACTATGCATGGCACATTCCACAGTACACACACTCAATCATGACGAGGATCTAGTAGTTTCTCTTGTCTGTCTGAGGGCGTAAAACATGGAATTTCACAACCTTACAGGAAACCAGACTATGCATGGCACATTCCATAGTACATTCACTCAACCATGACGAGGACCTAGTAATCTCTTGTCTGTTTGAGGGCATAAAACATGGAATCTCACAACCTTACAGGAACCACAGTACATGTACTCAACCATGACGAGGGCCTTATAATCTCTTGTCTGCCTGAGGGCATAAAACATGGAATTTCACAACCTTACAGGAAACCAGACTATGCATGGCATATTCCACAGTACATTCACTCAACCATGACGAGGACCTAGTAATCTCTTGCATAATTCACATTTGTATATAATTTGGACTTTCTGACTTATGCAGAGTTCTCGACAAGCTAAGGTACAGAGACATGGTGCAATATTGCACACACAACTGCTAAAAGTTTCTAGATTTTAACTTTAACTTACTGTTATCGTCTGGAGACTGTCCAAAGGTCCAGCCTTTGTCCAGCAGAGCCAACACAACCCACACAATACTGCCGACAAGCACCGCAAGAAGACACAATACTACTGATGTTTCATAAACTTTCGCCATGATCCCCTGCAACAGAAGCATTGAGAACAAAATTGTTGAGGCATAAGCTCAAAATATTTCCCCACCAACTCATACATTTTATAACACTCTACCATTCTAGTAGACTTGCTCCCCACCTTTCCACCAAAGGAAGCCAAACAAATACAGGAAGCCCAAGCAGCGTATGTCGCGAGGGAAAAAAATCGAATGAGACTTGCTCACAATTCGAGTAGTTTTCCAAAAAAAAAAAAAAAAAACCACCCCTCCCTACAACGCTTCCTAAATCAATGTAACCCCTCGCACACACACAATCTTGCCAACACCCGCTGGCATATAATAAATGTCAGGAACTTTGGATTCTCTCTCAAACAAAGTTCAATTTGTTTAAGTTTTAATAACATGTACATGTAAATTTGCATAACATCACCAGTGGCCTTCGACCACATACCTTCCTCGAGCCTGCAAATCCTTCAGACTCAGTAAAAAAGTAAGCAAATGGCATCGACACAAAAAGTGATATGTAGGATCCAAGAAATATCTGATTCCACAGACCTACAACAAATCAATAACACATGACCATTGATCAGCTAATATGGAAGTGTTTTGTGTGAAAGTTGCAGTACCATGCTGTGTCATCTGCATGCTTTCTGATTGGTTAAGAAAGGAAGCCATTTGAGTGTCATATGGTACTGTAGGTTTCCCACTCATATGAAAACGATTCTTATACTTTATCAATTCTTTTCAACATATAGTGCCGTTACAGCAGTGTCAAAGGAATGCAAGGTTTAACCGTAGTTACTGGTAATGTAGTTTATACTAGATAATTCATACATACCATGTATTAGAGAGCCGTTAAGCCACTTCATGTAATAACTCTTAGGGTAGACCAGTAGGATTTCATTACTAAGAATGGACATTGGTAATAGCAAAACAGCACCCAGTGACACCGACAGGGTGAACGTACATAACCACAAGCTACAGGTAAACAAACACATATCATTGTTAATTGGTAATAGCAAAACAGCACCCAGTGACACCGACAGGGTGAACGTACATAACCACAAGCTACAGGTAAACAAACACATATCATTGTTAATTGGTAATAGCAAAACAGCACCCAGTGACACCGACAGGGTGAACGTACATAACCACAAGCTACAGGTAAACAAACACATATCATTGTTAATTGGTAATAGCAAAACAGCACCCAGTGACACCGACAGGGTGAACGTACATAACCACAAGCTACAGGTAAACAAACACATATCATTGTTAATTGGTAATAGCAAAACAGCACCCAGTGATACCGACAGGGTGAACGTACATAACCACAAGCTACAGGTAAACAAACACATATCATTGTTAATTGGTAATAGCAAAACAGCACCCAGTGATACCGACAGGGTGAACGTACATAACCACAAGCTACAGGTAAACAAACACATATCATTGTTAATTGCTAATAGCAAAACAGCACCCAGTGATACCGACAGGGTGAACGTACATAACCACAAGCTACAGGTAAACAAACACATATCATTGTTAATTGGTAATAGCAAAACAGCACCCAGTGGCACCGACAGGGTGAACGTACATAACCACAAGCTACAGGTAAACAAACACATATCATTGTTAATTGCTAATAGCAAAACAGCACCCAGTGATACCGACAGGGTGAACGTACATAACCACAAGCTACAGGTAAACAAACACATATCATTGTTAATTGGTAATAGCAAAACAGCACCCAGTGACACCGACAGGGTGAACGTACATAACCACAAGCTACAGGTAAACAAACACATATCATTGTTAATTGGTAATAGCAAAACAGCACCCAGTGACACCGACAGGGTGAACGTACATAACCACAAGCTACAGGTAAACAAACACATATCATTGTTAATTGGTAATAGCAAAACAGCACCCAGTGACACCGACAGGGTGAACGTACATAACCACAAGCTACAGGTAAACAAACACATATCATTGTTAATTGCTAATAGCAAAACAGCACCCAGTGATACCGACAGGGTGAACGTACATAACCACAAGCTACAGGTAAACAAACACATATCATTGTTAATTGGTAATAGCAAAACAGCACCCAGTGACACCGACAGGGTGAACGTACATAACCACAAGCTACAGGTAAACAAACACATAGGATTGTTAATTGCTAAAAGCAAAACAGCACCCAGTGGCACCGACAGGGTGAACGTACATAACCACAAGCTACAGGTAAACAAACACATAGGATTGTTAATTGCTAAAAGCAAAACAGCACCCAGTGACACCGACAGGGTGAACGTACATAACCACAAGCTACAGGTAAACAAACACATAGGATTGTTAATTGCTAAAAGCAAAACAGCACCCAGTGACACCGACAGGGTGAACGTACATAACCACAAGCTACAGGTAAACAAACACATAGGATTGTTAATTGCTAAAAGCAAAACAGCACCCAGTGACACCGACAGGGTGAACGTACATAACCACAAGCTACAGGTAAACAAACACATAGGATTGTTAATTGCTAAAAGCAAAACAGCACCCAGTGACACCGACAGGGTGAACGTACATAACCACAAGCTACAGGTAAACAAACACATAGGATTGTTAATTGCTAAAAGCAAAACAGCACCCCAGTGACACCGACAGGGTGAACGTACATAACCACAAGCTACAGGTAAACAAACACATAGGATTGTTAATTGGTAATAGCAAAACAGCACCCAGTGACACCGACAGGGTGTTAATTGCAGAGTCAGTGGCAGAATAACATCTTTGGTCAAAAACTAAATACTCCCCTGGGCTATCTGAATTAATATCTTAAATACAAGGTGGGTGATCAGTGGTAACCTAGCTTAAATACAAGGTGGGTGATCAGCGGTAACCTAGCTTAAATACAAGGTGGGTGATCAGTGGTAACCTAGCTTAAATACAAGGTGGGTGATCAGCGGTAACCTAGCTTAAATACAAGGTGGGTGATCAGTGGTAACCTAGCTTAAATACAAGGTGGGTGATCAGCGGTAACCTAGCTTAAATACAAGATGGGTGATCAGCGGTAACCTAGCTTAAATATATGTAAAATAACACAATTCTAACAAGCGCTCTGATTGGTTAGCTACTATGTTTACATGAGGCTATGTAAACACGGCTGAAGAAAACAAACCCAGTGCGTGCTCGATTGTCGTCAGTAGCATGCACACTTCAACTGAAATTTTATTCAAAAACACAGCAGAATCCTCAACTTTCTTGCCATGTTTGTCACCATTCTTGTTCTTGTTTTCATCAAAAACCCATAGTTTTGGTATATCGCAATGTTTTCAACACCAAAGTTGAAGAAACGTTTGACTTTAAGATTGTTTTAGCTATTGAGCATGGAGAAATACCTGCACTGACACTTTGCCATGTTTTACTTGATCACAACAAGCTCGAGCTCGGTTCATATAAAACAAACGCGGATTGGATGTTCAAACCATTCTTGATGTTAGGAGAATTTAGTATTTGGTTCGGCTAATAAAGGTGTTTTATATCACCATTATTTTACAAAACAAATAGAAAACGTTTTCCAATGTTTACATAGCCTGATATAAACACTCGGGAAAGTTTGGGAGAAGTCTCGAGCTCTCAACTTCTCCCAAACTTCCCTCGTGTTTATATCAGGCTATGTAAACACAGGAAACGTTTTCTATTTGTTAACTATAAGTATAACTAAGTATAACATTACTATACTGTAGCTTAAATGGGATGATAATAATTTAGATCCTGACTTTCTGTATGTTACAACTTACGATATTCTGTATACAGAGGCATCTTCTTCACCTAAAATAAACACACAATGAATAGTGTTATAATTTTTTATTATAGGATAGCTATACATATACATTTGTAGCTTGTCAAACATGCTAACCCTTTTACAGTGCATTTCAATTCATAACTTGTGACATATTATTTAGTAAATCATACTGGTAAACTCTGCAAAGAAAAACATGGCTTACCTGAATCAAGCTCATCTCTTTTCTCATGAAAATGACTGATGATGAAGTAGGATATGGTGTTGAGAATGATAAAGACAAGGAATGCTATCTGATAAACAAACAAATAAGCAATATTTAAACTTGACATCATATAAACATGAAGTACCAAAATAAGTCAATTAATTAAAACAAACTAAATGATTGCTTAATTTCAGGTCAATAAGTGTGTAGAATGAAACTTTACCATGTAAAAAAAAGCACTAAATTGACTAAATGTATCAATCTCATTGACTAAATGTATCAATCTCATTGACTAAATGTATCAATCTCATTGACTAAATGTATCAATCTCATTGACTAAATGTATCAATCTCATTGACTAAATGTGTTGATCTCATTGACTAAATGTATCGATCTCATTGCCTAAATGTATCAATCTCATTGACTAAATCATTGACTAAATGTATCAATCTCATTGACTAAAAATCAATCTCATTGACTAAATGTATCGATCTCATTGATAAATGTATCGATCTCATTGACTAAATGTATCAATCTCATTGACTAAATGTATCAATCTCATTGACTAAATGTATCAATCTCATTGACTAAATGTATCAATCTCATTGACTAAATGTATCAATCTCTCATCTACTAAATGTATCAATCTCATGACTAAATGTATCAATCTCATTGACTAAATGTATCAATCTCATTGACTAAATGTATCAATCTCATTGACTAAATGTATCAATCTCATTGACTAAATGTATCTAAATGTATCAATCTCATTGACTAAATGTATCAATCTCATTGACTAAACTAAATGTATAAATCTCATTGACTAAATGTATCAATCTCATTGACTAAATGTATCAATCTCATGACTAAATGTATCATCTCATTGACTAAATGTATCAATCTCATTGACTAAATGTATCAATCTCATTGACTAAATGTATCAATCTCATTGACTAAATGTATCAATCTCATTGACTAAATGTATCAATCTCATTGACTAAATGTATCAATCTCATTGACTAAATGTATCAATCTCATTGACTAAATGTATCAATCTCATTGACTAAATGTATCAATCTCATTGACTAAATGTTGAATCTCATAAATGTATCAATCTCATTGACTAAATGTATCAATCTCATTGCCTAAATGTATCAATCTCATTCTAAATGTATCAATCTCATTGACTAAATGTATCAATCAATCTCATTGTATCAATCTCTAAATGTATCAATCTCATTGCCTAAATGTATCTAAATGTAATCTCATTGCCTAAATGTATCAATCTCATTGCCTAAATGTATCAATCTCATTGCCTAAATTGCAATCTAAATGTATCAATCTCATTGACTAAATGTATCTAAAATCTCATTGACTAAATGTATCAATCTCATCTACTAAATGTATCAATCTCATCTGACTAAATGTATCAATCTCATTGACTAAATCATTGACTAAATGTATCGATCTCATACTAAATGTATCAATCTCATTACCTAAATGTATCAATCTCATTGACTAAATGTATCAATCTCATTGACTAAATGTATCAATCTCATTGACTAAATGTATCAATCTCATTGACTAATGTATGTATCAATCTCATTACCTAAGTCGATCTCATTCTAAATGTATCGATCTCATTGACTAAATGTATCAATCTCATTGACTAAATGTATCAATCTCATTGCCTAAATGTATCAATCTCATTGATTGCCTAAATGTATCAATCTCATTGCCTAAATGTCATCTACTAAATGTATCAATCTCATCTCATTAATCTCATTGACTAAATGTATCAATCTCATTGACTAAATGTATCAATCTCATTGACTAAATGTATCAATCTCATCTCATTGACTAAATGTATCAATCTCATTGTACTGCAGCTATTAATAATATTAGGGATATTTTATTGGAAGTCAAGCTTGATTTCACAATCTATATACCCTTATAATAAATCCCACAATGCATGATTTTCTGCACTTGACGTCAGATTTATTCTTTTGAATATAATAGGCGACTTGCACTAAGAGGTCACGTGACCCCAAACCCCTTAAATAGAACAGCAGTGTCAAAATGAACTCCAGAAATGAAAATAGCAGCTCGAAATTAGTAAAAGGGCAGAGTTTCAGCTCATGATGTCTGACACAGGAGAAATGACTAAACAAATAAAATCATTCCTTTTCTAATATTTTGTTTGGAAAATGCATTGGATGGCACGACTCTTGCCATCCAATGCATTTTCCAAACAGTATCTTAGAAAACAATGCATTTTATTTGTTTTGTCATTTCTCCTGTGTCAGACATTATGCGCTGAAACTCCGCCCTTTTACTAATTTCGAGCTGCTCTTTTCATTTCTGGAGTTCATTTTGACACTGCTTTTCGATTTAAGGGGTTGGGGTCAGGTGACCTCTTAGTGCAAGTCGCCTATTCTTTTGAATAGATCTAGAATTGCAAATGTGACGTCAAGTGCGGAAAGTCATTGCGTTGTTGGGATTTATTAAAAGGGTATATAATCGACAGGAAATGACGTCTATATTGAAATCAAGCAATTTACAAAACCTGTCATTCATTCTAATGTCATCAAATGGAAACATTTTTGTGGCTACTCCTCTTCTTAGAAGAGAGTAGCCACTATGTCATCGAGTGTGTAAGTCCGTAAGTCCGTAAATGTCCTAATCTTCGGATAGTGTTCGGAACTAGTCAGGTGATCGAAAATGAGCCATGATATCGTGACGATGTACCCGATGGTTTATTCGTCTGGTTGTCGACATTTTATCGATTCGGAAACATTCTTCTCGTGGTTGTCGACATTTTATCGATTCAATAACGTTCAAAATACGTCGTGTTGGAGTTTCCATGTGCTTTTCGCTTCATGCTTTGTTTAGAAGGGTAAGTACACACTCTACTCTACTATTCTATGTTATTTTGCACCATAAACAAGACACATCTCTCGTGGAAAGTGTCAAGTGTTGTTCATAAAGATGTTTTCAAGTTCTTCAGTGACGTTTGTTGAGATTATTTACCAGATGAATATCGATTGTTTGTGTTTGTTTGGCCTTTTATAATAGCTCCATCAGTCCATGTGTGCAGTCGAGCACCTCCAATGGCTCCATATGAACTGCCAGATCTATAACCGATTTAAAGGGTCAAGTAATTCTCTTCAAGGAACAAATAATGTCTTTATTAGTTTATACAATTAAGACACAAACAAACATGGCTCTCGTTACTCTTTGCCCCAAAACTCGCTCTAAAAGCCGTTGTAATCGCAAAATAAATCACATACAGGACTCAAGTAGATATTAATCTTTATTTTGAAAGCAGTTTTAGAAATTAAAGATATCAAAAGGACAGGATTCTAGCTAGAAGTGAATTTACGGCCATATATTGTATCAATCAAATAAGACACAGGAAGCCCAATACACAAACAGAGGGTGGTGAGCCTGTGAAACCTGAAAAAATATTTACACACGAGAGATGTGTCTAGTTTCTGGTGCAAAATAGCATAAAATCATAGTATATTAAGTGTAAACTTATCTTCAAATTAAGGGCCGGACACACAGTGCAACATTGCGTGCAACATTGCACACAACACGTATTGTTGCAGCGTGTGTCCACCTCTGCAACATGTTGCTCGCAATGTTGCAGAAGTAGAATCAAGTCCTACTTCTGCAACATTGTGAGCAACAAATTACGCCAGAGGTGGACACATGCTGCAACAAAATTGCCAGCAATGTTGCGCGCAATGTTGCACCGTGTGTCCGCACCTTTAGAGATTCTACTTATTATACTCTAAGTTTTCATATATTTAGGTGAAGTCAAATAAATAAACAAACACCACTTCATCAAAGTTGAGTTCAGCGATCTTATATACAGAACATTGTTAAATTAATGTTAATATTCAATTACTAATGATATTATATCAATGCTGTTCATATCGATTGTTAATAACAACTGTTATTTTTCAATTATTTGTATGCTGTTACAATTGTTTTCAATTAAACTTTGTATTAAAATACATTTCTGATTTAAATTCGCATTATATAGAACCAAAGAACAAGTTCCAGCAGATAGTTCAAACATACCAGTTCAACAGAGGAATCAATCCAACTACACATTGCTTCTACATTTCAAAACCGCATAATAATAATAATAATGTAGTTATAGACTACCTTTTTTTGTTTATTTTACAGTAGCCACATGCAGTCCTTGACTGCCTATTTTTTACACATTGCTTTAAATATTGATTTTGAAAATAAATAACTTGTTTGGCATAAACTACTAAGTACAATTTATATATATACACTCGATTACAGAAACGTTGTAGTATACATTTATTTAAGGTGACTCGATTGGGTTTTTCCGTAGCGATACCTCTTGCGTTTGAGACAATTATTGTGCATTTGTGAACGATCTAATGGTAAATTGAGTATTACAACCTTGTTACAGAAAGATCAAAGTTTCTAATGAAGTATGTTTTATGGAGATCGGCGTTACTATGACAACGCTGAGAGAGAATTCCTCTTTTTACATATTCTCGATTTCTATAGATTCTAGGATTATTTTGGGAAAATGCTCTTGTGATCTTATAGTGGACATAATTGTCTCTAGTTCTAGTGAATATAAGCAAATTCTGTAAGAGCGTTTTTGAGATATCTTCGATTAAAGTGTTTGAGTAAATAATTCAAGCGTAAATAAAGCAATTCAATCAATCACCTGAAATCCAAGTAAATCTGGCGTATTAAAACTCAATTTTAGACTTGAATTGTTGCAATGATATTGAACTACTTTTCTGGAAAAGTTGAGAGAAATCGCTTGCAATGATATCGGAAAATGTGAGCTCAAGTCATACACGATGAGGTGTTTACTTTGCTCTTGTTGTCCACCATTCGTTCTATTTTTACTAAAAAAGCCATAATTAAAAATGCCGTCGATAAATTTTGCTTAAAATTGATTATGCTCAAATCTAGATTGTAGCTGACATGTTGTTGTAAAATCAAGTTCATTGAAACATTTTAAGGCCGCCAAATATAAGCTTCAAATCAGTGCATTTTTCAACCAGTTTCAGTAGTTGTAAGTTGTTGATTCATTATATAGCTCTTTTGTTCTAGTTTGTCACCTTCTCTTGTGCATTCCACCTTGCGAACGCTCTTCCGAAATATGCTAATCTGCAGTATTATAATAACAATAGACAGAAATAAAAGCAATGCAATATCACACAATCGCTCTAATTTTACGATAAAAGGCCAATGTTTTCTTAGAATAAAAACGTGTCATTTATACTGTCCTAGCAGATTAGCATATTTCGGAAAAGCGTTCGGAAGGTGGAATGCACAAGAGAAGGTGACAAACTAGAACAAAAGAGCTGCATAATGAATCAACAACTTACAACTACTGAAACTGGTTGAAAAATGTTCTGAATTGAAGCTTATATTTGGCGGCTTTAAAATGTTTCAATGAACTTGATTTTACAAGAACATGTCAGCTACAATCTAAATTTGAGCATAATCAATTTTAAACAAAATTTATCGACGGCATTTTTAATTATGGCTTTTTTAGTAAAAATAGAACGAATGGTGGACAACAAGAGCAAAGTAAACACCTCATCGTGTATGACTTGAGCTCACATTTTCCGAAATCATTGCAAGCGATTTCTCTCAACTTTTCCAGAAAAGTAGTTCAATATCATTGCAACATTTCAAGTCTAAAATTGAGTTTTAAAACGCCAGATTTACTTGGATTTCAGGTGATTGATTGAATTGCTTTATTTAAGCTTGAATTATTTACTCAAACACTTTAATCGAAGATATCTCAAAAATGCTCTTACAGAATTTGCTTATATTCACTAGAACTAGAGACAATTGTGTCCACTATAAGATCACAAGAGCATTTTCCCAAAATAATCCTAGAATCTATAGAAATCGAGAATATGTAAAAAGAGGAATTCTCTCTCAGCGTTGCCATAGTAACGCCGATCTCCATAAAACATACTACATTAGAAACTTTGATCTTTCTGTAACAAGGTTGTAATACTCAATTTACCAATAGATCGTTCACAAATGCACAATTATGTTTCAAACGCAAGAGGTATCGCTACGGAAAAACCCAATCGAGTCACCTTAATACAAATATACAAATATCTAATGGAATGCAAAATGTTAAACATGCTAAAATACAAATGTTTAAGCACAAAATAGTGCTGAAAATTATTGTGTTGTCCTTGCTGGATGCGATACTAATCTAAAATTGATATTTCAGATATATTAGAAGAAAATAAGCGATGTTTCACACTTTGCATCTCATTAGATATTTGTATAAATGATAGTACAATGTTTCTGCAAACGAGTGTATACAGCTATTTCAAAAAAGGTTGGTGAAGGTTTTGTTGCATCTTGCATGTTGCATACCAAGCCCGAAATGCACTATGGGCGATGTGAATAGAGTCAGCGAAAGGTCACAACAATATGCACTCTGGGAATTTTCCCAAACTTTGTCTTTGCAATAATAATAATAATATGGAGCAATATGGAGCCAGCATATTTTCTTCTGTATGTGCATGCTGACATTATTTACATATGATCCATAATACATATTGGGCTTGGTATGCAAGATGCAACCTTCACCAACCTTTTTTGAAATAGCTGTATCTAACTACATCCCGGCGTAGGCAATCGATGAAATCGATGATCGATGAAAATCAATCTTAATCGATAACAAATTAATCGATTGATATCGGAAATCGATGGCCAATCGATGAAGCAAAAATCTGTGACCTTTGATCAATTGTTATCGATTGCCTTATGATTGACTTCGTGGCTTTCCCAGCTGATCGATGGTCGATGGTCGATTTTCATTGATTGTCATTTTTCTTGTGTGACTATCGATTGGTGATCGATTGCCCAAAACCAATCGATATCAATCGATTAATTGTCATCGATTGATATCGATTGTTCAATTGGTTTTCCAATCATCGATTTTCATTGATTGCATACACCGGGCTACATGTATCATACATGTGATATATATAATTTAGTTCTGTTTTAATCAATTCAATTCTATATGTACATAATTAAATTCGAATGCAAATTAGATTATGACAATTGACTAATCCACGTCTTAATATAATTTAAAGTCTCTATAGAAATCAAACTTTTTAAAGAAAGCCATACACGTACATGTAAATAATACTAGAAATACTGGCACAATTACCAGTACACAACCCTTGCACAAGTTCTTTGGATATTTTAAACGATCAAAAACATTGATTGCAAGGGTCGACATCATGCAGGCTATACGTACCAGGGCTACCCTGTTATATTAAGCTTATCAAGTAAACAAAACAGAAACAAAACACATTTACAACATCACCAGCAATTATATAACAACTAACAATTTCAACTTTGAGAATTGATTTTCATAATCCCAGAAAATTCAGGAGTAAAGTTTAAATCATTCTCACTGCACCTGACGATCACGTGAATATGTTTTTTTTCTTGACATTTGTAAATTGACGGACAGGTCGAGTTAACGAGAATTATTACTAGCTAAAGACAGAGCAAATAGGTAACACGAAAACAATATATACATCAAGCATACATATCTTTGATTACTATCTCATATACACAATCAAAAGACAGCCCAGCAAGCCATAAAATTCATCAAATACTTACGACATATTCGCGCACAGTGTCATAAAATATTTGTTCAGCGAGGGTCGTTTCGTCCATGTTTCTCGTCCTCATCCAACAGAGAAATAGTTCTGGAAGCGACACACTTTACGGGCCATAATCCTTCAGTCTTGTCAGTCTTGTAAATCAATGTCTCTTCGGTTCAATGGGAAGTCTTTTTTAAAGGATCCTTCACAGTAAAACCGCTAACAAAACACCACAAAAAGAAAACCACAACTTCTCCCCCGTCTAGAGGTTTCAATAGTTCAAATTGGGCTCCTTTGCAGTCGAAGAGTGCTTCTATACGTCCGTCGTTGTAGAAAGCTGTAGACGTGAGGGATAAGTCGAGAAAGAACAGTTCAAAGATCAGTTCAAAGCTCGTGACTCGATCACCAGTCACTAAACGCTGTTGTTTTTGAGACCAGTCTACTCGCGGTGTATTGATTTGATTAAGGGAGGGGTGGGTAAGGCTAAAATATACCTCGAGCAAAATTATAAATTTTATGTATTACAGTAATTATGTACATTTTATTTGCTTGGCACTAACATTTAAAAAAATGTTCTAGAAATATTCTATGGCAGAAAATATTCATATCAATATTCATATCAATAGAACAATTAAATGTGTACAAATAAAATTAGTCATGCTCTTCTAACAGTTCGTACCACAGGAAACCCAAAAAAATCTAATTTTTCGTCATCGCCATGGCCAAAGATATTTGTTTAAGAAATTTTTCTGAAAAATATAATTGTATATGCTCTTACCCAGCTCAAATAAGAGCATATAATTGTATTTTTCAGATAGAAAAAATATTTGGCGGAAAAAGCTTGCTCACTTTGAAGCCCCTCGGCCTCCACAGGAAGCCCATTATGTACTTGATCACTTGATTGAAGTATCAAGATGGCGGCGCGTCATTTACGACGGCTACGACTCACAGGAGTTTTAGTGAAATATTTTGAAACTTTAAACACCTATCATATATCTAAGATACCAAGAAGGACTTTATTCAGTAGTTGTCGTCTTCGATATACACTAGGAAAATATCTAGCCGCGCAAAACGTGCCTTCCCGTAGCGTCCACTCGTTTGAAATTCAGTCAAGTGGTTGCATAAGCTACAAGTACAACAGATTTGAGAATCACATCTCCAGCAGGTAGGGTTCGTTTAGCTAGTGATGTAGTTTGATGTTATATGATGTAGCTGTAGCCAGAAAAATGTATATTTAATAATTTAACGATGTAAAAAAATAACATTTGAACGGGGATTTGAACCAACCTCATGATCACTTTCAGTCTTAATGGGGTTATTATGCATGACTGAGTACAAGTCTTATATGTACATATCTGTCATATGCATACTGCGCTTCTTCGCTTTACTGCAGTGTCTCGGTCAAATGCATTTTGCACATCAAAACCTCATGTTCTAGCAATCTTAAAAGTAAAAACCCGATAGCAAACATGTATAAATAAGATGTTTCTCGTATTACCATCGTTCGCGCAACTTGTCACGCAACAAATTAAATTTTCGGTGTTGCAGGTTGCAAAACTTTGTTGCATGAAATAGAAAGAGCTTCTACTTTGCGCAACAAAGTTTTGCAACCTGCAACACAAAAATGTGTTGCGCGACAAGTTGCGCGAACGTTGGTAATACGAGAAACATTGCTCTGCAACTTGCTATGCAACAATGTTGCCTGACAAGTTGCACGATTTTGTTGCCTGTATTACTGCACCTTTAGGTGAAGTGCAGTTGATCGAACCTCTGCACAACGGCCACCTCTGCACAATTTTATGGCCATTGTCTTGAGGTGGCCATTATGGGGAGATTGCAACAATAAATGGGCAGCTGTCTGGTGGCCAATCTAAAAATCCCTGGCCATCATTGTGTCATTGTGGGGAGGTGGCCATTACTCATTGGTGGAGGTTCTCCCTAAACATGTGTTCTTCCTGACCTTGTAATCCAGGAAGGGTAAACTCCCTGAAAGTTTGGACACAGATGTGCCTCTGAGACCATGAAACCCTCATCCTGTTCTGGACCAGAAAATATATCAATATCTGAGACCCTGTTCCAGACTAAATGCTAGAAAAGACACACCTATTCCAGACTAGATATTCTCCCTCGCAGCCGTTTTTAGTGTTGTATATTACACACAATGCTCTCTAAGCGTTATTTATTCATCTGAGAGAGCATTGCGTGACGACACTAAAACGGCCAGCTGCATGGAGCCAAAATAAACCGATTACTGGTCTCTTTTTCCCTCTGCTTCATGGGATCCTACATGTAGGTGACCACATCTTCAGTTGGTAACATTGGAAGACCCTTTCTTCATATATAAATAATAATAATAATGGGATAATGTTTTGTGTAACTGTTTTTAAATCTAATATTTTTTTCTAGGTTTTCCTCTAGTACTGGTTGTAATAATGCTAGTGAAAATACAGATACAAAAATACGTGATACAGACAGATGGGTACAAACTTACTTATCAAACTTATGTACAAACATACAAAAGGTGAGTGCGATATATGAGTGCATCATTCTGTGCATGTGCAAAGTTGACAAGCTTGAATTAATTCCATTGAATTCAAAATTAAATTTCAATGATTAAATTCTAGGAACTTAATACACAAATCACACCATTAAGAGAGGTCTCTCATTACTACTTTGATGGCCATGGTAAATATATCCGTCCAATGATAGTTTTATTAGTGGCAGCAACATGTAACAGCCACACCAGTAATTCTAGGTATGTGCAATCTTAATAATCAGTTATTATTGGAAGAGGTAAAATATCATGATTTATCAGTGGTGAGCAGATTAATAATGTTTCCGATGCTGAAGGAAGAGGCAAATAATTGATCTGCGAGACACTGACAAATCACAATATTTTACGAAAACTGGGTCCAGTAATTATTGTTTTATCATTCACATGATTTTCTCTCACCCTATAAGCAACAACTCTGGAAATCGAGCTGCTATTGTTGAAGAGAACCAAACTGTGTATGAGCAGAGTATAATTCATAGGAAGTTACAAAAATGTATTTGCAGTGACAAGTGGCGGAGGGTCTGCCAAGATTGGCAACAATGCTATTTGTGGAACCTTGCCCTTCACTTCCACTCCCTACATGGGTCATTCCACAGTATTATATCCCTTAATTCATTTTCTAGAAAGTCATTAAATATTATTGAATTGCAACATAAATATAAGGCAAGAGTCTGAAGTTTACTTTATGGGTATTGTTTCTCATGTGGGCATCATCATGGTTACATAATTAGGGAATTATTGTGAAAAATCAGGAAATGGCGTTGCGGAGAAGACAACTGTAATTGTGCTTTTTTTAAATATATATTATTATGAATACTACTGATGCTTTATGAACCAAATCCCCTAGTGCTCCTTTGCCTAAGAGACCAACTAAAAGCAAATGTCTTCTCCGCAACGTTTTGACACATAAAAGTTTTTGTCATGTGCAAGTCAATAGGCGTAGAAACACAAAAGTTTCAGAACTGTAAACTTTCAACATGGGGACCACTATGCCCAAGTTATGTGACTTCAAGTTTTTTTAGTTACTGTGAAATTAAAGATTGTATTTTGTTGTGGAGAAGACAATTCTGTTGCGGAGAAGACAATTTCATTTAATTAGGGAGATTAGGCAATTCTGTTGCGGAGAAGACATTTCTGTTGTGGAGAAGACATTTCTGTTGTAGAGAAGACATTCAGGAAAACAAGAAAAATATTCAGAAATAACAAAAACTTATATGTACATGTACATGTAGAAGATAAATACTGTATTGATAATTAATAATTTCATTTCATTAAATCTAATAAACTGAGTTTTGTTGTGTTTATGAATATGTCATTTTTTGTCTTCTCCGCAACGTCTTCTCCGCAATGGTTACAAGACCAGTAAACATTTATTGTAATAGCATTCAAATACTTAGAGCTGAAAACTGTTGTGGTTCATGTTAACTAGAACAAATACTCTTCCACATGAAATACTAAGACAATGCAAGAACCTAGCTTAAATATTCACAGGAATTTGAACTTGAAAACTGTGGTTTGTAAAACAGGTATTTTTTAGTGTCTTCTCCACAACGGTGCATATTTTAATTTCTTGTGCTTCACCCTTGGCCTTACCATCCCACCAGACACTGTACAATGTACATGTATACATGTACATATGTGCACTAACTAATACATGTAGCAGTGTGAGCTAAACATTCTACTTCATCTTTCTTAGCAGAACTGTTCATTCTTCTCAAGAAACTGTAGCATTGATAAGTGAGATGATTCACACTGCAAGTCTTATTCATGATGATGTTATTGATGGAGCCAAGACAAGACGGGGCAAAGTATCTGTTAATATAGCATTTGGTGACAAGCAGTGTGTCCTGGCTGGAGATTACATCTTGTCCTGTGCTTCACAAGCTTTAGCCAAACTAGGGAATGTAGAAGTAGTGAAATTATTGGCAGAAGTAGTTGAGGATTTAGTTAGAGGTCGGTATCACTTAGTATGATTCTATTAAAAAGTAATTTCATACATTAGTACAAAACCTATTATGATACAGTCAAAGTTACAGCAATATACACCCTTGAAAAGCACATCTAATGTTATGGTCTGGCTATGGTACGTACATGTACATTTGTACAGTAACACTTACAATGTAGAACTCAGAACGTTACATGTAAACAACTCCTTCACCTCTTGCCTGCACTTCAGTAGCAAATTCACAGTATTATACAATGCTAGTTGCAAAACGTGGAGGCACCAACTCTTTTATGATTAATGCTGACAATAATTTGTACGTCTGTCACAGGTGAATTTATGCAGCTTGGATCAAAAGAAGACCCTGATGAGAGATTCTCTCATTATTTAAAGAAGACTTACAAGAAAACTGCCAGCCTGATTGCTTGTTGCTGTAAAGCAGTGAGTTCCCTTGAGTTCTTTAGGGACTTTAAGCATCGAGGACATGGACGTGAGGACGATGAAATTCAAATAAAGTGTTTTGTTGTCTATTGTTTTCATAATTGTTTCTTTTTTCGTGTTTTTCACTAAATTTGCACCCTCTTTGATGAATGACATCGTCTTTTTGTGGTCCGGTTGACTAAAAACAACTATCTGGACAAATAACGAACTGACATTCTCGTTCTCTTTGCAACGTCACACATATTAGGCATTTCACGTTGTAGCTTTGCACAGAATGCCTGAAGTAAGACCAAATCGAGCTCATTTCATGCATTCCAACAAGAAGTTATTGAATTTTGTAATTAGCGCTATTGTTTCTCTGCCGTCGTCCTCACGTCCCCGTCCTCGATGCTTAAAGGGGGCAGCTACTGTTCCCAGGAGCTCCACAAATTGTGATTGCTCTCTGGGAGCTACTGTTGTTGCAATTGGTGTTGCCTGAATCTAGCACTTTGTGCATATAGTTTTAAAAGCCTGGTTTTTACTAGCAGTGTAAGCACAAGCATGAGAGTTTGTGTTGTGTGACAATGGATCCAACATAAGAATGAGCACAAGCACAAGAAATGGGAAGCAAGGGTGGCCTAGTGGTGAGAGCACTCACCTCTCACTGCTGTCAGGTGGCTGTTCAAATTCCTGGACCAGGTGTTTGAAGTGAGTTTGGTTTGTCAGTTCGTTTTCTCCCTTGTTTCGAGGGTTTTTCTCTGGGTACTCTGGTTTTCCTTCCTCAGGAAAAACGAACTAGTGAGATGAGTGTTGGGTGTATAGAATATAGAACGTAGTTGTATGATCTGTGAGAGTCGTGTTAGTTTGTATGGGGGGATATTGTTTTGCAGTAAGAAGTAAGTGTCAGTCGTGTCCCCACTCGTTCTTTGTGTTCATAGAATGTAGTAAGAAGTGAGTGTGAGAGTGTTCTGTAGATGATGAGTGTTGTGTGTATAGAATATAGAATGTAGTAACAAGTGAGTGCGAGAGTTGTGTCCCCACTAGTGAGATGAGTGTTGGGTGGATAGAATATAGATTGTAGTAAGAAGCAAGTGCGAGAGTTGTGTCCCCACTAGCACTATAGTACTGCTATAAACACTTGATGCGTTAACAACAATTTATTTACAGAAAAAAATTGATCCTTGACTTTGTGCTTATGCTTGCATCAGACTCATATTCAGTCTCATAAGGCCTCTTGTACTTGTGCTTTTGCTTGTCACTAGTGAAAATCAGGTTTTAGTTTAATATATTGGTTAATAATCCTGTGGATCTGTTTGTTGTAGGTGGCAGTATTCTCTGGCAGCTCACCCGATGTTCAAGACATTGCATATCAGTATGGAAAAAATATTGGAATGGCATTTCAGGTTGGAGCCAATCTTACTATTGGAAAACTGTTGGCATGCGAATCATTTTAACTTGATTCTTGTCACTCTTTTCAGTTGGTAGATGATGTTTTAGACTTTGTAGCAAGTGATACTGAGATGGGGAAACCCACAGCAGCAGATCTTAAGTTAGGTCTTGCTACTGCTCCAGTGCTATTTGCATGTGAGAAGGTGTGTATTAATTTGAACGTTGATCTCCATCCACCCAGCCATTGATATTCATTTGATAATATAAATAAATAAATACATACATACATGTACATACATACTTTATTTGGTAACGCAGGTTAAGAGGTCAGGCAGCTATAAGCTGATGTGGACCTGCTTAAAACTATACATAACCGATTACAATATAAATTAACAATATTCTAAAATCTCTATAATATATAACTTATATTATGTGAAATGAGAGGAAATAATAATGATACATGGTAAGAACTATAATCTAGTTAATCTAGTTATAATCTAGTTAAAACAAAGCTATTTGAGTTGGGTTATGGATGGAAGGGTTGGTTTTTGTATAACAGGCCCCAGCTAAAAAGTAGCAGTTCATTTTTATATTACCATCAAAATGGCAAGACATGACATTTAGCATTTGGCATATCATCAGTGTTGGAGTAATGTTAGGAGTAGCTCCAGTCAAATGCACCAATACTCCAGTTTCGAGTTGTTTAGACGCCGCTGTACTCCTTGACAAAAGACGCATTTGCTCAGGCTTAGCCTCAATTCAGTGTAAATTATGCACAAATACCGACGAGAATGTGAAAAAGTGTTGACATTCAACAGTAGAAACCATTTTAAATTGCACTGGTTATTCTCTGGATTGAGGCTAAGCCTGAGCAAACGCGTCTTGTCAAGGAGTACAGCAATGCGTAAACAACTTGAAACTGGAGTATTGTCAGCTTACAAGTATCTTGACAACCCTGTGGATGCCAGGGTCTATCAATCTACATGTATAAAATGAATGCCTAACCTATTCAACAGCAACAAAACATTCATCTCAGTACATTTTTAGTCTCCAGACCTCAATGCCATGATAATGCGAAGGTTTAAAGAACCAGGTGATGTGGAGTATGCAAGAAAAGCAGTGTATGAGGTGACTTAACTTCCTCTCTTCCTTCCATTCTTTGTCATTTTTATCTGTTCATTCCTTTCTTCAACTCATTCTGTACTTCTTTTCTTTCTTTCCCATATACCTCTCCTCCCACTTCTTGCCGTCCCTTCCTCCCTTTCTACCTGCCTTCCTTCCTTCTAATTCTTCTTCTTGTTTACTTGATAGTGTTTTGGTGTTTCACTCTGTCTACGCCTATTTTTCTTTTCTTCACTGGTTATTTTGTATATCTCCCCCCCCCCCCCCCTTGTTGCAGCTCCATTTCTTGTTTAACTAGCTGTTGTCGTTCACTGTTTCACTTGATAGTGTTTCACTCTGTCTACACCTATTTTTCTTTTCTTCACTGGTTATTTTGTATATTTCCCCCCCTTGTTGCAGCTCCATTTCTTGTTTAACTAGCTGTTGTCGTTCACTGTTTCAGAGTGATAGTATATCACGGTCATATGATCTTGCTACCCAGTATTCCAAGGAAGCTGTCAGGCAAATCAACAAACTGAAGGCATCTCCAGAACATCAGGCCTTGATCAACATCACCAATAAAGTGATAAATCGACGGAAATAGTTATAATATTGCGCAGATGATATAAAATCATATCAAATAGAAATTTCAATTCATCTTAGAGAGCATGCATTATACCCATGAAACCAAAACACAAAAATTATTGAGTAATAATTATTATTGGTTTTATTTTGTAACCAACAGTTCAATTTAAACATTAAACTGGGATATCATTGCAGTGGACACCTCCAGTAAGCAGACACCATTGACATCAAGTGTAGGTGTTCCTAATGGGAGATGTTACTTATGGGAAGTTATGAAAGCAATGTTTTAGTGGAAAATGAAATGTTCGGGACCTTTGGGAGGTGTCCGCTTACCGGAGGTGTCCACTTATGGGAGGACTGTCCGCTTATGGGAGGACTGTCCGCTTATGGGAGGTGTCTGCTTATGGGAGGTGTCTGCTTACAGGAGGTGTCCACTTAAGGGAGGTGTCCGCTTATGGGAGATGTCCGCTTATGGGAGGTGTCCACTAGCAGAAACTCAACTGTATAGATCTTTATTACAAGATGAGAATTGAAATTTTATCATAGTCGTATGTGAGCACTGTTGTGATATACCGTACAAAGTAATGCAAGTGTGTCGTGCTTGTTATGCTTTAATTTTTATCAAGTTGTGCTAGAGTGCAATTTAGAAAAGCTTGAAAACTAAATAACTAATTACTACTAAGTAGCACTAATGAAACAATAGAAAACAATAGAAATAGCACTATTTAGTACTATTTAAAATTAGTACTATTTCACATTTTTCTAGGTTTCCTTTTCTAAATTGCACTCTATTATTTTATTTAGTAGATAACAAAATACTTTTACACTACAAATAGTCAGTACTTTTTTCAATGAGATAATATAGACTCTATGCACCATTTGTATACAGGGCCGTAGCTGCCAGTTTTTGAGTGGTCCGGTTTTCAAAATCGAGGAAAAAATAATATAATAATCACTCAAGACACATACAGACCATCCTCCATTACAACCCTCTTTGATTCGAAAAGTGGTCGGACCAACCATACTGGCGGCTACAGCCCTGGTATATCATATTTTTGTTGTCGTGCATTATCTTTCTCAATCTTTTGAATGATTTCCATTGATATAGTTTATTGGTTTTAAAGTCAGGAATATTATTGAAAGTGATTTTGGTAGTGTTTTCAATGCATCATGGATTTCATGCCTCATCCATCCTGGATTTCAGAGAATTAGATGATCCACTGACCCAAGATTATCAAGAAAACTGATGTTCAGGACATTTTCATTGATTTTTAATTAATATGTTAATACTACTAATCGCTTTAAGCAAACAAACATTAATTTTGGTGAACAAAGTTACACAATTTCACATATTTGTATATAAATTTTAAAATAGGCGTTGCAAAAAACCCTCTCCCCTATTTATTTTTCTCGATAGCATGTGAAATAATGCGATTTTTATTGGTCATACGCGTTACGTCATACGATATTCTCTTCTTGTTCGCACTTCAACTGGGATACTTAAAGTGCAACTTTAGAACCCCTATGAGATTGTTTTAAAAATCTATTCAATATATGCTGAATAGTTGGTGGGTTCAGTATTTTGTGATTTGAACCTTGCATTTATGAATTATATATAGAGGTTTGAAATCTCAATATGCAAATTTGATGATGTCTACTAAGGAATCATTTATTATACAAAAACGCCCTTGTGCTGATTATTGACATTTTGAAACTTACAGGATATTTTCAGTCTATAAATGATTTGATAACTTTTTTGCCCATTTCCGTCCGTCTGTCCGTCCGTCATTCCGTCCGTCCGTCCGTCCGTCCGTATCTTCGGATAGTGTTCGGAATTCTTCGATCGACACCGAAGGCTTATATGGCTCGATGTTTCTTCGATGGACTAGCTTTTGTATTTTCGTGATTATCGAGTTTATTGGCGATAATCTTTGTGACTATCGAGTTCTCTCGTCTGGTTGTCGACTTATTATCGATTGAAACGTTATGCCTATATACGTTCAACCAGCGTTCAACCAACTTTCAACCTCGTCCCCAGGCCGAGGTTGGCCTGCGTTCCATGTGCTTTTATTCAAGCGTTGGTCGAAGGTCGAAGGTAAGTTTTCACTCTATATTTACTATGATTTTGTGCTATTTTGCACCATTAACCAGGCACAGCTTTCCAGCACTGGGTCAAGTGTTTGTTCGTAAATAATTTTTCAGGTTTTTTGACGGTCTCGGTGGAGGTTAATTGAAGTACTTCAAAGTGTCTGTTTGGTGGCCATGGTCGAGCGATTACAACATGTGGCTCAGTGTCTGCCGATCCATAACCTACTAGTGACTTTCCTTCGTGATTCGGTAAACAAATAAACTCAACAAATGGTTTAAACTTATAAACTTAATGTTATATCCAATCAAACACTCCTGCTCGCTTATAAACTACTCGAATTTAAATAGCAAAATATTTTAAGCTTTTTCTTCCCATGTATTAATGAAATCTTACAAGAACTGCATGTACTGAACAATATTGTATTGTACCATATTATAGTAGGGGCTATTTTTGAAATAGCTGTATGGCTTTGCGTTTTGACGCAGTATTGAACCGGGCTGTGCGGGCTCCCTGTGTGGCGATCGCAAAAATCTCTCCCCAGTCTCCTTGACTTGTGCAAGAAGGTTGACACGTGTACGCCAGTACGGTGTAGTAAAGGTGCTGCTCTCTTCACTAACAAATACTACAGTCTACGTACTCCTGTGAACACTGTCATCCTCACATTATAGCTCGAGGGATGGCTAAGATCATCGAATGTGTTCCTAATTTCTCTGAGGGACGAAATAAAGACGTTATCGATGCAATTTCCCGAGCAATTGGCGCCACTCCTGGAGTCAGCTTACTAGATGTCGATCCTGGTTCGTCTACAAACAGAACTGTTTATACGTTTGTTGGATCTCCTGATGATGTGGTACAAGGAGCATTGAATGCAGCCAAGACAGCCGCTGAATACATCGATATGAGAAAGCACAAAGGTTATTATATAACCATTCCATGCTGATATATTCCAAACAGTTAATATTTGATGAACCACATGCATGCATACCGGTAATTCATTTATGTAATATCCATTGTAATGAGATTCATGACAAATTATTGATTCTGATTGGCTGAGAGCAGTGCAATTACAGTCTCCAACAGGCCAAAAAAAAAATAGTTTAATATACTTAATCCTTCATTGATTACATTTGTAACTGTCAACCATCAGCTCTCACAAACTTTGAATAAATTGGCAGAAATTGCATCATACACCTATATTTATATGCCTCCCCTCCCTAATAATAATAACTTTATTTAAGTGTCGAAGTCTTCTAGCAGAGCACAAGTGCTCCACTAATCGGGGACACTTTAGTAGTATAGGTCAGGCCACCATTGCAAGGAGGGGAGGGAGTGGACAATTTTTTTTTTAAATTGTGTTGTTTAGTTTGCTGTATTGTTCTTCACAGGGGAACACCCAAGACTAGGTGCATTAGATGTCTGTCCATTTATACCTGTCAGCAATGCCACCATGGATGATTGTGTACAGTGTGCAAACAACTTTGCCAAAATGGCAGCAGAAGAGATTGGAATACCTGGTGAGTACCTAGAGTGTAGCACATTTACCGCGCTAGTACTGCAGGTTCCTTTATATTCCTCTTTTCTGACTTTGGCTTGTTGAGGGAAAAGGAAACCTCTGCCGACACCTGAAGAGAGGGATATCCAGTATTAATGTGCCAGCCATAGATCGATTGATTACTTGTTACATTGTCATATACACCTGTTCAAAAAAATGTTGTCCCCGCCGAAAGCAACAAGCAATTCAAGAAGCTGACGACCGCAAAGGACATTGGGACTTTCTCCTTATTCATTGATTCATCCGTAAACATTTTGACAACATGCATTTTCAAATGGCCAAACAGTTCCAAATGATTGCTATTCAACGCTCGTAGGGATAACTTCTCAGGTACCACGGATAAATTAATTAATTAGGAGATTCCCAAAGTCCTTTGCGGTCGTCAGCTTCTTGCTTGTTGCTTTCGGCCCGGACAACGATATTTGGAATAGGTACACGTATATATAGTTATTGTCAGTATTTGTTATTTGTTATAGTTTATCTTTATGGCTATGCTTCACAACAAGACTACAGAAAGAGTGTTCCACAGATTCGTTCTGGTGAATATGAAGGCCTTGCTAAACGGGTAAATAACTAATAATAATAATTATTATTTTTACAAAATCAGTATTGTTGACAATGAAAAGATTGGCAGATGATGTCACAAATAGACCTCAAGAGAAATCATTGATATCACATACATGTATATTAAAACACCATTGCATTGTGGGATTTGTGCGAGGTAAAAAATAAATATTGTAGATTGCTTAGTAAAACAGATACATACATGTACATGTACATTGGTGGGGTATTTATATTATACATATATCTACAAAGACAATGAATAAATTATTAAAACCCAGTTGAAGATGTACATAATATATACCACAGGGTTTTCAGTAGAAGCCAGCAATGAATAAATTATTAATGAATTTGATAAATAGTTTTTAGAATGTCACTGTATTATTACTCCTGCCAAGGCCTTTGGCCGGCACGAGTTGAAAAATGCAGGCAGTATTTTATTATTATTTTTTCGGTGTCAGAAATCTGCAAAGTTGTGCAATATCCATTACCCAACATCCCTTGCAGTAGCACATGCTATCACTAGACTCTTCCACAGACCCCCGCTCGGCCGCTATCACATGCATATCGAGACACCATTTTGTATTTTAGGCATGGCGAGGACAGCTTCGATTCATGCAGAGTATCTTTTTTTTTACGAGTGAAATCTTGCACTTTACTACTCGTCACGTAGGAGTGTATGAATATAGAAAAATTGAGCAACTCTTGAGGGGCTTTGCACATCGTACGTGAGTTTACACAAAGCGTCGAAGAAGATGGTTCATTTATTTCCATAGTCAAAGACTAGAAGATCTCTCAGCAGCGAAAAACAAAGAGCCATCAATGCCACAAGGTCTACGTAGTGACCTTCGGCTTCACTCGATGTCAACATGCTGATATTCGCAAGCAGAGACACATAGCATACCCTGCGAGCAGAGGTTCCTTTTCGTCTTTGTATGTTCACTGAGTCTTTTACTTTTGCTTTTCTTTCGAACTACAAGAACAGCAAGGTAAAAGCCAAAACAAAAAGCCGTTCAGCAAAAATAGACGAAAATGAACCTCTTCTATTTTGTAACTTGAAGATGAATTGGACTTCATTTGCATTATTGCATATGGGTATTGATTGTCATTTTCATTATAAACACAGGGATCCCAATTCTTGAAGCATGTCAGTACCCAACAGGGCATGAGTGTACATTGCTCATAGCAATGTCTAGTTGAAATAATAATAATAATATATTGTCATTGGTAGATTGTTACTACAGAATGGGCACCAGATTATGGTCCTACTACGTTCAACCCTAAATGGGGGGCTACTATAGCAGGAGCAAGAAAATTCTTAATCGCTTTCAATATTAATATCCTTGGAACTAAAGAACAGGCACATAGGATTGCCTTGAACCTAAGAGAAGCAGGCAGAGGTCCAGACAAGGTTAGTAATAAATAATGAACATCATAGATTGTTTGTTTTAATCTGTAATTTGCACATGTATGTTAGAGTACAAATTCTAAAAGCGTGAAATACATGCAGTACTAAATCTAAATTATAATACTAATTGGTGAAATATCCTTTGTTTTCTGTTGTTTCATCACTCTATTTAGTACTATTTATATTGTAGTTACATTTGTAGTACCGTTGCTCACTTTTATTGTTTGTACTCTTCTAGTACATGTATATAGTATATGTGCATAAATATGGGCAAACTATTTGGTAGAGGCAAATATTATATTGCTCATGACAATAGGTCTATTCAACTAGGGTTTATTGATTCCAATTACAACTTATTTATGCAAAAATGTATTTTACATGTATTATTAAATTACAATAATGCAACCATTGTATTAATAATTATCATACGTTTTTGTAGCCAGGACGACTACGTCATGTACAGGGTATGGGTTGGTGGCTTGATGAGGAAAACATTGCACAAGTATCTGTTAATCTCTTGGATCATGAAATAACCCCCATGCACGTAGCTTATGAAGAGTCCATAAAAGATGCCAAGGTATTGCAAGCAAAGTTTCCAAATCTTAACAATACAGTTTCTCTGTTTTTGATCCATAATCACTTGGATCTCATGAAATAACCCCCATACATGTAACTAATGAAGAGTCCATAAAAGATGCCAAGGTATTGCAAGCAAGGTTTCCACATGGCCTATATGTCACCAAATCTTAATTAACAATACAGTTTTCCCTTTTTCTATTCACAGGAGCTTAAAGTTGGGGTATGTGGTTCTCAAGTCGTTGGACTTGTGCCTTTGGATGCCATGCTGAAAGCAGCAGATTATTACATTGAAAAAGATCACTTATTTATAATGGAAGAAGATCAAAAGATCAGACTAGTAAGTGCCCAGCACTATGGATTATATTTTCATTTGTCTCATTTTCAAGTACATTTTAAAAATAAACCCTTTTCTTCATTCCAGGCTGTTGAACGGATGGGATTGAGCTCAATTGGACATTTTGATCCTAAAACAAGAATCATAGAGTAAGATTTCCCCAATTTGCACAAGATGATTTTCACCTCATTTACAGACACCACAAACAAATAATGTTATTACTACCTCCCAATTGGTTCTGTTTGTTGAGGGTCAGTCTATTGTGTGGGAGGACAGGGGTTCATATCCCAGCCAGAAAAACGCGCAGAGTCTTATAATAATAGACCTTTTTTACTGATACAGTGGCCATATTGAATTTTGGGATGCCTTGGGGACAAGCTAGTAACCATTTGGCCATGAAAAACTACGAAAACTTAATTTAAAGCAATGAATTTGTACAAAATTATACAACAATACACAACACATGTAGATAGTAAGTCATACAACACTATGGTTAGAGTGAAATAGAAAAATAATATATTGACACGACTCCACACTTTACAGTTTTTGGATCATTTGCACCCTGAGTATCCCATAATGTATTAGCCAAAACAATAGAAGCCAAAATGGCCGCCGTATCAGTAAAAAGGTCTATTGAGGAGAAGGTGCTGCCTTTGTTTCCATCAGTACGTGGTTAGACTTCCACGTGGCTCGGATGACCACATAAATGGTTGTCCTATCTCTTCACACTGTTGTAGTATGACATACATGTACACGTGCACAGTACAGTACAGTACAGTATATCTGGTAGCAAATAAATGATGATCAAATGCTATAGGAAGAGTTTGAATACCATCACTACATGCAAGTGTAGTGAATTGGTATAATGGTAACAATGAAGCGAAACTGATATTTGCTATGTATACACTACTCTATAACTATTGCTTATGTTGATATAAACTTTATTATTGATGACTACGTACATTGTACATACATGTGTAGGTACATGATTGGTAAACATGATGGACCACTAGCCTCAATGTCATTAAAGAAGTTTATATTAAGTATTGGTGCAAGGACATCGGCACCAGGTGGAGGATCCGCTGCAGCAGCAGTTGCTGCCATTGTAAGTCCTGCATTTAATTACTAATATTTATGCTGCTATAATTAGCTTTGCTGCGCTACTGCATGTAGAGTAAAGTCGTTATATTATTATTATTCTGGACCAGACAGCTGTGGTATGAAGCAATAAAGAGGTTGCTACTTCCCTGGAAGAGATGCAAATCCATCGCATGTTATACACCCTATGCATAAATGGTAGAATCGTAAAATCTCATTCACTTTGTTATTGGGAATATGTTACAGCAATATCTGACAATCTCTCTGAAGAGAGTGTTATCACAAATGAACACACCAAATTTTAGGGCTTTACTACGAAATCTTGAAAAGATATAGTGGCTTGAAATTACAAAGATTTGTGCCAGAAACCGGACTTTGGCCCTAAATGCCTCGTTTCCATGTATTTTGCACCTTTCAAATGCTTATTACTTTATGATGGTTCCATTTTTATTAATACACTGTTGGGGTAATTACTAAACTGTGGATGATCTTTCAATCTATTATTTTACCTTTAACTCGTTATTCTTTCAGTTTTTGCAAATTTATGCAAATTCAAGAAATCAAGTATTGCATAGGGTGTATACTCCCCCAGTATTTACCAGTAGTTAGAATACTCTGACAAGTCATTGGAACCCATTTATACACCTGGGTGGAGTGAGGCAATGTGAAAATACCTGACTGTTTGTTTATAGTTTTCATGGTTTGTTTTGTCAGGGTTCAGGCTTAGGGACAATGGTGGGCTTGATGACATATGGAATGAAAAAGTTTGAATCTCTGGACCCTGTGATGAGAACAGTGATACCACCCTTGCGGCAGACAATGTTGAACTTAATTGACATGGTCGATAGTGACACATCAGCTTTCAATGATTTCATGGTAAGTCAATGAGACTTGTCTTGTGCTACCTGTAAACTGGTCTTGGGGTTCCTGTGGTGATTTCTATGTCTAGTCTTGGGGTTCCTGTGGTGATTTCCATGTCTAGTCTTGGGGGTCCTGTGGTGATTTCCATGTCTAGTCTTGGGGTTCCTGTGGTGATTTACATGTCTAGTCTTGGGGTTCCTGTGGTGATTTCCATGTTTGGACAGTCTTGACTGGTCTTGGGGTTCAAGTTATTATTATTATCCTTATTTTTGATCAGTGGGTAAGTGTCCCTTTGTTGATCTCTTGTTTTAAACAGATAGCTAGAAAATTGCCACAGAAGACTCCCGAGGAAAAGGAAATGTAAGATTGATACTGTATCTGTCTATTTAAAAACGATATCTGCAAAGATCCCAAGTGACACCATCATCACCCACAAACTAAAATATATTTTTTATATATCTCTATATCTCAGTCGTGAAAAAAGCCTACAAAATGGGCTTAAGAAAGCAGTTCAAGTGCCAATGTCTGTGATTGAAACTGTTAATAACGTCTGGGATCCTCTTATAGAACTCTCTAAAGTTAGTAACATTACTACAGCATCTGACCTTCAGGTAAGACCTTATACCTTAGGACTCTCTCCATTTAGCTGCACTAACTTGTCTGTCTACTGATTTTAACAATCGTAGACAGATATAAGGCCCTCATTTGGGAATGTTTTCAGAACAATATCTGTCGATGGTACATTTTTAAGGATTTTGTTAGTTCATACTGTACTGTACATAGCAAAAACTCCAATATGTCATTTGGAGCCTTTTGTCACAAATGCTCCAAATACATGTATTTTCTCAGGGGGGACCAGGGCAACTGCTACAGCCTCTAAAAGTTCCTGGATCCATTCCCGATAATACTGGATACAGTTTGTAACTCAGGTCTCCGTGGTCTTAAGGTGATTCCTTAGTTTTGCACTGCACAATTCTACTGCGCACATATTATATAGCGTGACGTATTGTGTGATCTATTACATGAAATAAATAATTTGGTGTTGAAAAACAAGTTACGATACACCGAAGCTATGGATTTTGGATTAAAAAAGAACAAGAATGATGAAGAAAATGGCAAGAAAGTAGAGGATTATGTTGTGTTTTTGAATAAAATTTTAGTTGAAGAGCGCGTGCTAACTTACACCATCGAGCTCGTGCACATTGGAGACCATTGGAAATCGTTAAATATTTCAAGTGTAACTGAAGTTTTTTCAAAATAAATCGAAAACAAGCATAGTGACCCCCATTTTTTATTTGAGATTTTTAATAAAATCGGTGCTGCGTATTATATATCAAAATATCAAGGAAAAAGTTTATTGGCAGAGTTGAAGCGTGCGATTTCTGGACATTCGTAGAGGCGAACATACTTGCATGATTCATTTATATATTTCAACAATCATAGTCATTCAATTACTTTGATAGATTTAATAGTATAGCTTAACTAGTAAACTTCGAATTATATGTACATTATGTTGTAAGGAAGTACTTTGAACCGAGAAAAAAGGTTTTTGA
This sequence comes from Actinostola sp. cb2023, assembly GCA_033675265.1. Taxonomy (NCBI): domain Eukaryota; kingdom Metazoa; phylum Cnidaria; class Anthozoa; order Actiniaria; family Actinostolidae; genus Actinostola; species Actinostola sp. cb2023. The sequence continues at coordinate 349,513 of JAUJYZ010001494.1, forward strand.
TTACAACTTCCGGTTGCTATCACACTCGCAATAAAACCTATAAATTGATATATTTGAAGAGCATCTAGCGCAAAAACGAGCATGATGACCCCCTATTTTTATTGCAGTTTTGAAACACCCTGGGTATGTCAAATAACTATACGAAGTTTCAGATCAAATTTATTTCAGCTTCTTTTTCTATGGAATCACCTTAAACACAGACATGATGCACAAAAAGGACTTTAGTACTACATGTACCTTGTCCAGACTGGACTGGTGTGCTCTGTTATTAAAGTCTTTCTCTCTGTCTCTCTTAGATAACATGCTCCACATGTATTGCTGTGGCATTGTGCCTCAGCAGCAGTATTTTGACATGTATTGTATCAATTGAAAGGTTGGTGCTCGAAGTCTTGAAACTGGTGTATGGGGTGCTTTCTACAATGTCAAGATTAACTTGCCTGATATCAAAGATGAAGAGTATAAGACTAAGGTACCAGTACACTGTACATGTATTGTAATAATGATATATAATGATATTATTATTATTTATTTAACTATTTACGAACCAAGACCTGCTCAATCACATGAGTTCTCAGTGGTTAGAGCGCACAACTAGTATCCAGGTCATGGGTTCAATGGGCCTCTACCACCTGCTATGTGACTTTTTAAATTTTCACCGAAGACAGAAAAAAACACCATAACTTGAAAGAGCATGCTGAAATTAGTCAAAGTTGAAAATTTGAAAAGAATCAAGCAAATAAGAAAAAAGTTAACGGCTTTCAAAGTTTCCCGCTTTGACAAGGATTTGTATGGGTTTTCGCTTGGAAGGCAAGCTTTGCCTTGCCGTGAGGGGGAGAGTATCGCGGGCGCACGAAACCCCAACATACAGCTGTTTCAACATACAAAAAAGGCAAAGTTTGAATGCCTGTAACTATTGCCCTATTTACGTATTTCCCTTCAAACTTTCCACTTTTACTAACTTTAACATGCTCTTTCCAGTTATGATATTTTCGTTTGTCTTCGGTGAAAATTTAAAAAGTCACATGACAGGTGGTAGCCCATTGGGCTCGGGGGGGGGATGAAAACTACATGTACTTTACGGGTATCAGTGACGGGGAGGTGCGTAAAAGGCTATATATTTTTAAATTATTATTAATTTGAAAATTCGCAGCTGTGGGACTTTTTTGGCCATTTTCATTTTTCTGGTATGATTCATTTTTTTTGATATGCAAGATTTTGTCAAGATGTTTGATTTTAGGGGGTTGATGACGTCATGATATGACCTAGGCCGTTTCGTTTTTTAAATATGCGGCGCGAGAAAAATTGGAAAAACTTTTTGGGTTACGATTTTGGGCCGTTGGACTTTTTGGGGGGTCTTGTTTTTGCGTAATGGATCTTTTTAAGAGAAATCAGAGAAATTTTTGGCCTGCATTCGCACCTCCCCGTCACTTTTAAACTGTTCTAAAACCGCCCCCATTTTACAGTGTGGGTAGAACAAGCCCATTGCCATCTGGGCTCGAAAAATGATTTTTTTGATCCCCACTTGATTAAAAATGTTACAATGTACAATTTACGAAATAGCTATTAGTGTTATTTTCTTATTGTCCAATGTGTAATTTTTTGATCATCATATCATGTAAAATTGTGCACTATATATAAGTTTAATAAATTATTATAAATTATTAGATTTTTTACATTTTTTTCTCGTTTTTGGGAATGAACCCATGCACAGAATTATTGAAAGTGTCTGATTCGCTCCATGTAGTTAGCGTGCCATTCATTCTTCATTCTTGAATCATTTGTTAATTGATTGCAAATGGCATCCCTTAATTCACAGTTACACATAAACTTCAAGACATTGAAACCAAGTAGGAAATTAGTTTATTGAAAAAATTATCCCATGTCATTCCATCCATCCCATTTCAGCCATCCAGCTGTGAGTTACTTAGTCCATGAATTAATTCAGTTCCATCACACATTTTATAGGTTTTAAAAGAGGCAGAAGAAGCAGTGCTGTTAGCTCAAGATAAATGCAAACAGGTGTTGGAGATTCTAGAAAACAGAACCTCTTGACAAGTCTTTGTGGCATAAAGCAACTACCGAGAGCTACTAAAACTGTTCTTTTACTTTGTAAACCATAAGAGTAATATATTTTTGAATGGAAATAATACACCAGTTACAGTCAATCTCAAACAGGTTGAGAAAACTGTCATGCAAAGGGACAGAATGTTTGCTATGAAGTAATGGATTCAATGTGTATAAATAATATGATTTCAGTGTAGTTAGGAATTTATTAGTATCCATTCAGAAATAATTGCTAGAAGTTTTGTGTTTGTCCCTTGACAGTTCTTTGAGTACATGTATACAGCTATTTCAAACAAGGTTGGTGAAGGTTTTCTTGCACTGGATCCTATGTAAATAATGTCAGCATGCACATACAGAAGAAAATATGCCGGCTCCATATTGCGAAGACTAAGTTTGGGGAAATTCCCAGAGTCTACGACCTTTCGCTGACTCCATTCACATCGCCCATAGTGCATTTCGGGCTTGGTATGCAACATGCAACAAAACCTTCACCAACCTTTTTTGAAATAGCTGTATATTCATATTTCATGGACAACCTTTTTGAGAATGACTGTATCGTGATATATTATTTTATTTTATGGAAAAGTTCTATCTATTTTTGGTGATAATAATAATAACAATAATATTGTAAAAGAATGGTTGTTCAGTTTGCGGTGCCTGGAGACAAATATTTAAGTGAAAACAAACGATGCATAATTTAAATATCCCATTTTTGATAACATTCACCTTTCTCAATAATGAACAATAAAAAATCTAATATAATTGTAACATATATTTAAACTAGAACGTTGGCGATTCGTAGTGAGAGTAAAAAAAGAATTGGCAATTTATAACTCAGGCATTCCACAGGAAGCCCGAGTAACAAGGGTACAATATTAAACTAATATTGCAAATGGACATTAACTTGTAAAAAGAGATGATAATCTTGTGAGTAAAGGCATTGTGAAAAATTCACATTAAAAATATTAAATACAGTATTTGTCATGTCATAGAGTGCAATTTAGAAAAGTGTGAAATAGAGTGCAATTTAGAAAAGCGTGAAATAAAATAGTGCTATTTCTATTGTTTTCTATTGTTTCAGTGCTATTTAGTACTAATTAGTTATTTAGTTTTCACGCTTTTCTAAATTGCACTCTAAGCTTCATGTTATTGTAAAATATAAAATGTCCTTATCCAAATAATCTACACTCCGTATGACCAAACTCTTCGGCCTGGTTTTCACTAGCGATGCAAGCATAAGAACACAAGAGTAAGAGCTTGTGTCGTGAGAATTTATTGTCCCTATGCATTCAGTTGCTTGCCATAGTGGCACACATACCAAAGTCTCTTAGCGCCCTTTTAATGGTTTTTATAGATATGGCGCTATATAAATGTATAATTTATTATTATTAATTTATTATTATGCTTATGATTGCATCATTATAAAACCAGGCTTTCAAAATGCTTTTAGAGGATGTCTGCACACAAGTTAAAGCTTTTAGAGCAAACTGGAATGTTAACCCAACTTGGTTTTCTTTTGTCAGCAATATATTGGAATGAAATGTTTGTGTGTGTTACATCCACTGATAGTTAGTTTTCTTTGTACCTGTTTTTGTGCCCAAACATAAGCCAATACAGACATTGGTGAAGGAGACCCTGCCACATGCGGCCATTGCTCCCCTCGGACATTTGTGGTGGAATGAATGGTGCACTCCTCATCTTTCTCATTGTAATATTATAAAAGTGTATAAACGTTGTTGAAGATTGTTTGGATATGTGTGAACGGTGCCGGGCGATACAATTGAAATATATATCCTAATTATTACAAAGTATTGACTTTTCTCTCTTCCATGGGGTATGAACTAAACCTCCATTGCTGCGCTCGTTTACCATTACATTTACTAACTAATACTTTGTCGCGAATTGCTTCGAGGCAAGCATCGTGTAACGGGTGATAAATAGCACCATCCTGTTGAAGGAAAAACAGCACAGTTTTTTTACATGTGCAACTATATATTGCCGGCAGCATGCACTAGTTCAGTGTGTCCCTTCCCCTTCTTTCGCCTCCTTGGAACCTTGATAGTGAGCCTTGCTACGCAGGTCCTACTCAGAACCCTGATAGTGAGCCTTGCTACACAGGTTAGAGCAAACAACACCCACCCCTTTTCTCCCCCCTCCTCCTCAGAACCCTGATAGTGAGCCTTGCTATGCAGGTTAGAGCAAACAACACCCACCCCTTCTTCCCCCTCCTCCTCAGAACCCTGATAGTGAGCCTTGCTACACAGGTTAGAGCAAACAACACCCACCCCTTCTCCCCCCTCCTCCTCAGAACCCTGATAGTGAGCCTTGCTATGCACGTTATGCACGTTAGAGCAAACAACACCCACCCCTTCTTCCCCCTCCTCCTCAGAACCCTGATAGTGAGCCTTGCTACGCAGGTTAGAGCAAACAACACCCACCCCTTCTCCCCCCTCCTCCTCAGAACCCTGATAGTGAGCCTTGCTACGCAGGTTAGAGCAAACAACACCCACCCCTTCTCCCCCCTCCTCCTCAGAACCCTGATAGTGAGCCTTGCTACACAGGTTAGAGCAAACAACACCCACCCCTTCTTCCCCCTCCTCCTCAGAACCCTGATAGTGAGCCTTGCTATGCAGGTTAGAGCAAACAACACCCACCCCTTCTTCCCCCTCCTCCTCAGAACCCTGATAGTGAGCCTTGCTATGCAGGTTAGAGCAAACAACACCCACCCCTTCTCCCCCCTCCTCCTCAGAACCCTGATAGTGAGCCTTGCTACACAGGTTAGAGCAAACAACACCCACCCCTTCTCCCCCCTCCTCCTCAGAACCCTGATAGTGAGCCTTGCTACGCAGGTTAGAGCAAACAACACCTTCTTCCCCCCTTCTTCCCCCTCCTCCTCAGAACCGTGATAGTGAGCCTTGCTATGCAGGTTAGAGCAAAAACAACACCCACCCCTTCTCCCCCCTCCTCCTCAGAACCCTGATAGTGAGCCTTGCTACGCAGGTTAGAGCAAACAACACCCACCCCCAACACCCACCCCCCCCTCCCTCCTCCTCAGAACCCTGATAGTGAGCCTTGCTATGCAGGTTAGAGCAAACAACACCCACCCCTTCTTCCCCCTCCTCCTCAGAACCCTGATAGTGAGCCTTGCTATGCAGGTTAGAGCAAACAACACCCACCCCTTCTTCCCCCTCCTCCTCAGAACCCTGATAGTGAGCCTTGCTATGCAGGTTAGAGCAAACAACACCCACCCCTTCTTCCCCCCTCCTCCTCAGAACCCTGATAGTGAGCCTTGCTATGCAGGTTAGAGCAAACAACACCCACCCCTTCTCCCCCCTCCTCCTCAGAACCCTGTAGTGAGCCTTGCTACACAGGTTAGAGCAAACAACACCCACCCCTTCTTCCCCCTCCTCCTCAGAACCCTGATAGTGAGCCTTGCTACACAGGTTAGAGCAAACAACACCCACCCCTTCTTCCCCCTCCTCCTCAGAACCCTGATAGTGAGCCTTGCTACACAGGTTAGAGCAAACAACACCCACCCCTTCTTCCCCCTCCTCCTCAGAACCCTGATAGTGAGCCTTGCTACACAGGTTAGAGCAAATAACACCCACCCCTTCTTCCCCCCCCCTCAGAACCCTGATAGTGAGCCTTGCTACACAGGTTAGAGCAAACAACACCCACCCCTTCTTCCCCCTCCTCCTCAGAACCCTGATAGTGAGCCTTGCTACACAGGTTAGAGCAAACAACACCCCACCCTTCTTCCCCCTCCCCCTCAGAACCCTGATAGTGAGCCTTGCTACACAGGTTAGAGCAAACAACACCCACCCCTTCTTCCCCCTCCTCCTCAGAACCCTGATAGTGAGCCTTGCTACACAGGTTAGAGCAAAAACAACACCCACCCCTTCTTCCCCCTCCTCCTCAGAACCCTGATAGTGAGCCTTGCTACACAGGTTAGAGCAAACAACACCCACCCCTTCTTCCCCCTCCTCCTCAGAACCCTGATAGTGAGCCTTGCTACACAGGTTAGAGCAAACAACACCCAATTGCAAACAGCTTGATAAAAACCAACGAAATGAGAAACAACATTTCAGGTATATATCTTTGTTCAACTGAACCCAAAATGGACCATTGTATTATTCCCCTTACCCTGACGTGGCTCCACTTTTGATTGCCTTTCATACCATGACAACCATAAACCTTTACTTTGGTATCTGGATCGCCGCTCACAAGATCAAGGCATACATCGTCATGCCAGAACTCTTGCTGCTTTGTGTACATAAAGAACTGAAACGATATCAAAGCATCGCTGATTAAAGCAGAGGGAGTCACATAAGCTATATGCACGTAGAATTGTTCAGTTCTTTGCTTCAAAGGGAAGTTCGGCTCTTTCTCAGTATATCACTATCCTGAAAAACCTTTGTTATTCAAATCAAGAACTCTTTGTAGAACGAGGCATACAACAATATGAACTATTGTTGTTCAAATTTTCAGGAATTCAGGACGGTGATACAGCTATTTCAAAAAAGGTTGGTGAAGGTTTTGTTGCACCTTGCATCTTGCATACCAAGCCCGAAATGCACTATATAGGTGATGTGAATGGAGTCATGCAGCGAAAGGTCACAACAATATGGACTCTGGGAATTTTCCCAAACTTTGTCTTAGCTATAGTCTTCGCAATAGAGCCGGCATATTTTCTTCTGTATGTGCATGCTGACATTATTTATAAATGATCCACAATACATTTCGAGCTTGGCCATGGTATGCAAGATGCAACAAAACCTTCACCAACCTTTCTTGAAATAGCTGTATACTGAGAAAGCCCCGGAAGTTCGATCTTCCTTCCATTGTTAGTGTTTATTAATACCTGATTATTTCCCATGCCATGACACATGTACATCCCTGGTTCACCACCAGCATCATTCTTAGCCATCGTATCTAAACACTGACCAGTTTCTAGATTTCGAACCTGAATAATAACAACATAATGTGCGATAAGAAACTACAGCGATTTGCAAAAGTTCTGTAAAAATCAATATATATCGATATATCAATATATCGGGTGCATTGTGGGTAATTTTCATCATAAAATGGCTGAATAAGCCCTCTAAGGTTTTTTTTTTCCAGTTGTTTTTTCACATACACACTACAAAGGTTAATTGGGTTTAGATTCAGGTTTAATAATAGCTAAAATCAAAGAATTAGGATTATGCAAATTACTATATATCGATATATCGATATATTAGATTTTACAGAATTTTTGCAAATCGCTGTATATGTACAAATATTAACCGAAATACCAAAGGGCTACAATTAGTACCTCTCCCCTCCCTAGAGGGTACAAGTCTGGTACGATCAATTCTGGAATGATGGTTTTCAGATACCATTCAAAGTTTTTACACTTCAGACGTTTTCTGATTGCAAGTCTTTCTGATATGTCGCCGTAGTCTTTGCCCTTCAGCTGTGGCTTCATGGCGTAAAATATCTTCTTATATTCATCCATCCACACCTGAGGGAATATACAAGGTGACTTAGGCCCAGACACACGATGCAACTTTTCTTGCAACGTTGCGCGCAACAAGTTTTTTTTTGGGGTGTCACACGATGCAACGTTGCGCGCAACAGTTGCAGCAGTGAGAACTCGATCCTACTTCTGCAACTGTTGCGCGCAACGTTGCAAGAAACGTTGCACCGTGTGTCCGGACCTTTAATGTTATTGGTTCCAGTAACAGAGATGATAGATAGTAAGAAGTTCCTGGCAAATGACTGATTGCTTTGGCAGATATTCTAGAAAAACACGGGTATGACGTCACTTTGTTTGCAGAGAATCAAAATTGACTAAAGTATCAGTGGTATCTCAAGTATCTCGAGCTGTGAAGGGAAAGTAAACAAACTGTGATCACCGAGCGGCAAATTTTACATATGAAAATAGAGAGAGCTCCAAACATTCATGCACTGGAAAACGTCAAAAATTATTGGTATTTAGAGTATTACATATGTACTTTTAATTGATCCTTGTAAAATTGTCTGTTGTCCATTTCTTTATTCTAGTGCTAACAGCGAACGATATTTACAGTGATTGTGTTTGCAAACCAAGTGACGTCATATTTTCTCAAATACAGTCAATGTCAGTCACTTCGCTAGGTAAAACTGCGTTTACAAAGAAGTCAAGTAATTTATGTGTCTTTATTAGCAGAGTGTTGTATAGAGCAGATTTCGTAGGACTGTGAAAAACGTACGGTACGTGACCAGGTGATGATTTAGGATTTCGAATGCCGTGCCGTGACCGTGCCGTGCCGTGCCGTGCGCCGTGATTTTTCACAGTCATACGAAATCTGCTCTATATATCTCGTCCTCAGTCAACAACTCGGCCAAATGATATTCGAACGTTACACTTGCCAATGAATGGTCGTACCTCTGCTAATCGCATGTTATTGATATCAATGGCGCCTTCTCCAATCTTGTAAGGTTGACTCTCACGAAATACATGACCCACTTTTGAGCAGGGAATGATTTCAAGCGAGCCGCCACACATCCAGATCTAGAACCATTAACAAGAGACAATGTAGTAAGTATGACAAGCGTATATAAAGAACTCGACGTCTTGTGGTAGAATATTGACGAGAATTTGTGTTTGTGCGTGTATTGGACTATACCTAATCTTGGTGCTAAAATTGGCTACAGTAATCGGCGAGCGAAAGACTGCACCGCACACGAATCGTGTCTGCGATTCTACAACATACTACGACTCAACTCTTGGTCTCAACGTCGACTATTTCTCTAAAATCGAGTCGTAGAAGACCGCACACCTACGATTAGCCCCCTTACGACAGTCGAGTCGTAGAAGACCATACACCTACGATTAGCCCCCTTACGACAGTCGAGTCGTAGAAGACCGCACACCTACGATTAGCCCCCTTACGACAGTCGAGTCGTAGAAGACCGTACACCTACGATTAGCCCCCTTACGACAGTCGAGTCGTAGAAGACCGCACACCTACGATTAGCCCCCTTACGACAGTCGAGTCGTACGCACACCTACGATTAGCCCCCTTACGACAGTCGAGTCGTAGAAGACCGCACACCTACGATTAGCCCCCTTATGACAGTCGTGTCGTAGAAGACCGCACACCTACGATTAAACCCTTACGACAGTCGTGTCGTAGAAGACCGCACACCTACGATATGATTAATCAACTTACGACAGTCGAGTCGTAGAAGACCGCACACCTACGATTAATCCCTTACGACAGTCGAGTCGTAGAAGACCGCACACCTACGATTAACCCCCTTACGACAGTCGAGTGGTAGAAGACCGCACACCTACGATTAAACCCTTTCGACAGTCGTGTCGTAGAAGACCGCACACCTACGATATGATTAATCAACTTACGACAGTCGAGTCGTAGAAGACCGCACACCTACGATTAATCCCTTACGACAGTCGAGTCGTAGAAGACCGCACACCTACGATTAACCCCCTTACGACAGTCGAGTGGTAGAAGACCGCACACCTACGATTAAACCCTTACGACAGTCGTGTCGTAGAAGACCGCACACCTACGATATGATTAATCAACTTACGACAGTCGAGTCGTAGAATACCGCACACCTACGATTAATGCACTTACGACAGTCGAGTCGTAGAAGACCGCACACCTACGATTACCAAATAACTGACCAGGAAAAGCCAATTTGGGAGTTTCCTGTGGTTAAAGTAAGACTGTGGGATTCTTACTACTATGCAGATGGTAGCAGATCAAAGCAGAATTGTAATTTCTCGTTGTGGTTTCCGTTTTATAACTCATGTTACTGACCTCGTACTTACTCTGAATGATATTTCGACGTTCTCTCCTCCCCAGTATGACATCGCCGTGTCGTACGCACCAAGTTCGTAAAAGTACGACTTATCGATAGCAAACAAACCACCCGCCATAGTTGGAGATCTAAATGAGAACGACTTGTTAGAATGCATGACTTATCGATAGCCTGAAACAAACCAACCGCCATTGTTGGAGATCTAAATGAGAGCGACTTGTTAGAATGACAAAGTAATGTGCAGTGTACTATTCCCTTGAGTGCATATATTTTCTACCACGGAACAGCGTGCAGGCTTAAAGGGTAGTGATGATATAGGACGTGGAAGGGTTGTAGGTAGTATTGGGTAGTGATGATATAGGACGTGGAAGGGTTGTAGCTAGTATTGGGTAGTGATGATATAGGACGTGGAAGGTATTGGGTAGTGATGATATAGGACGTGGAAGGGTTGTAGCTAGTATTGGGTAGTGATGATATAGGACGTGGTAGTAGCTAGTATTGGGTAGTGATGATATAGGACGTGGAAGGGTTGTAGCTAGTATTGGGTAGTGATGATATAGGACGTGGAAGGGTTGTAGGTAGTATTGGGTAGTGATGATATAGGACGTGGAAGGGTTGTAGTAGTATGGGTATGATATGGACGTAGTAGCTAGTATTGATATAGGACGTGGAAGGGTTGTAGCTAGTATTGGGTAGTGATGATATAGGACGTGGAAGGGTTGTAGCTAGTATTGGGTAGTGATGATAGGACGTGGAAGGGTTGTAGTGTAGTAGTGATGATATAGGACGTGGAAGGGTTGTAGGTAGTATTGGGTAGTGATGATATAGGACGTGGAAGGGTTTGTAGGTAGTATTGGGTAGTGATGATATAGGACGTGGAAGGGTTGTAGCTAGTATTGGGTAGTGATGATGGGTAGTAGGACGTGGAAGGGTTGTAGGTATTGGGTAGTCAGGGGCGGATCCAGGGGGAGGGTTCTGGGGGTTGCAACCCCCCCTATGGATATTTTTAAAATACTTGTATATGTCAGTATGTCTGTCCGTAGGTCCCTCTTGCCTTTCAGCTCTCTCCCTCGTAAGAATAATATAATTAATATAATTAATTCATACTGTTTGCACGACCGTTCAACTTCGAGGGCGGTTTGACTGATACTGAAAGAACCTGCCTTTTTTAGCGGCAAAAATTCAAGGCAAGGTCTCACGTAAATATGATTTTTTTTGGAAAATGATTTAACAAATCCGGAAAAACACCCAAAACAAATTTAAAGACTACACTTGTTGTTGAAATCGAGAAAATGTTGCCAAAAGTTATCTCTAACTGGAAAAAAATCCGCGAAAAAGTGATTCGACTGTTCGGGTTGTTTTCGTAAAGTCACGTGATGTGACGTCACAAGTGGAACACGTGCACAGCGCTGAGAATGTACGAACTGGAAATTGTTTACTAACTTGAAGGTGCTTTTTATATTTCTTCGCTTTTCGAAACTTAGTTTTACACACTAAGCTCACCCAAGAAGACTCTTCCAAGCATCTTTGTTGGATGTCCAATAAACTCACAATTTTACTGAAATTGAGTTTGTGTTACTGTAATAAAACAACTCCAGATCTCTAAAAATTGCATTTCAGAGCTTGTAGATTTCAAAATTTTGTGGGGGAGCATACCCCCACACCCCCCTAGTAGTTCGCGTCTTCGCCGCTCAGATAACACAACCCCCTGTTTAAAAAAGCCCTGGATCCGCCCCTGGTAGTGATGATATAGGACGTGGAAGGGTTGTAGCTAGTATTGGGTAGTGATGATATAGGACGTGGAAGGGGTTGTAGGTAGTATTGGGTAGTGATGATATAGGACGTGGAAGGGTTGTAGGTAGTATTGGGTAGTGATGATATAGGACGTGGAAGGGTTGTAGCTAGTATTGGGTAGTGATGATATAGGACGTGGAAGGGTTGTAGGTCAGTATTGGGTAGTGATGATATAGGACGTGGAAGGGTTGTAGGTAGTATTGGGTAGTGATGATATAGGACGTGGAAGGGTTGTAGCTAGTATTGGGTAGTGATGATATAGGACGTGGAAGGGTTGTAGGTAGTATTGGGTAGTGATGATATAGGACGTGGAAGGGTTGTAGGTAGTGTGTATATCCCCACTCGGGTCCCGAAGGTCTAGAGATTGATTGCTGTTATTGTACACGGTGGGTAGATTTTGTATCAATGACCTGACCCCACCCCACCGCGGAGCATTTGCAACGTCCTGAGACGAAAATGCCAAATGCCCGATAAAGGTTCGTCCCGAGAGGGGGAAGGATGAAGCTTTGAGCCATTAGTGTGTTGTGACGTAGTAATACCTGATGGGATCAGCGTCTGAGATTCTTCTTCGTTTTTCATAGTCGGGAATTCCTCTCCATTTAAATGTTAACTCCCAGTTAAATATCCCTCTATTATCACCACCTTGTCCTTTAGCATACGCAAACGTCTTGAGATCAATAACCTCGATGTCTGGAGCGACGACAATTTTTCTATCAACCTCGATCCTAGCGAGCAGCGGTTCCAACCAACCATAATTAGCCTCGCAATGAGAATCCAAGAAAACCAAGACATCGCCGCGAGCTTTTTTGGCGCCAAACAGACGCGCTCGTATCAGGCCTTCGCGTTTGGAAGCGCGAAGTAAGAAAACTTTGGGAAGCTTTTCGATGTAAATGTCTAACTTTTCTCCAAGGTGACCTGCAAGTCAATGGTACAAGGAAGCTTTTAGAGGATTACGTACAGTGGAAGCTTCTGTATAAGCTTGGGTAGGTGTCTGCTTACTGGAAGTGGCCTGGTGGGAGGTCATAAAAGCACTGGTTTGGTGGGGGGAGAAACATTTAGGACCTTTGGGCAGTTATCGACCAGAGCCTAAGGTCCCATGCATACCTCTTATTAACCGAGCGCGAGGTCCGTACGGGAAGTTATGGACCGAGTTTTTCTCCACGGCCTTATGGCACAAGCGCGTAGCGCGCAGGCCATAAAAAGTGGGGAAAACGAGGATCCAAAACTTCCCGTACGGACCGAGCAAGCGAGGTTAACAAGATATTTATTATATAGCTTTCCCTTACTTTTCTGTTTTCAGCGGGCTGTAAGAGCGCTCGTAGTATCTGTGCTATATAATAAAAAATCTTATACAGCTCGATAACAAGCCAAGTGGGATGTGCATGCGTACGGGATCGGGTACGGGATCGGGTACGCGATCGGGACCGATATGGCCATTACGGAGAGTTCATGAAAACGTTAGCGAAAGCTACTTATTGTAAGGTACAAATTATTTCACCAACATTTGATCATCTGTATTCCTTCCCTTCGCTACCCAAACATTTTGTCGTTTACCGGACTGACTGGTCTGTCCGCTGATTTGAATAATAATATTTTTAATTCAAGCAGCCGCCATTTTGAACTCGGACAGGTGCGTCCCGTTATATTAAAACCAGTGGACAGACAGACAGGTCTGTCTAGTCATAGGGAAATTAAAGTACCCTATATTAATTAGCCATTACCTAAACGAGCAGGGGACTGGGAACGAGTTTATTAGGCTTCCCACCTGTCACGTGACTTTTTAAATTTTTACCGAAGACAAACGATAATATCATAACTGGAAAGAGCATGTTAAAGTTAGTAAAAGTGGAACGTTTGAAGGGAAATACGTAAATAGGGCAATAGTTACAGGCATTCAAACTTTGCCTTTTTTGTATGGAAATGTATGTTGGAAGCGAAAACCCATACTGAAACCTTGTCAAAGCGGGAAACTTTGAAAGCCGTTAACTTTTTTCTTATTTGCTTGATTCTTGTCAAATTTTCAACTTTGACTAATTTTAGTATGCTTTTTCAAGTTATGGTATTTTCGTTTGTCTTCGGTGAAAATTTAAAAAGTCACGTGGCAGAGGCCCATTACGAAATTAAGTTTATGATATGAAACAGCTGCATGTTGAAATTAGTATCTGTGCAAAGTTTGATGTGATTTGAGCGATCGAATTCTGTCGGAATTGTAAACGTTTGAAATTGTTTTGTCCAGCCAAAATTTTACAGTGAATTAATGTATGGTTTGGCTGGACAACGTCAAAAAATTACAGAGTTTGTATGGGGAAATAGACATCTCACTGACATCGTCAATATTAAGCCGAAGTTCACCAAACTTTCCAGACTAGCTAAGTTTGATCTGCTCTCTCAGAAAATGATGCCCATTTTTGCTAGTTTCTTATTGAATTAGTTTTACGGACTTGGTCCCACCAATTTGTGACAGTTCGTCTGGAAAGTGACTGATTAGTCGTTTTTGTACAATCACTTTCCCATCTGAAAATCCCACTCCTATTTCCCCTATCATTCACTTTCATTCCGTCTTTCAACCTTTTCCTTACATATTACGTTATTCACTTTTTTCCGTATTTAATTGGTTGTTAATTGAAAGGATATTTACGGTATATATTTATACGGTCTGTTTGGATGTCCGTAACACATTGCAAACTCCAACCACTGAATGACATACAGATTTGTTAAAATTCACCAAAACTGCTCTTTGGAAACGATAATAACGACACCAGTAAAACAAATCGAGCAACCTTACAAGTTGTTGTACAAGTTGCTTGGATATAGGGTAGCAAAGGGGTTACACATGACGCGTGATTTGGCCCAAAAATGGCGCGTGAATCGTGAAAAACACTTCATAAACAAAAGATAAAACCGTGATCCGTGAATTTGCAAGAAAGACGTGCGTGAAATGGCTTAAATGGTTCTTTTCAGTAGTGAAATTACGAAAAAATGGCACGTGATCACAACCCCCCTACCCTGTGGATATAGAGGCCTTGCGTGAGAGAGAGTATTGAAAATATATAAACACAAGAGACCACGGAACCATGTCGTGGTCACTCGATAAACATATGTTCTGTGCTAGTCGTATAGGCTGGTGGATTGAAAGGGTTTGAAGCGTGTCTTCATGGAAGTGATTAATTAGTGAATTTGTCGACAACAACCTTTGTTAATTTTTTTTATTCTCGTTGGATTTTTCCCATTGCATGATTTTGATAAATTATAAATGAGAGTTACTACTACCACATAAATGTAGATAAGCATTTCAGGATGAATAGTGAGGATGTAAGCCATTAATGACGAACGGTAGGGTAGAAATAGCATACACTTATTATTATTATTATTATTATTATTACACTCGGTCGAAACGAATGCAGGCTATCACGAACTAAACTGAGACGAACGACGGGGGAGAAAAATTGTATTCTTACTCTACGTGACGCTGCAAATGATGAAAGTAATTATAGAGAGCAGTCCATAATTTAAGACCATTGAGTTGTTCATTAATTTTAAAAACTGAAAATTTCAGCAATAATTTTTTTTAAAGGTTTGGTAGAAATAAGTGACCGCAAAATCGTAGCCGGCTACACTGATAAATACCGTATCTCAGGGTAGTCAGTGAATCAGTTGTACAAAGTATACATTTTTCGAAATATACACACATCAATCACAGGGTAGTTTAATGGCTTTCTGTGCTATTTTTCGTCTTGAATTTAGCCTTTCTTTCGACCACACTGTCGACACAGAACATATGTGTCTTCAGTCGAGCGTATTAATTTTAACAATGAGGTCAGTTTTTAAAAACCTCAATATATATATAGTGCATTCCTTACCGTTCAATTTCAAGTAAAAATTAAGTATGCAAAATGTTATATATTTCTAAACGTTAGCTTATTCTTCGGGTAATCATATAAATTATTCAGGGCGTATTGTTGACTCTTGCCCGCTGTTAAAGGACCTCGAGGCATCTTACATACGGCCGTCAGCCGGGTCAGTTTGGGGAATTCTGCTCATAGAAATCAATGCAATAGAAAAATGTAATTTCTTTAACGTTTTTTACGAGAATTTGACTGAAAATAAACAAGCAAATTGATAGTTATTGTATCTAGTGGGCCAAATTGGAAACCAGTATTGTTGTATTGCTGTATTTGTAAACCCACTCAAAATAAAGATTATTATTATTATTATAATAAATTGTTTTGGTAATGTTTTATGCTTTGTCTTTGTTTTAATCTATTCTTTGCAAGGAACTGTAAAACGACCAAAATTGAAAGTTTCATTTTTACGTAACGGCAAATTCATTCAAAGCACAGCGGCTTACATGTACAGTAAAAGCTACAAGGAATCCATAACTCTCTTCCTCCTATTTCTTCTTTTGTTCTAGTATGTATCGCAAACACACATGCTTTCTAGAAAACAAAAATCGATGTGCAATGACAAAGGAAGCTAAGAGATGATATGAAATATTTCGGAGAAAAATGAAATTAAAGTGTAGTATTGTACCATTGAACAGTTGAATAGAAATATTTATTGAATACACACAGTACCATGGCAACGAGATAGCAACACCAATCAGAATGGTACAAATGACTGATAGTTACTATAAACATGGGTATAATATATCCGACGATTTAATAATTTATAAGCCATCTTAGACTTATAGGATGATAAGAATAGAATAAAGGTTTTGAATACCAAAAAACAGATAACATATATTTTGATGGTTGAGATGCGAGCTAGGCGACCATATAAATTTGGTGATCCAACAATTACTTACTGTATTTTTCCTTGTCACTGTGATCGTCCACGAGAATTATTTCAAGTAGAAAGTGTTGTGGAGATCGCGCTAAGACTGTATGGACGGTACGCAGTAAAGTAGACCACGCTTCGTTGTGAAAGATTACAATAACGCTCGTTGTAGGGAGCGCGGATTTGGGGTACTTGACGCTGAAACATCTGAGAAGATAGAAATGAAGTTACATGCAATCAAGTTACACATATCTTTAATTTGAATCCAGCCTTGTCAATAAAAGTGATAACATACAGGAATTTTAATTTAGGAAAGATGTGAGTTACCAAGGTTAAGCTCGTCTAAAAATACAACTTGTGAGAGGTTTTCGCGCGTAGCTAGGTTCTGCTGGCCGGAAGAAAGAAAAATAGAATCTATACTAATACGCACACGACCTTTGTGACATTATGATACTTTTGTATGACATAATTTTCACAATGCTGAAACATGACGCAAAGTGGCCACAGAAGGAAATACGAGTTTATGCAAGACAAAGAAAAATAAATTAAAAAAATAATTAAAAAAATAATAATAAAACTTTCGACAAACGTTTCGCTTTTTGTGCTTATCAAAATAGAATATTTGAGAGTTCCTTTGCTGATGAATAAAATAAAGGATATACTCCCAAAATAAAAATATTTATTCTTCCATAATGAATTGAATACGGTCAAGGTCCTTGTGCCCTTCAAGGTCAAACCATCGAGTATAATTTCTAATGTTTGCTTTCTTTCCCTGCGAAGACAAAATTTCAATTTTCTCTTCGTCCTTAAAATGGCGATAAACTGATCTTTAAATGTCTTTAGTGTTTTACTGACAATAAAATATTCATGATTGCTAGCTTTTTATCGACTCTGGTAGTTCAACAAACCGCCGTCGATCTATACAATGCTTTAATTTTGCCCAAGAAAAGCTTGCTCAATTACTATGTAAATAAATATACAACGACTAAAAAGAATTACACAGCCATTCGGCTCGCTACTAGCCAGTCCTTTGTCATGGTCATGATGTGTGGGAAAAGTCCGTACTAAGAATTAAGTTATATTAATATAACACGGGTACTTACGACATGGGACGGTTGTCCGGGATTTCCCTGAGCAGTGATATTTTAGAGCTTGCCAACTCGTTAAACTGGTACAAATGGAATTGCTCTTGTTCGATTTCCTTCTCGCTTGGACTGTTGTACACCTTTTCTCCCTTTTCTCCTTGTTTCGCACTTAAATGGCTCGCCGTTGGATATTGTGATTTAAATTCATCTATTGGTATTAATTCGATTCCCGTTTCGTTGGGCCTCCAAGTTTCCCAAACGCTCTTTGATTTCCCTTCGCTTATTTCACCGTCGTCAGAACTCAACCGATGTGTGTAGTTTAGCAACGCAAATTCAATCGATAGCCAAAATGCAGACGTTAGGAAAATCGTTGCGAGAATGTAGCGCTTTCTTGATAGAAGCATGTTTCTGTCGTAGCAGTGTAAAATATCATGACTTCGATAGTGCTTCGATCGTTCTTGTCATCTTTGATATTCCAACCGTTTTCCTCAGTTCAAATAATGGCATAACCATAACTTGGGGAAGATCGTCAAAGCAGCTGGTATAAATGACTTGCGACCAGTTGTTTCGACGGGTTCGACTATTAAGACTAACGTACATGTGGCGCACGGAACAAGCGTTTGTTAAAAATTGACTGACACTTTTTGTCGAACGTTCTCGATCAATCTCACTTCCGGTGTGCCTCGATTTGGTACTGCTCGACCTCCCCAAACGGGAATCCCCTTAGTTGTACGTTTTTCACTTCGGAATATACGCCAGCTGACCTCAGTTGAGTCAGTGGTTACAATCGAGAGGTTTTGCACTCAGAGAAATGGAGACTCTAACTGTTGCTGTAAGCAACCAGAGCTGGTCTCAACTAGTTTCCGCCAAGGACAACAGTTCGATTAATCTCAATATAGGCAACAATGTTTAATTAAGAACAAACTTTTCCAATCAGAACGAGATCACATCATTGTGTGATGGTAATCTGGTGATGATGTTGAGTCCTTGACTGGTGGTTTGTAAGAGAATTCCAAGACCACGATGGGTGGGATACACTTTATTCCCAGACACAACTCAGCTCAGTTTTTTCATTTCATCAGCTTGTAATTTTTCCTTTTCATTTTGTTTATAGCGGTAACTGGCTGATTCCGTCATGTCCCGTATCCCGCGATCTTGACCCCCGCGCACACCGATTTCAATTTTTAAAGACACAGGCAACCCATCACTAAAACAAAACTGACACTTGTGTTTGAATAATTTCAAGAAGACTAAGCAGTTAGATGACATGCTGTGTTTACTACAAACGATTTATTCATTAAGTTTCGCTGCTTTATTTCATCCTCGTAAACCAGGGTGTATGACTGGGAAAAAAACGCGCTCTATTCAAACCAATGAATTTTTTCAAACTGAGGGGTAGGGAGAGTGGAGGGGAGGATGAGGAAGGAAAGGTGCTTTTCCCTCCCTGGAGTTCCGAGTATGGCGCTATTTCTGATGCACAAATATCCAATCAGTCATATACAGGATACATCACAAGCCTCGTTTTGTATAAAAACAAGATGGGTTTCCAAACAGCCCATTGTCGGTTTCATGAGGCTTGGGATGTATCTGTATTAAGTGTTACCTTGGTTCATATCTCGCCAATCTCTCCTAGAAACAACAAAGGCCTCATTCTAGTTTTCCTTATTTATCTCGAACTCCCGCCGAGTCTCGAACAAGTATTTGCTCCTGTTGACAGTTCGAGATAGCGGGGTTCCGATGTATTGTAAGATTTATGGAACATTTCTCGATTTTGATTGAATGCACATACAAAAGCAGCACAATTATTAAGTTACTATGGCAACGAGGACTACGCGCGGCTAAGCGAGAAACCCAAAACTCTAACACTATATCAACATTTTTTATACGAGTCAGTAGAGTTTGGAATAACCTACCAGCCTCCATCAGGCACAAATCGTTAACGTTAACACTGGAAAAGAACTAGCTATATACAGGGCCGTACATAACGGGGGGCAGTACGTATTTAACAGCAAAAAATAAATAAAAATAGATCAGATCTCCGAGTACTTTTTGCTATCTTTTTCGCCTTGCTAGGGGGGGGGGGGGGGGGGGGCAGTCCCCCCTGCCCCTGTGCTGTCAGTGTACGGCCCTAGCGCCTGCCAAATATATATATACAAGCATCAAGAGTTCCAGACTTTCGGCACGCACGCATTGCATTATGAGATTATTACAAAGGAAAAGTGAGCACCAATTCTAGACACAGGGAGCCCAAGCTATGTTTTTGCTCACTTGGTGCTCACTTTTCCTTTGTAATAATCTCACAATACACTGCGCGCGTACCGGAAGTCTGGAACTTGATGCTTTGATCCAAACACCGAGGTGCAGCCAAGTTTTTTTAACCAACTTTGAGGTGTTTTGGATATCGGATGAAACATTCTTTCGAGGTTTCATCTGGCTTCTCATACCATTAATATTTAATTCTTGGAAAAATTCAAAGTTAAAGTTGACCAAAGTGCATGCCAATTCAAGATCACATATCCAAACCTTCTTCAAGGTGGTGGTGATTTCCTTTGTTTTGTCGCCATGAATTATTAATGAGTTTGAAAAATATATTTCTCAAAGAAACAATATCAAAAACTCGTGCACGTGCTTGGTCATTGTTGCATCAGGGATTCCAAACACCTCCATCGAAACAATAAATCAAATCCTCGTGCTTTCATCCGTTTCTCGGTGTTAGGAACCGGCCTGATGAAACACTCGCTGCAGGCTATTGCAGAAAGCATATAGAGGTTACGGTATTACACGGATAGTTGAGTAATACGGATGGATATTTTTACGAATCATGCCGTATTTTGACGAGCCGTAGGCGAGTCAAAATGCAAATAGACGAGCAAAAATGTCCAGCCGTATTATACAACTATCCGTGTAATAAATTGTTTATTATGACGACAACAGCATTAACGAAAATAATTTATTATTTTTTGCCTGGCTTGATGCGATACTAATCTAAAATTGATGTTTCTGATATATTAGAAGAAAATAAGTGATGTTTTGTATCTGTCTCTAGTTAGATATCCACGACCCTGGGATTAAGAGTCCCATACTCTACCGACTGAGCTAACCGGGCTGTGTCTGTGTTAGCTTGTACGTTTCCTTATACTCCTGGATTTATGCCTTGTTCTAGCCTGCTGCAGAAGAGAGCGATATAAAGGAATTACATCTGCTAATGTACTCGGTTTGAAGAAGAATCGGGTTCAGAGTACACTGGGTACCAGAGGACGAGAGGGGGCCCCCTGACCAGGGTAGTTCAGAGAGCAATCGTTCGAAAACTAATAGTCTGATTGATTACAGAACAATCTTCTAAAATATAATTTATCAATGAATGAAGTATCGTAGGGAGGAAAAGAGCATCTATCGTCCGATGGAAGGTATTCTCAAACTACCAACTGCTTCAAGCACAATAAAAAATAAAACCCGTCTGTCCGTCGGATCTAAGAAAATGAATTATATTATTGTGACCACCGGAGATCAGATGAGAAAAAAATTCGACCACGCCAGGACTCGAACCTGGAATCCCCTGATTCGTAGTCAGATGCCTTATCCATTGGGCCACGCGGCCGACTACATTTGTATAACATTCAATTCGAATTTGTCTACAGAATTGTTACATAAACATTCAAACGTCACAATATACAAAACAGACACTGACGGGTACCCTGTGTTTCTTACACATAAGTATCTTTGCTTTCATTCATTCCTAACTTTCATTTCATTCATAACTGCCCCGCATCACTAGGCTATCGTGCACGCTTGTTGATTTGGAGGACAAAATAATCTAGTGCATATATAGCTAATTGCATAATCGTTGTCGGGTTGAAAATCATGAAAGCTATGACCAAAAGGAATTCTGGGAAAATTAAAACTCTCAAATAACACCGTCAAATGATCGACCTTTTTATCCAGACTTGTAGGATCTTAGTTAAATAGCTCATATATCTTCAAAACTACGAGAACATTGAATATATCTGCATGTAATGCAGGTCATGAACTGATTTCCCATTCATCCTTGCGATCTCAGCTTCTATGTTTATGATTTTCAACCCGACAATGATTATGCAATTAGCTATATCTTGTGAATGGACTGTCTATTTCTTGTACAAATTACTATGGTCCCGTGGCTCGCACAGCGAACCGACGAAACACAAGGCCCGAGATCGATTCCTCGCTACAACGATTTTTTTTCTTTTTATTCTGACTGTTTGTTTTTGTAAGAACATTTTTATACTCAAATGATTATTAAAAGTTATTTTTATTATAATAATTAATAATTTAATAATAATAATAGTTTAATATTTATATAGCGCAAATGTCTACTCAAATGCACTTTAAAGGAAAGTAAGTCAATGTAAACAAATTAATAATTAAATCTAATATAAAATCTCTAACAACAAGAATTACAATCTAATATCCATCTATTCACCATTCCTTCCATCCGTTTATCCATCTCATCACTCCACCCATTCATCCATTTATGTATCGATCTAGTCTAGTAACACTTTATAATAACGAGGTCCTTTACTCACTTGTCTGACTTCAAGTAATTATACTTTTGTGTGGCTCCAATCTACTTATACCCTGGTTCCAGAGGGGCTTGCTGCTAAAAGAGCTAAACGAGTCGCGAAGCGCCGAGAGTCGAGGAGTGGAGCGATATACATTTAGCACGAAAAATTACTCTCTCTAAATCGTGAAACTTCTCAAAACCTCTGGCACCCAGGGTAATCTACTTATCGATATTGCTATAATAACGGCTAAGCGGTTAATAATTTTTTTTTTTAATATTTTGTTCTTTTTAAAGGGAGACTCTGATCAAAATCGACCCTTCTTGGAGTGACTTTTCTCCAGCGTCTACTAAAAGTATATAGTTAAACTAATAAAAATACGAAACGTTTGGTTGAGTTATTATTGATAGCTTCAAGATTGTAATTACGGAGTTTCAGCTGGTTTAAAAGTTTGAGGTATTTTGATCAGAGTCCCCCTTTAAAAAACTCAAAATTTACAAATGTTAATCTCGACATTTTGCAACGATAGACCACCACAAAAAGACAAAATTTTAAGGATATCAAAACTAACAAAGAAAAAAAAAACGATTTCCATAAAAAAGTGTTGGTGTCCACCGAGAGTCGATACCGGGGTCACTGGCGTCGTGGTCCAGCGTATTTCCAGAGGACTACGTTGGTCAATAAATTTCCATAACAATAACCGTTACACGATAGACTACTAAATTGACCCTCGAAATCTATCGGAAGTACAGATAGCTGAAGTAGTACGGGGCAGTCATTTAGGACTAGGATACGACTGTTCCCTCCCTCTTTGACTACTACGCTGATTGTGTACTACCCGATAGCGCGGATGAGGGCGAAATCTTCGTCCTATACGTAACATACGGTGACTCAGCATTTAAGTCTGGGTGTATGGTCGATTTTTAGTGTTTTGCATAAAATGCAGCTAATTTTGGACCGTAGATCTTTCTAGATCCGAGATGCTGTAAATTTTTAGCATAGTTTGGCTATGCATTCCGTGTAGGATTGGTTTTGTCCATCCACACCTAGGTTTAACACGACAACGACATGATATTTTGGTTTCTTGCCCTTTGGACCATATAACCGCGCGTGTTGTGGTGTAAGCCAATCGGTGGGTTTCTAAATTTGAGCTGGTTGAGTTTCAGAGTCGAGTGCGCAAGTAACATACGTTGGCTTTCTAAGTTGGCGTTTGTTGCTCTTGCTACACCGTACTGAGGAGTCCCAAAAAGGACGAAACAGCTGTCTACGGTTGCCGATCCTGGCTCTCTCTTGCTCTATCATGTTGTTGTTGTGTTAAGCTTTTTATTTCTACGTAGTATCAGCCTTTCTTGAATTTCATGTTTGCCATATGTATAGCTGATTAGATCTTTTACAGATCCTACGTATACCTTCAGCATTTTCGTTCACGGTTCCCTCTTTTCTAGCTAATTATCGCTGGTTCAAGTCACAGTCCCATCGACTTTTTTAGTGTCTGGTTTTTTTTCCGTAAAGTTTTTTTTGAAATTCATTTTAAATTTCTTTCTGTTTCTGTGGGGGTTTTTATCGATCGATATTATTTTCAATTATTATAATTTTCGTTTTTTTAGTTTCTTTTGAAATTCATTTTTACTCGGGTTCTTCCGAAGGAAGCCCGAGTTATAAAATGGACTTTCTTTTATTTTTTATTTTTGGTAGTATACACAGAATGCGAAGTATGTGATCGTATCGGTCAGGAATGTCTGTTTCAGGGTTTCGATTGGCTGAAAACGGGGGCGATGATATCCAAACGCCTAATGAAGTAATTCTATGCTCAAACGGGTCAAATAGTTTCCGACTAAAGTTTATTTTATTCCACGTTTGACAAATTCAGTCCGACAATAAAATGAAGCACATTCAGTTTCTGAGAGCCGTCACGCCGTGGTTTCAAAAACCCGTTTAAAAGGTATCCGACTAGTAAAATGAAACACATTTCTGAGAAGTATAATGATTGAAATTTATTTTATTCCACGTTTGAAACATTCAGAAGGAAAAGGAATCGTAAAAATCGTACTTCAAAACTTCATCAAAGCAAATAGGCCGTCATCAACGCCACGGACTAAGCAAGTTCAATGTACGAAATTCGGGGTTAACTCCGAGTCGAACGTAACACTTTTATGTATCCAACTTGAAGGAAAGAAACGCTCCTCTCACATATGTCACACACGCTGTGATTAAAGATTAAAGCCCATACTAGTTACTCGCTAGTTTAAATTCTCTCTTTTTCTTCGCGATAAATACGCTAAAATTACACCATACCAGAAGTACATAATAGACACAGGAGATACATACAGTACAACAGAGGAACCTAGCTACAGTGTGTTGCCCTAAATCCGGCCGCTTTTTGCATTAATCGCTGTATCTTTCTTTAGGAAAATAGTAGCGCCGGGTCTAAAAATCAGTCAAAGGCTAGATTTCTCTTTCACTTACCTTGTCACAAATTGACATTTGTTTCACTTCAACATTGAGCTTGTTATATTAAAAAATATTGATCCAGGTAGATGCCCTAAGTTCGGCCAGGTTGCCCTAAATTCCGGCCATAAATAAGCAGGAATTGCTCGGTAAGTTTTACATTATCTTCCATATCGTTTTAACTAATTTGTTTCCGCATTGCTATAATAAAGGACTTTTTAAGTCATTCTACATGAAAAGATTGTAAAGATAAAATTTTAAAAAGACCGAAAAAAGACCCTTCTCTACTTCATTGGGAACCGCGCCCGCAATGACATCTGGGGTGCTTACCATTTACCCGGAAAAAATGGAAATTCCGCTTTGAAAATCAAATTGTATGTGTATTTCCGATCGGAAAGTTAGAATCCCAGAAAACTCGGGCTTCTGTTTCAGCATAGTTAATAACTATGGATTCAGGTAATCCGGCCACTTATCCCGCTCTGTTTTGTATGTGATTTGTGGCCGGATTTAGGCATACCTACCAAAATATGCACGTAATTTCACCTGACCTGAACTTCCCTTTATTTAAGCCGTTCATGATTGTTTTTCTTTGTGTCCAAAGCTACTGATTAGTGTCGTATTTCTGCCAAATATAATCTGTTTACGCTCCATAACTTACGAGGAAATGTTTAAAGACTTTGCCCGCATGACTTAAGATGCACGAAAACATGAAAATTACTGAAGCGATTGTTTTTCCTACTTTCAAAACACATTTGAATTCCTGCCTAAAAAGCGGCCAGGAATCCCACAACAGCAGTTAATAAACCTAAACTCATCAATAATTCATACGATGATCTTGTTTGTCATTTTTTGAAAAATACGAGAAATCACAGCGCTTTAAAGTTAAAATGGCCGGATTAGGGTACGGCCGGTATTTAGGGCAACACACTGTACACGAATATATCATCGGAGAAATAGGCCAGTGTTTTTCACGCGGATAAACATGATAAAATATAGGTCTCCGTGTTCTTTTCAGTACGATTACAGTTGCATGATCCTTGACGTCTGAGTCATACATCTATTACGCGACCTAATTTTAGAACCGCCACGCAGCGCTATTTTTAAAAAGCATAATTTTTACGCTCAAAACAGGTCAGTGAACGGCAAAAATACAATCGAAATCAAAACGTCCTTAGATTTTAGGGATCTATTAGTTTTACAGAAGAAGACGCTCAATGAGCGTAGTCGGGCATTATGACAATGACAGTTGCGTGACGAGGGAGACTATTTGTGTCGGTGAGCATCGATAAAGATCTCCGACTCGTTGAGGTACGTCGGTAGTACGTCTTTAAACGTACTTGAGGTCACTTGAGGTTGCATATCTGGTTGCATATTCATGGTCGCCAAAAACGGGTCGAATAGTTTCCGAACGCCTATCGAACTAAATCCGAAAGTATGATTCGTTCAAACGGATCAAATAGTTTCCGAGCGTATATCGAACTAAATCCGAAGTATTGTTCGCTCAGCGCAGATAAATATAGGGCACAATGGTCATCGTTCGAGTCAGTAGGAGAGAAGCAGTTGTCTTGTGCAGAAGAGAAATTATGTTGTATCTAAGGCAAGCCATCCATCAGTTCCTTTTAAATACGCTCTCACATACAAACGCATACGCCGATTCGTGTGGGCCCACTGTAAAATATGTTGAGCGTTTTCGAAAGGGCCTTTACACGAACTCATCAAAAGCAAATCAAATGAACTCAAAGTCAAAAGGTAATCAAATGAACTCAAGCTCAAAAGCAAATCAAATGAACTCAAAAACTATAATACAAATGAACTCTAATGTTGACTTAAATGTGAACTCAACTGAGTACTGCTTAGCCAAGTATGTATATCACAACTTGAAGCCAGATGTACTGATTCAGAAGTGTGATTCCAACATGGACAAAGCCAAAGGTGAGAAAACAACAATGAAATGCTCACCGACACATTGTCATTGTCAGGTCCCTCCTCACGCAACTGACATTGTCCATGTCATAATGCCCGAGTGTACGCTCATTGAGCGTCTTGTTTTAAATTTACTTTCTGTTTCTGTTTTTTTTTCGATCGATTTTTTGTTTAAATTATTATTATTTTCTTTTTTTTAGTTTCTGTTTTATTTCCGGTAAATTTTATTTTGAAATTAATTTTAGTTTACTTTCTGTTTCTGTGGGGTTTTTTCGATAGATATTATGTTTAATTTATTATTATTTTCTTTTTTTTAGTTTTTTTTTCGGTGAATTTTATTTTGAAATTAATTTTAATTTACTTTCTGTTTCTGTGGGGTTTTTTCGAAAGATATTAATTTTAATTATTATTCTTTTCTTTTTTTTAGTTTCTGTTTTTTGGGGTAAATTTTATTTTGAAATTAATTTTAATTTACTGTACTTTCTGTTTCTGTGGAGTTTTTTCGATAGATATTATTTTTAATTATTATAATTTTCTTTTTTTTAGTTTCTGTTTTTTGGGGTAAATTTTATTTTGAAATTAATTTTAATTTACTTTCTGTTTCTGTGGGGTTTTTTCGATTGATATTATTTTTAATTATTAATTATTTTCTTTTTTTTAGTTTCTGGGGTTTTTTTTCTGTAAATTTTATTTTGAAATTAATTTTAATTTACTTTCTGTTTCTTTGGGTTGTTTTTCAATAGATATTATTTTTAATTAATAGTGTTTCCTTTTTTTTAGTTTCTGTTATTTTTTTCGGTAAAGTTCATTCTTAGGGACTTGTCAGGAATTAGCAGGGGGGAGGAGGGGTGTGGAATGGAGGATCATAACTTTTTGAGCCCCTGAAAAGGGAGGGTCATGAAAACATAGGCAGTTTTAATATTATTATTCACACCTTAAAGTCATTCACTTCAACCACTAAGTATCAATTAAAGTGTAAGATCTTACTAGAATAGCCTGGTGCGTGCCTCACTGTAAGAGGTCATTATACGCGTGAAAAGGGATGGGTAGAATGTGCTACTTCATAAGTAATCATAGGATGTCAGAATGATCTATATCGATAACGTTAATTGTAGCTGTTTTGTAGTTGCTTGATGTTGCACGCATTTTTATATAACCCTGAATCAGCGGTGCACCAGAGAAATATGATTAACAGCAACCGCAGTTATGAACTTATGGTGAGTCCAGGGAGGGAAGGGAGGGGAATAGTGAGGGCTCATGATTGGATTTTTAAGGTTTTTCCCAAAACTGAATCACGGTATTTGTTTCGAGGGTGCGCCTGTTTTCTTAAAAGGTGTCTTGTTGACGAAGACCCCTTCATATATATTTGATATTTGATATCTATATTTTAAAATTGTAATAAATTAGATACTGAAAAGCCCCGAGGAGAGTATTTAATAAAGTTTATTTAGTATTATTACAGTCTTCCACGGGACCGATTGACAGTGTTACGTTACAACTGTGAATAAAAAGAATAACAACCACGCCCAATGTGGGGCTCGAACCCACGACCCTGGGATTAAGAGTCCCATGCTCTACCGACTGAGCTAACCGGGCTGTGTACGTTCAAGCTTATACGTTTCCTTACTCCAGGATGTTATGCCTTGTTCTAGCCATTCTAGCCTGCTGCAGAAGAGATCGATATTAAGGAATTACATCTGCTAATGTACTAGGATAGTCTTGTTCAAGGTTTGAAGACGAAATCGGATTCAGAGAGCAATTGTTCGAAAAATTGTGTGATTGATTACAGAACAATCTTCTAAAATATAATTTATCAATGAATGAAGTATCGTAGGGAGGCAAAGAGCATCTATCGTCCGATGGAAGGTATTCTCAAACTACCAACTGCTTCAAGCACAATAAAAAATAAACCCGTCTGTCCGTCGGATCTAAGAAAACGAATTATATCATTGTGACCACCGCAGATCAGATGAGAAAAAAATACGACCACGCCAGGACTCGAACCTGGAATCCCCTGATTCGTAGTCAGATGCCTTATCCATTGGGCCACGCGGCCGACTACACTTTAATATCATATAATTTGAATCTGTCTACAGAATTGCTACATAAACATATTCAAACGTCACAATATACAAAACAGACACTGACGGGTACTCTGTGTTTCTTACACATAAGTGTCTTTGCTTCCATTCATTCCTATTAAAAGACGTGAATGTCTTTGCCTGTCTTACTACTTGTAATGGATGGGTTAGGAACAACAGTGAAAAGTTACTTGTACAATGTTGTGCCACGGCATAAACTTTGTAAGTTTACAAGTGTGTTTAGAAATGTGTATAAAGGCCTCTCTGCTGCTGACCAACCAACTGGAGACCCTAGCTACACAGGTACGAAGAGTGTTAGAATATCACTCGTGAATCCTTTGAACAGAAACTGTGATCGGCCTCGTGGCCTAATGGATAAGGCATCTGACTTCGATCGAATCATGGAATTCCAGGTTCGAGTCCTGGCGTGGTCGTTTTGTATGCTCCGTTGGTCAGTGTGTGTTGTGGCCTGTAGTTATATGGCGCTTTCCCATTGGCCAGCCTGTCCACTGATTTTAATTTTATCTCACGCAGACGCCATCTTGAAGACGGACTGCACATGGTAAAAGGACGGCTACCTTGACGCCAGATCTCAGTAGATGTTCATGCTCATCCAGACCGAACTGCTGCGTTCCATTATTACTGAATCAGCGGACAGACTGGTCTGACTGGTCTGACTGGTCTGACTGGTCTGACTGGTCTGACTGGTCTGACTGGTCTGACCGATCACTGAAATCAAGAGAGTGAGACTCAATACGACGCCATGCACTTCAATCTGTGGAAGCAAATCGGCTCGGAGCTAATGATCAAGTCCAACATTAACAATTGGATCACATGTACTGAAGGTTCGGGTACAGCCTGGTGGACTGGACACCTGGTTCGATCAACTGTCAGGTGATTGTATTTGTACCTTAGAGAGAGCGCTTTTTAAAGCGTGGTTACAATAACGACTAATAGAACACAGCAATGAGAGAGGGAGGGGATAGAGGAACAGAACACCGATGGAGGACGGAGCCGAGGGCACACCGGCCTGGTTTACACACAACACGTAACTTACGCAGACTCAGTATTGCCTTGCTCTTGACGGTGCTAGTCTTTTCTTTAATTCATTTAACAGGTTGTGAATAACATTGTTGGTAAATGTGGCAACGTCGCCCCAGACTACATCACATTCCATGGAAGACCTAACATGGAATATCAACGAAGTTCTGGCAACTAAAAGGATAGTACTTCCTCGAAGGAAGTTCTCAGGTTGTTAATTGGCCAACTCACGACCCTAGTGGTACCAACTCTGCAAAACATCTCAAGGGTGTGGCCAATCCACATGGTAACATCTATGTACGCTAAAACTATTAGACATCAGCTGCTCATTCCTTTAGTGAAGGATGCCGGGTAAAGAACGCCTGTACAGTAGCATAGAAACTAGTCATGTAAAAATAAACGCTGTTAAGGCTAAGGGTTCAGTGTGGTGATTTTCTCTCCATGTTTCGGGAGTGTGTTAGTAAATCCCGCGGGATTAGTCATGTAAAAATTTAAAGCTAAGGGTTCAGTGTGGTGGTTTTCTTTCCATGTTTCGGGAGTGTGTTAGTAAATCCCGCGGGAATAGCCATGTCAAAATAAACGCCGTTAAGGCTAAGGGTTCAGTGTGGTGATTTTCTCTCCATGTTTCGGGAGTGTGTTAGTAAATCCCGCGGGAATAGTCATGTAAAAAATTAATGCTAAGGGTTCAGTGTGGTGATTTTCTCTCCATGTTTCGGGAGTGTGTTAGTAAATCCCGAGGGAATAGTCATGTCAAAATAAACGCCGTTAAGGCTAAGGGTTCAGTGTGGTGGTTTTCTTTCCATGTTTCGGGAGTGTGTTAGTAAATCCCGCGGGAATAGTCATGTCAAAATAAACGCCGTTAAGGCTAAGGGTTCAGTGTGGTGATTTTCTCTCCATGTTTCGGGAGTGTGTTAATAAATCCCGCGGGAATAGTCATGTCAAAATAAACGCCGTTAAGGCTAAGGGTTCAGTGTGGTGGTTTTCTCTCCATGTTTCGGGAGTGTGTTAGTAAATCCCGCGGGAATAGTCGGGAAAAGTTGTATTGGTACCCTTAGTGTGTTAATAAAAGGTCTGTGATCGTTAAGGCTAAGGGTTCAGTGTGGTGGTTTTGAAGAAAGTTTCGGGATGTGTTTAAGTGTGTGTTTTTGTCTATGATTGGTACCCTAACCCTAACCCTAACCCTACCTAACCCTAACCCTAACCCTAACCCTAACCCTAACCCTAACCCTAACCCTAACCCTAACCCTAACCCTAACCCTAACCCTAACCCTAACCCTAACCCTAACCCTAACCCTAACCCTAACCCTAACCCTAACCCTAACCCTAACCCTAACCCTAACCCTAACCCTAACCCCCTAACCCTAAACCCTAACCCTAACCCTAACCCTAACCCTAACCCTAACCAAAGGTTAGGGTTAGGGTTAGGGTTAGGGTTAGGGTTAGGGTTAGGTTTAAAAAATTCGGTGGAGTGGGGTGTTTCTAAAGCGCTGTGTTTCAGTGCGAGCCACGGTTCCATAGTAATTTGCACAACAATAGACAGTCCCTGCACAAGATACACTAGCTTATTTTGTTCTCCAAAACAGCAATCATGTACATTAGCCTAGTGGTGCGGGGCTGTCATTTAGTTGGCCTAGGGTCCGACTGTTCCCTCCTTTTTTGACTACTAAGCTGATTGGTGTAAGCCCGGTTAGCGCAGATGGGGCCGAAATCTTCATCCTATACGTAACCACATATGGTGATTCAGCATGATGTCTGGTAGTATGGGCCTTTATTGGTAAACAACAATTCTGAGTCTTTTCACGCTTGATGAAACCTTACTAACTACATTACTAATTCCGGCATACCTTTGATTTTAAAGTTAGTATCGCGAGCCTGGACGTCCTTTTCTTGCTTTTTCTTCATTTTCTCCCTTTCTTTGTTCTTCAATCTCTATTACTCGACTATGATGCCCGATAGCGCTGATGAGGTCGAAATCTTCGTCATATACGTAACATATACTGCGTGTGTTTCAGCATTTACGTCTGACAGGGTGGGCCATTTTTAGTGTTTTGCATAGCATTTCCGAAGTAGCGCGCGGGTTCGAGTCCCGGTCCGGTCAAATCTTTGCTTATTATTCTGTTTCTGTGCCCTGAAATTTATTTTCTTTTATGTTTTGACCCAATCCACTCTGTTTTAAAGAACAGTTGTCATGAAAGTTTATCGTTTATCGTATTAGATTAAAGCTCCTCTTTATTCATTTCGTTAGTTGTATTATTTTCGCTCTCCAAAGAACTGCTGTTATCGGTAGAAGACTTTGAATTTGCCGTGTTCTTCTTTCTCGTAGGGAATTCCACATCAAGACACTCTAAGCAAAACAGACAAATGATATCAAATGAATTCAACTAAGGGTGCGTTCGATTGACCTTATTCCAGAATAGGAATACACAGAATAACATCCCTAAATCGCTGTCACGCAGCTACTGTTCACTGTAAAATAAAACGATTCCTTGTTGTATCATAATAAAGTTACAAGGATCAGTTTGGAATTTAAAATGTGCTGAAATAAAAGCATCCAAGTGTTTATTCCGTGTATTCCTATTCTGGAATAGGGTCAATCGAACGCACCCTAAGTTGACTGTAAAATGGCGGCTGTATATATACCACAATCCTTTGCGGTCAGTCTACATCGGCGCTACTGTGTGGCACGTTCACATGAAAGAAATTGGAAACAACTTCGTATTTGCTGTTTGTTCTCAAAACTCTCGGCTGCGATGTTCTTAGAATGGCGTCCAAAGGATTATGGGAAAATCTTCAAGCCGCCATCTGTATCAATACTGTAGATCTCAGTGAATGCCTGAACCCGCTCAAACAACTCAAAGACGAAGTCGACTTTCATTTGGCATTGCTGAAACTGACTCTTCATCGAATGTTCGGTCCCTCACGTCTCATTTCTTACCTTGATTGTCGTCGATAAGAACTCTCTTACGACACAACCACGTGGTCAGGTCACGTGACTGAGCTTTCAGGAACCAATGAATGAGTACGTCTTGCTGTTTGACCAAAAGATCATGACACTGAAAAATAAGTTACTTGCTTTAACGCTTTTACTCTCAGCCTGCTCGTATTTATAAGCGACGCAAGCATAAGCGCAAACACAAGAGGCCTTATATGTCGCTGTGAAAATAAGCGCAAGCACAAGAGACCTTATGTCACTGTGAAAACGGGGCTGTCGCAAGCAAAAGCGCAAACACAAGAGGCTTTATGTCAATGTGAAAACAGGGCTGTCGCAAGCATAAGCGCATGCACAAGAGGCCCTATGTCAATGTGAAAACGGGGCTGTCGCAAGCAAAAGCGCAAACACAAGAGGCCTTATGTCACTGTGAAAACGAGGCTGTCGCAAGCAAAAGCGCAAACACAAGAGGCCCTATGTCAATGTGAAAACGGGGCTGACGCAAGCATAAGCGTAAGCACAAGAGGCCTAATGTCAATGTGAAAAC
Source organism: Actinostola sp. cb2023 (assembly GCA_033675265.1). NCBI lineage: Eukaryota > Metazoa > Cnidaria > Anthozoa > Actiniaria > Actinostolidae > Actinostola > Actinostola sp. cb2023. The sequence continues at coordinate 382,551 of JAUJYZ010001494.1, forward strand.
GAGGCTGTCGCAAGCAAAAGCGCAAACACAAGAGGCCCTCAATGTGAAAATGTGCAAAACGGGCTGACGCAAGCATAAGCGTAAGCACAAGAGGCCTTATGTAACTGTGAAAACGGACCTGACGCAAGCATAAGCGCAAGCACAAGAGGCCTTATGTCACTGTGAAAACGGGGCTGACACAAGCATAAGCGCAAGCACAAGAGGCCTTATGTCACTGTGAAAACGGGCCTGATGCAAGCATAAGCGCAAGCACAAGAGGCCTTATGTCACTGTGAAAACGGGGCTGACGCAAGCATAAGCGCAAGCACAAGAGGCCTTATGTCACTGTGAAAACGGGGCTGACGCAAGCATAAGCGCAAGCACAAGAGGCCTTATGTCACTGTGAAGACGGGGCTGACGCAAGCATAAGCATAAGCACAAGAGGCCTTATGTCACTGTAAAAACGGGGCTGACGCAAGCATAAGCATAAGCATGTGCCAAAGCGCGAAAATATCCCTTTTCTTGTGCTTGCGCTTATACTGTTGTATGTTAATTTGTTTAACCAAACGCTTGTTCTTACTTGTTGTTGTAGCCTGTCTACTTCTCCTGTGGGATCGTCAATTTCATCTTCAGACGAGAAGAAGACAAACTTCTTGATTTTTGACGTTTTCATTACTTCATCGAGCTGTCGCCTGTAGGGACTCTTAACTAGTGAATATGGCAAGACATGTCAAGTACACACATTACACTATGCTATAGACCTGGGCTGGGCTTAATTACAGATCTTACAATAGACAACAATAACTGAATCTGGGGCGAAGAACTTCACAGATCTTTTTCTTCTGTTTTTAGTTAGTTTCGAATAGTTAATTACCCCGCGCCATGTTGTAAATATCCCAGCAGCTACTTAGTAGTTGTTACTCTTAAGCCAATCCAATTGTTACTCTACTATGATAGTATGACATACGTACCCCATTTGGTATATCTGAATGGCTGCGATCTTCTAATGTTACTCTACTATGATAGTATGACATACGTACCCCATTTGGTATATCTGAATGGCTACGATCTTCTAATGTTACTCTACTATGATAGTATGACATACGTACCCCATTTGGTATATCTGAATGGCTGTGATCTTCTAATGTTACTCTACTATGATAGTATGACATACGTACCCCATTTGGTATATCTGAATGACTGCGATCTTCTAATGTTACTCTACTATGATAGTATGACATACGTACCCCATTTGGTATATCTGAATGGCTGTGATCTTCTAATGTTACTCTACTATGATAGTATGACATACTTACCCCATTTGGTATATCTGAATGACTGCGATCTTCTAATGTTACTCTACTATGATAGTATGACATACGTACCCCATTTGGTATATCTGAATGGCTGCGATCTTCTAATGTTACTCTACTATGATAGTATGACATACGTACCCCATTTGGTATATCTGAATGGCTGCGATCTTCTAATGTTGTATTTTTTCATTTCTTTGCATAGATTTTCCATGGCGAAAAGAATTACTTTTTCGCTGAAAAATAAATAAATTATTATTAAAATGATTCTTGGACTTTATCGGAGATAACCATTTCAACTAACAGAGTTAGCTGAATTGTAATCTCCGCGAGCTTGCGGGACATACTGTATTTCTTTAGCTTCACTCTCTAACTCACATTTCCAGTCATATCAAACAAGGTTTTGATTCCGTTCAGAAAACGCTGAGTTCTCATTGAATTTACTGGAACCAAGAGAAAATGAGGTAAGAGAAGGAATCCCTGGTACCCCATCATGTGCTCCGTTAATTCTATTTTTAGAACTCGATCTATTTTTAGCTTTAGTTACCATGCCCACGCAACCAAAATACTCAACCTTACCTTGGTTTTTCCTTTCAAAAACTTTTTATTTTTTGTCATTAAAAAGAAAAGCGAAAGACTACACAGCTTCTGCTCCAAGATAACAAAGCAGTGGTCGTACGATTTCTACGATGTTTTAATACGTGCAAAGCCGGTCTGCAAACGACCTGAATAAAAATACAAAACTGAGCGAAACAAACATCGTCAACTATCGGCTGAGAAATGCCACAATTTAATTCTCTAAGACTCATTGAAGGAATTTACGAATACTCAGGCGAATTGAGCAAAATTAAGGTGCTACAAATATAAACTACACAACGGTCAAAGTCAAAGCAATCACGAAAACAAACTATATTGTTAATGTGGTCTTACCGGCACTTGTATTCAACAATTACGAAGTCCAAGCGTTATTCTCAGGTTGGAAAACACGAAAGAAACTTTACAAAAGCCAACATCACCAAAACCTTGAAGCACCAGCCATATTGTGGTCATGAAAATTTAATTCAAGCATCTCCATCTGCAGTCCTACAAGACGGCTACAACAAAACGATTCCTTGCACTTATCGGTTTTCTCTGTCGAAGCACATGGCAAAATGAAGCCGTTTTCCTCAAGTTAGAATCGTCTCAAGTGTCCCAAATTCACAATAATTTCAGTCAAATCCAAAAAGGATAATTTGGTAAAATTCTTTATTGAATTTTCGAAGTAAAAATTTGTAAAATGTTCGAGAAAGTTGAGAAGATTTTCTTCGCTCACTTCGCTCAATTTTGACTTTTCATATCAAAGCCAGAGCGTAACGGCCTCCGCAACCTCGCCTTATATGATCTGACCAATCACGTTCCGTTCCCAAAATATATTGAGCATTCTAAAAATAGAATTAACGGGGCACATGATGGGTCAAGAGCCCAATACGGGAGATTCCTTCTCTTACCTCATTTTCTCTTGCTGGAACCTATTTCGTATACTTCTTTGTTAAACAATGAAATACTTTTAGCACTGAACACAACCATAATCTCTATACTTTTAGGATCGCATCAAAAAAGTCTAAAAGTTTTTCTCTGATTATTCATTGCGTAACTCAACCATTGTGTAGTGACTAGTGAGTCACTAGCCTCCTTAGCAGCCGCTCTTAGGCAAGCCCTGCGTGACGAAACTAAGGGCGGCTGCTAAGGAGGCTAGTGAGTCACGTGAGCCAGTTCAAAACCGCGCTCCTCAAATCTTGGAAATCCATCGGAAATTAGTTGGACATTTTTTGGACATTTGCAAAGTCAGTAGTCCAAAAAGAGCGTTCCTAGTTCTTCCAGTGTTTAATCTTGAGATGCACAACACTATGCAGTATGAAGTGTATTAACTACCTTGAAAAAGCTGTAATTAAATACAGAATCAATACAGAATACATATCTTACTCCTTGAAGTAAATAGGTGGTTTGCTTTCTCTTTCTTTACGTACTCTACCAACATGAGACAGTCTTTGCTGTAGTTCTGCTACAAGTAATCTACACACTAATAAAATACATAACTACAATGAGTGATATAACTGATCGGCAAATAAATACATTGGGCAACAAATGAATGGTTGAATGAATGAATGGTTGAATGAATGAATGGTTGAATGAATGAATGGTTGAATGAATGAATGGTTGAATGAATGAATGGTTGAATGAATGAATGGTTGAATGAATGAATGGTTGAATGAATGAATGGTTGAATTAATGAATGGTTGAATTAATGAATGGTTGAATGAATGAATGGTTGAATGAATGAATGGTTGAATGAATGAATGGTTGAATGAATGAATGGTTGAATGAATGAATGGTTGAATGAATGAATGGTTGAATGAATGAATGGTTGAATGAATGAATGGTTGAATGAATGAATGAATGGTTGAATAAATGAATGGTTGAATGAATGAATGAATGAATGAATGGATGAATGAATGAATGAATGAATGAATGAATGAATGAATGAATGAATGAATGAATGAATGAATGAATGGATGAATGAATGAATGAATGGATAGATGGATGTATATAGGGGACGGACGGATAAATAGATGGATGGAGATGGATGGTGGATGAATGAATGAATGAAAATTTCATTTAGTGAGCTGAACGATAAGGTAAATGAACGAATCACATAAAAATGAGTGAAAGAAATAAAGAAGCATGCATGCAGTGAATGAATGAACGAACGAACGAACGAACGAACGCACGCACGCACGCACAAACAAGCAAACTAAAGGAATACTATCTTCAAGTAAAACGTCACCAAATTTGCAACCAAATACAAAATATTGTGTCTTGATTACCGTGGCATTTAGTCGGTAAGTGTTTGGTGATCTCTACGTCTTCCTCAGGTGCGTCGTCTTCTGTGATTTCATCTTCGTAAAAATCCTCTTCATCATCGTTTCCATCATTATCTCCCTCATTGTCCTTACTGTCTTTTACACTATCTTGCCTTATTACCTTATCCTTCACCGTGCTGTCCTTACGTACACGTATACCATCAATGACTTCAAAATCATCACTAGTCATGTCTAAGCATTGAGCATCAAGAACTAAACACAGAAAGAATACAAGAGCTTTGTTGTCCATTGAAAACACTACTTATTGGGCCAGCGATGGCTTCGTTTGCATGGGGCCGCGCAAACTATCTTGAAACAGTGTTTTCTTCATTCGAGACAACGCGTTTTCTCGTGGAGAATTTTCATTTGATGATTATATAGCGCCTGAGTAAACAATAACAAATCTATGTTTGATGTAGTGTTTCAAAGCCGAGAATGAGGACTAGACGGGGACTATACTCATTAATTATTACATGCAATTACCTAAAGGCAATAAATAAAGAGTTACAAGATTTTAGTGGAAAATCAAGAATTCTAGTTTTTGCATATGCTCTGCTCATGCGTACAGTCGAGGACATCGTATCCCACATGTGTTGGACTCTTGAGTAGCATGGAGTAGAGCCTGCTTTCAGATTAAAGCGAATTCGGACAGTTGTATTGTCTCTACTCTGTCCAAGGTCCCGATGATTGTTATATGAGGGATAAGAACTCATGTACAGTCATGAGAGACGATTAGTTCTAATCGTCCCTCATGATAAGTACTGGCGAGAGTAACTGGAAAAAATTTCCAGTTACTCTCGCCAGTACTTTCCGTACTTTCAAGGTACATCACGTGGCATTATTCTGCGCATTCGATTGGCTGGTTACCTCATGAATAATTAATGAGTATGAGAATGTAAGTTGTACTGTACTTATATTATAGCATTCAACTATTGAAAACAGAAAAATGTCCCATGATCACTTATGTTTGGAAGGGTTTCTTGAGTTAGACTTAGGTTACATCCACACAGATATGGAAGTTTGCGTTATTCAAAGTCAGGCTCCATTTTGGAGAGTGATTTTAAATGTTTGTGTATTCAGTGAAATCTGAGTATCGTCGCCATGTGAAAGGGTCATGATAAGACAGTTTGCATGCTAGTGGACGGGGCCTGAGGTTTCACGCTCAGAAATGAGGTCTTCATTTTGGTATTTTTTTTGCAAGATTTTTTTGTTGGTCTTTCACATTCTTCCATTTTCGTTAGCTTTTTTTTCGTTTCTTTCTTTCTTCTCATGAATACGAATTGTTCGAGTTGTTTGCTGATAAAGAATGTAGCTATTTTCATCCACAGCAAAAGTTAATTGCATAACATCAATTTTCCTGTTTGTTTTCCTTCTTTCTTTCTCCCCCTACGTGTGAGTCGTCTAATAGAGATGTCTCTTTCTTTCTTTCTTTCTTTCTTTCTTTCTTTCTTTCTTTCTTTCTTTCTTTCTTTCTTTCTTTCTTTCTTTCTTTCTTTCTTTCTTTCTTTCTTTCTTTCTTTCTTTCTTTCTTTCTTTCTTTCTTTCTTTCTTTCTTTCTTTCTTTCTTTCTTTCTTTCTTTCTTTCTTTCTTTCTTTCTTTCTTTCTTCCATAGCAAATGCTATGAAACGTCAACCGTAAAAATCATGTATTACTTTCATGTCGTTGTATTTTATTTTCTCAGCCGTTACACTTGTGCAAACAACTAATTTAACTACTGAATTTTACACGAATCATCAACATATTGACTTGAACCTTAATTATCCAATCACAGCATTACAAATAGCAGAACAACTGAATGGTTCATTATGATAACCCACTAAAGATTACCGTATATATCTCATTGAGAAGCTCGTTCTATTTTCTATTTTCTTGTTCAGTTCTTGTTCTTTACAATTACACTAGCCCTTCACCATGGCATCGACTTGGTTGTGTTCATTGTTCATCTGTGTCCTGCTGAAGCTAACTGTGCAAGAATCAAAAGATATCAAAGCTAAAAATCCTTACTTTACTAAGTTTCAAGAGACTGCTCATTTAAGGCCTACCAAGTGTCAAGGTAAGTGTGAACGACAGAAATACTAGACCCTTACAATATACAACATAGCACTAGAAACCCTTACAATATACAACATAGCACTAGAAACCCTTACAATATACAACATAGCATTGGAAACCCTTACAATATACAACATAGCATTGGAAATGCCGTGTAGATTGTGTGCAAATGTCCAAGATCCGAATTTAATCTACACGAACTGATGTACACCGGCCAAGAGTGAGCGCGCGCATGGTGTAAATTCGGTGTAAATTCGGTGTAAATTCGGTGTAAATTCGGTGTCGAAATTCGGTGTAAATTCGGTGTAAATTCGGTGTAAATTCGGTGTAAATTCAATTCGGGTTTTGGACATTTTTGGTGTTTTTTTCCCTTCAGTGCACATAGTAATGGCTTGTAGCAATATTGAGTTTCTTAACAACAAAACTATAAACTAAACAATTGACTCGCGGTCTCAATCCCACAAGATGGCGACCTACATATGGTTGCCATGGGTAACGTGACGTCATGAAGCTCTCTAACAATATTTATCATTTCCTTTTCTAGTTTGTAGATTATTGGTAACAGAGTTTCTTGACAAAATGGCGAAGACAAACAGTAGGGAGGCAATACCAAAGAACTATGCCTCGGACCTAAGTGAAGACAAGAACAGCTCGATAGACTATCAAACATCGTAAGCAATCGTCTAAGTGACACTTCTTTGCTGTCGGGTACCCTGTGTTAAGGAAACTAGTCAGTTCGAAATAACACAGGAACCCCGGTATGTATTTTATGAAGTAGGCTATACTAGTTTCGGCCGTCTTTTTCGTTGTTTTCCTATTTGAAGTTCAAAGTTATTTGTGCGAATCATGATTTCATTTTGATAACTGGTTTATTTTACCACATTGCTTGTGCCTCTACGAAAATCGCTCCTATTTTTAGCTAAATTCAATTAGTTTTTCATGTAATTTCATATTTGTTTGCTTATTTAGAGAGATTCGTCTGATGGAAGTGTTGGATGGGTTGTGCGATCAAATGAAGTTATATCAGCCAAGAGCTGGACCTGAGTTCCCGTACATCAAAGGAGGTACGTAAAACAGACGATTTGAAATAGAGGGAAATGAAAGGGAAGAAAGAAAGAAAAAAATACAGAAAGAAAATAACTAAATAACTACTTGTGTAACTATAGAAAGAAAGGAAAAAAGAAAGAAAGAAAGAAAGAAAGAAAGAAAAGAAAAGAAATAAATAAATAATGGGATTTAAAGACAGAATGAAATTAATGAAAATGAATGAATGAATGAATGAATGAATGAATGAATGAATGAATGAATGAATGAATGAATGAATGAATGAATGAATGAATGAATGAACGAACGAACGATATGTGCGTAATGTCGTACGATGAATTGTTCCTTTCAGCTGTCGGTCATCTTCGTGAAGTGTTTAACGACATGGCGACCAAGTCCAAAGTCAAACTCAGATTTGAACTGCCAGATGACATCGTTGATGACTTCACCCATGAGATCACTAGAGTTAAATTTGAGGTAAAGTCTGACGTCACTAGATTATTTAAATCGATCGCATGAAATATCAAGAGTTCTCTTGAAAGTCAACCAACTATTGATATCTGTCACAACCTTCACCAGATCAGAATGAAACTGAACGTGTAAACCTAAATCAAAAAGTTAACTCACTGGTAAAGCACAGCATTACTACGTGCAGCAGGCTAATTCGCTGCGAGTTTAAGCCCGAATAGTTAGACAAACACTTCTTGAATGAGTATTGAGAAGCTGTAAAGTCGTCAAAGCTAGTATTGAAACTTTTTCTCACCTTTACACATGTTGTTAAGTGATTTCCCTTATAGATTATCCATAGAGATAGGTCAGGTAGCACAAGCATCATTAAAGTGAAGTGAAGAACTATAAGGCCACGTATACTGACATTGTTCAGATGGCTACAGTTTTCTAATCTTGAAATCAGTGAGACGGTGGCTTAATGCGTAAAGTGGTCTGTCATCAAGGCATAGGGAACGACCACCTTCCTCACTGGCCCTCCACCCAGATAGCGCGGATGTCGCCGAAATCTTCATCCTCTACGTAAATCCATGCGACATGGTCCTTTTTAAGTTTTGCATACAATTTGTATAGAGGTACTAAAGTAAATGCGGCCTGAACTACTGGGTGCTTTCGTCGGGCACCGACGTCATCAGAGGCAATAGGGCCATTTATACGAGACCAAATAAGCCGCGGCTAAATAAGACGCGAAGCACGCGCATAAATGATACAAAACCTTTGTTCGCGTCTTATGTAAGCCGCATCTAGCGTAAACCACGGAGAGACTCGCTCGTATAAATGGGTTAGTTCTCGTCTTATGTAAGCCGCGGCTTATTTGGTCTTGTATAAATGGGTTAGTTCGCGTCTTATGTAAGCCGCGGCTTATTTGGTCTCGTATAAATGGGTTAGTTCGCGTCTTATGTAGTTCCGCTTATGTAAGCCGGCTTATTTGGTCTCGTATAAATGGGTTAATGAGTTAGTCTCGTATAAATGGGTTAGTTCTCGTCTTATGTAAGCCGCGGCTTATTTGGTCTCGTATAAATGGGTTAGTTCTCGTCTTATGTAAGCCGCGGCTTATTTGGTCTCGTATAAATGGGTTAGTTCTCGTCTTATGTAAGCCGCGGCTTATTTGGTCTCGTATAAATGAGTTAGTTCTCGTCTTATGTAAGCCGCGGCTTACTTGGTCTCGTATAAATGAGTTAGTTCTCGTCTTATGTAAGCCGCGGCTATAAATTTGTCTCGTATAAATGGGTTAGTTTTCGTCTTATGTAAGCCGCGGCTTATTTGGTCTCGTATAAATGAGTTAGTTCTCGTCTTATGTAAGCCGCGGCTTATTTGGTCTCGTATAAATGAGTTAGTTCTCGTCTTATGTAAGCCGCGGCTTATTTGGTCTCGTATAAATGGGTTAGTTCTCGTCTTATGTAAGCCGCGGCTTATTTGGTCTCGTATAAATGGGTTAGTTCGTCGTCTTATGTAAGCCGCGGCTTACTTGGTCTCGTATAAATCGTCTTAGTAAGCCGCGGCTTATTTGGTCTCGTTCTCGTAAGCCGCGGCTTATGTAAGCCGCGGCTTATTTGGTCTCGTATAAATGGGTTAGTTCGCGTCTATTGTAAGCCGCGGCTTACTTGGTCTCGTATAAATGGGTTAGTTCGCGTCTTATGTAAGCCGCGGCTTATTTGGTCTCGTATAAATGTTAGGTTAGTTCGTCTCGTCGTATATGTAAGCCGCGGCTTATATTGGTCTCGTATAAAGCCGCGGGGTATTAGTTCGCGTCTATTGTAAGCGCGCGGCTTATTTGGTCTTGGTCTCGTATAAATGGGTTAGTTCGCGTCTATTGTAAGCCGCGGCTTATTTGGTCTCGTATAAATGGGTTATGTAAGCCGCGGCGTCTCGTATAAATGGGTTAGTTCGCGTCTTTTGTAAGCCGCGGCTTACTTGGTCTCGTATAAATGGGTTAGTTCTCGTCTTATGTAAGCCGCGGCTTACTTGGTCTCGTATAAATGGGTTAGTTCGCGTCTATTGTAAGCCGCGGCTTACTTGGTCTAGTATAAATGGGTTAGTTTCGTCGTCTTATGTTAGCCGCGGCTTACTTGGTCTCGTATAAATGGGTTAGTTAGTTCGCGTCTTGGTTGTAAATGGGTTAGTTCGCGCGCGCGGCTTACTTGGTCTCGTATAAATGGGTTAGTTCGCGTCTATTGTAAGCCGCGGCTTATTTGGTCTCGTATAAATGGGTTAGTTCGCGTCTATTGTAAGCCGCGGCTTATTTGGTCTCGTATAAATGGGTTAGTTCGCGTCTGTTGTAAGCCGCGGCTTACTTGGTCTCGTATAAATGGGTTAGTTCGCGTCTTATGTAAGCCGCGGCTTACTTGGTCTCGTATAAATGGGTTAGTTCGCGTCTTATGTAAGCCGCGGCTTACTTGGTCTCGTATAAATGGGTTAGTTCGCGTCTATTGTAAGCCGCGGCTTATTTGGTCTCGTATAAATGGGTTAGTTCGCGTCTGTCTATATGTAAGCCGCGGCTTTCTAAGCCGCGGCTTACTTGGTCTTGGTCTCGTATAAATGGGTTAGTTCGCGTCTTATGTAAGCCGCGGCTTACTTGGTCTCGTATAAATGGGTTAGTTCGCGTCTATTGTAAGCCGCGGCTTACTTGGTCTCGTATAAATGGCCCTAATGTCAATGTTGATGTCGGTGCCCGACGAAAGCTCAGGCTAATAAACACACGTTACACCCAGTAGTTCACACCGCATTTGCTTTAGTACCTCTATCTACACTATGCTACTAAAGGACAACTTCAATCTATAGGTCGGTAATCGCATGCAGGGGCCGAGTAAAATTAAGGATTATATAATTGAAGTGGAGTTTTTCTATTTTCAATCGTATGTTCAAATCATGCGCAAAGTCTCCCCAACTAGTTGTGAACTACCACTACTAACAAGACACCATTCGATGCAAAATGTAAAATTTAATCACAAAGTTTATATCACCTAAAAAATGCAAAGTTAATTAAAAACTATAAAAAATGGCTGTATTCATCGTCCATTCCAGTAACAGTGTTCTTTCTGTCTTACGGATCAGCGGGTTTTCCATCCGTGTCGACATTCCGATCTGTTACTTTCAGTACGTTTTCCTTGTCGTCTTGTCGGTGGGTTCGTTTCATCACCGACAGTCGTGTTCTCGTGTATCGACGTCTAGTCGTCCACCTCTCTCTCTAACTAGGAATTCAAAAATCCTTTCTTAAACCCACAGTAAGTTGGTTTGTCGGCTTTGCGATCATCACGTTCGCTGCTGTTCACTTCTTTCTGATCACCATCTTCGTCCTTCAACAAAACGAAACAGTAAAGTTATCAACTCAGAGTTGCAGCCGTAAATGACTGTCGTTGTTACCTTGTAGTTGCAGAACTTGTTCCAAATCAAGAATCCTGTAACTCCGATGGTTGCTGTAATGGCGCTTGTAATGAGAAACGTTTTTAATAATGACATTTTAGCTGAGCTGATACAAGTATTCGAGACTAAACTCACTAATGAACCAATTAGTGGGTTCCTTTGTGAAGTCATAATTAGTTAATTGAATGATTCAAATCAATTAGTTGCTAGGCAACGCATCATCTCTCGTCCCCAGTGCTTCTCTAGTGAAGAAACCTGCACGGCCAAAATGTGTGTCTATAGTAATAAATTGTTTTCTTTAATTGGCACTCAGCTTTTAGCTGTGACGTAGTATAGCGCGTGCGTACTTCAGCTTGTTATAGAATACAACGAAAGAATGGAAAACCAGGATTGACTCCTGGAAAACAACTAGTGAGAAAACAACTGGAAAACTGGAAAAAAAAAACACTGAAAAAAACAACTAAAATCGGGATTTTATTCAACTGAATCCCTCTTTAATCTCTTTAGTGCATTTATCTTTTGGAGAGAGTTGAAGAACTTATTGAGGAGTGGTATTTCAATCACCAAAATAAAGACTTGATGACGTGGCTATGTGTCGACAAAATTCTCAAACATAACGATATAGGTGGGTATCTACTTAGCCTTACTAGGGACTTGTGAGAGAGAAAAGGGAGGCGAATGGAATATAATAGGTGGGTACCGTATCTACTTAGCCTTACTAGGGACTTGTGAGAGAGAAAAGGGAGGCGAATGGAATATAATAGGTGGGTACCGTATCTACTTAGCCTTACTAGGGACTTGTGAGAGAGAAAAGGGAGGCGAATGGAATATAATAGGTGGGTACCGTATCTACTTAGCCTTACTAGGGACTTGTGAGAGAGAAAAGGGAGGCGAATGGAATATAATAGGTGGGTACCGTATCTACTTAGCCTTACTAGGGACTTGTGAGAGAGAAAAGGGAGGCGAATGGAATATAATAGGTGGGTACCGTATCTACTTAGCCTTACTAGGGACTTGCATGTGAGAGAGAAAAGGGAGGCGAATGGAATATAAGCGAAAACAGTTCAGATCGGCATGCAGTTTTGAGCAGCTAAAATTCACTTGTGAGAGAGAAAAGGGAGGCGAATGGAATATAATAGGTGGGTACCGTATCTACTTAGCCTTACTAGGGACTTGTGAGAGAGAGGACCAATTAATTTGACAGAAGAAAAACAAGAAGATCGATCGTGTGGTTTACGACTCAGATTGTGAAAAACTAATGTCAAGAGAAAACGTCCACTTCTGAAAGAAAGAACATCAAAAGGAGTTTACTTATAGTGTCTTTATGTAAAGGCTTTTACACGCACGCAGATAACTGAACAGCTCAATGATAGACCATATAGGAGGTGACCAGAGGAGAGAGCACTTAGGGAAGCGAGGGGGTTTTATAACATCAATATCTACCGACCGAATCAAATATATGTGATAAATTAGACGTTTCTCAGTCTTGCGACCTCGTTCTCTTTCCCCTATCATCGCCACTGTTTCCGTTTCGACGCTATCTATTGTTCACTTTGCAGGATGTCTGAAAGCTTCAACCGATTTGCCTGCTGATTATTATGCTGTATATAACGAGAAACCAAGCAAACCAAGTACACCGAACAATGAAGAACTTTAGAACACGTCGATATCAATTATGGGATACTTTAATCGAAAGCACTGCTTCACAACAAACTAATATCATATTTCAACAAACCAGCGATGCATCTCGGGATTTTGTTGCGCTAGGAATTATAAACATGCGCGCGTGCTGATTGGTCAATAATTACGTCATATTTAACTGAAGCGTTTTAAAATAAATATGATCAAGATATAACGCGCGCTCTGATTGGTCAATAATTACGTCATATTTAATTGAAGAAATAGAAAACGAGCGCGCGTGCTCTGTGCAGACGCGGGGAATGATCAGAACACAAGATAAGTGGTGCTCTAATCTGCACATAGCACAGCGGACAAGTTTTCTATTTCTTTTTTAAAATACAACTATGATTTTAAGGCAAGTTTTCAAGTTTGTTCGTATATTTGAATATCTGCGCGCGCGTGCTGTGTGCTCTCATAATTGCTCTCATACTATAAAGCACGCGTATTGTGCATCCTTTGGCCAACCAGAGCGCGCGTTATATATTATTGGTGACTATTTACCGAGACAATAGCATAATTACACAGATGAATAGGAAAATAGCAAAGGTAACGACAGCCGAGACATAATTCTAAACAAGCAGTTTTACATATGACCAAGAGACCATAATAGTAAGAGAGCGAATCGCGCGGAATGATGTTTGGGATATGCTCGTGGCGCTAAATCTATTTTTAGTAACCGGAAGGTGAGCACACACGTCAGTGAAATCAGACTTCTGGCAGAAAAAAACTCTTCCGGTAAAACGCCGGCTCTGAATGTGTTGTTGTTATTGTTGATATGGCGAAATGAAAATGAAAACACTTGCAACACTGAAAGCACAAGACTAGAAGTAAAAAACACAAATCTATGTCAACCAAAACTGACTTAAAAAAAAAAACGTTCAAGTCCTAACTACGACTCGTCGGTTTTTATTGCAAACTGGTTTTGAGAAACGACAATACAAGTTTTCAATCAAAATCATTCAAACAAGACAAGAGACGAGGCAATTCAAAGATGGAATGTAAACATCGCTAGGTAGAAATAACACACACTTTAAGTATTATGGTCTCTTGATATGACGTAATTCTTGACCAATCAGTGCACGCACATCTGCCTATTCACCTGCAGTTATACTAAATTGAACTGACGAACAAGCCTTCATCAAGACTTACACAAATCCGGCCCCGAAACCCCGTACTTAATGATCTACACGAAACAGACAACGCACAGCAACTAAGAAATCGTATTACTAGCTTAGAAACCTGTGTCAGACCAAATCAGGCTAAATATGCAGGACTTCTCCCGTGAAAAATGCACAAGTTGCGCAATATTTATTTATGTAGAGATTCACCCGAAGGCAGGTGGTGAAAATACAATTGGTTCACGTACGCTAGTGACATAAGCAGACTCAGTGCACCATTTATGCAATAGGTGTAAAAAAAGACGAACACCGTAAATGAGTAAGTCGTGTATAGAGTCGTTTTCGTACGAGTGGGAAACCTACGGTACCGTGACACTTAAATGGCTTCCTTTCTGAACCAATCAGTGTGCAGATGAATGTCATCCGGGCAATCAAACTCTTTCAATACGGCACAACACGGCCTACCGGAACTTTCCCACTCATACGGAAACGACTCTTTTGCGTGTTTTGGCATGATTATGCTGTTTGTGTAAAAACTACTCAATTCAATCAAATTCGATTGAATTTTAGTTGAATAAAATCAACCTCATTCAAATCCATTTATAATGTATAAAAGTTAAAAGACACTACTGAATTAAGCTGTGTTTAATGTCTACCTTTGAAGTAAAGAGTACTGAATGTATGTATGATCTTCAGTTAATCTACTTTACAATTATTCACTACTGAGTTGATCCCATACACAACATTCTCCTGAATAACTGCTTCCACAAATTCAGTACGTCGGACCGTATATCAATACTTACGAATCCATACAAAAATGCATCCAACAATGAATTCAGTCCCGCAAAAAGGCGAAACACGACGAAGGCCTCCCGAGGAACAGAGTCAGGTTTTAGAGCGAACCAACTCCAGATAATAAAAGTAGGACCACAGCAAAGCATATACGAAGCAAAAACTAAAGATACAAGAATAGTGATTCTGTACTCCATCTTTTTGCGGCGTTTTAACATGGGCTTTTTTTTAATCTTTGCGCGACTCTGATTGCGAAAAACTCTTTTCATCGATTTTGAATTGGATGTTTCGCCGTGTTCAGAAGATGTGCTTGGCATTTCAGTTGAATTGTGTTCACGCGATACTTCTTCTCTGAAACCAGAATTCAATTTTCCAATTTGTTTAATTGTTGTATCGTATTCGGTTCTGACGCCTATGCTCAATTCATCGATTCGTTTCATATGAGTCGTGTTTTCTTCCGCCGTTTTCACCCCTGGATTCCTCGGTTGTTTGGGAAAGGCCAGTTTTTTGTGATTCTTTGACAAGTTTTCTTGGCAATCTGTCACTGAAACTCTTGAATCTTCTCTGTTTATTTCAACATCAACTTTAATCGTTATCGTAAAAGCATCGTGTTTGTTATCTGTCCCTTCATCACCATTGCTTTCAAATTCATCTTCTTTGTGCATATTGCTCCCAGTGTCTGTTTTCTTTACATATACCCCTGGCATCCCGACGTCTACAGAAACTTCAGAGCCTTTTGCAATTGACTTGACAGAACCTGGTTTAGCTTCGTCCGCTTTTCTCTTCTCTTTTTGATGATCGATTTTCTTACGACTGATGACCGTCTTCAATGTCGTTGCGAAGAATACTGTGTTGAGTACCATTGGTATGGCAAAGGCGAGGGCCAAATACGTGAACCAGGCGTATGGGTATTTATTAGAGTTCAATTGGCACCAGCACTGTCCATCGATGGCGTCGTACTTTCCCCAGCCAACAACGGGAAGTAATGCGAGAATCAGGCAGACAAACAAAACACCAAGACAGACTCGATTTATTCTGGACTTGAACACATTTGCGCGGTATGCAAGAGGTTTGGACACGCTGTAGCATCGAGTAGTCGTCATGACAGTGATTAGATACATGGACAGTACATTGGTGAATCGACTGAAGAAAGCAGAGATTTGGCAAAACAAGGGCTCGAAGACCAGTGAACTCCCCAAGACCGATGCTAATACCAAAGGACCGTTGGTTACAAATACTAAGAAATCTGCGACAATCAGATAAAGAATGAGTGTATTACCGATTGATAAGCGAGGTTTGCGTACCAATACAATGATGATCGATCCGTTCAATAAAAAGCCGGCCAGTACAACAATTATTGCTGCTATCAGCTTGAAACGTTGTAGGGTATGACAGTCGTAGCGGTCTGGCTGTCGTGCAGTAGAGTTTCCTGGCATTATTAACATACTCAAGAACGAAGTTCGTTTGCTGGACAAGTGAATCCATAACTTTGAAGCACAGTTTTTATATAGCGATGTTTCAGAGCTCCGGCAGCTGTTATTTAGTTTGAAAAATTAATTGTCGATCGCTCAATTGTTGGCTATTGTCTGCTAATGAAGTGTTTTACCTGACTATGGTATGACAGTAATGATGTTGATTGTGTATTTACTTCCTGGAAAGGAAAATGACGCATTTAGTTTTGGAAAGTGAACATTTGAACCATAAAGTAACAAACACTTGGTTTGAATCAATATGACGGAAACAAAGAGTGGGTTTTTTGAAACGATTTATTTGAAACACTATAGAATTAGATTCTTGGTGTGCAAACACGTGACGGAAAATCCCTTGAGAAATAAATAACAAAGACGCAGCCGCCATGTTGGATCACAGGCAGCCCAAGCAATAGTTCTGGAGGCCTTTTATGAAGAAATTTTTTATTTCAATAAATTCTATTAAAACTTATCTGAGTTGTTTATTGTGTCTTATTTTATCATCCTGTACAGTTTCAGCTCGATCCGAGGCCTATTTTATTGAAAATCTTCGTAAATAGGCCTCGGATCGAGCTGAAACTGTACAGGATGATAAAATAAGACACAATAAACAGCTCAGATAAGTTTTAATAGAATTTATTGAAATAAAAAAATTCTTCATAAAAGGCCTCCAGAACTATTGCTTGGGCTGCCTGTGGTTGGATGAACTCCAATAATAATAATAATAATAATAATAATAATAATAATAATAATAATAATAATAATAATAATAATAATAATAATAATAATAATAATAATAATAATAATAATAATAATAATAATAATAATAATAATAATTTAGTAGGTTTCTGTACGTAGGTACCATTGATTCAGACATGATTTGTTTCTTCTACGTATTTATTTATTTTCCCGAGCTTTCGGGCTCTTGGCCCATCATCAGGGACGAAAGGAAAAAATAACGAATTTTCACATGGCGTGGAAAACAAATATAAACAAAACAAAAACGTTGGCGTAGCGCGCGCTCACAATAGAATGCGCTCGAGCAAAATAACAATACATGGTGGAATAAATGAAAGATAGAACAAATAAATTACAAAAATAATAATAACTATCGGTGTAAAAGAGGGAAATAAGTGTTAGGCATGGTTCTGTGGCAGATATTATTAATAGCTTTAGTCAATGAGATTGATACATTTAGGCAATGAGATTGATACATTTAGTCAATGAGATTGATACATTTAGTCAATGAGATTGATACATTTAGTCAATGAGATTGATACATTTAGTCAATGAGATTGATACACTTAGGTAATGAGATTGATACATTTAGTCAATGAGATTGATACATTTAGGCAATGAGATTGATACATTTAGGCAATGAGATTGATACATTTAGTCAATGAGATTGATACATTTAGTCAATGAGATTGATACATTTAGTCATGCCCCTCGCAATCTGGCAAACGAGCATTTAGTGTCTCTGCAACTCTCTCTGGCAGAACTCCAGGTGACAGCTTTAGCACCCAAGTGCATGGAATTATGGCCCCTCCACCAGTCTTTTTATTCTTTACCCATTTCTGTTTGGCTGGAGGGTTTCGGCTTAGTGTCGGTAAGCCAGTCACAACCCTGTAACAGTAAGTTGAGTCTTAATAGTAATTAAAATAATAATAATAATAATAACCTAAATTCAAATTACAAAACATGCACTTAGTAAATGGGCTATAATGCTCGAAACGTCAGTAAAGTTTAAAAGTTCTCTATTCACCGACACAGCCCACACTAATGTACTCGCTATATCGTTTCCATTTATAGAGTGATTCCAATAAACCTGGGCATTACTAACTACACCAATACACACTATTAGACACTCACTCTTTTGTTTTCTTTTGTTCCTTTGCATCTAATAAACACTGACAGCTAATTAGTAGTGTCCAGGTTTATTGGAATCACTATTGTTATTAGAATAAAGGGCTGTATGTTCAGGGATAAAAACAAAACAAAACACATGGATTGACATGGGTTAAGAAGTAAACAAGAAGATTATTCTTGCAATGTCATTTATGCAATAATAATAATAATGACACAGACTCGCTCGAAATATAATTAGACAGTGTTTTATAATTATTAGAAGGCATTTTGTCACCTACATGTATTGAACTGGCACTTTATCTGTTGTATATTCCTTTCCAGTTTGTTTGGCTGCACCTGACCTCTCCAGTGTTTTGCGACATTTGTGGCACAGAAACGGGGGATGTACTTCGGACAGGTCAAGACTTACATCTATGATCCAAAGATCAAGACATTCAACTTTATATCGTGAAGCATTCACTTTCCTCTTGTCACCTTTGACTTTCAATCCACAAATCCTACAGCGCTCTTTAATAAATGCACAATGCTGGTTCTGAAAGACAAATTTGTAATAGCATTTATTTTAGGGAAGCATTTCCAAGGGAAGAAGATGTTTTAAAACCTAACAAGACGCTCAATGAGCGTACACTCGGGCTTATGACAAGGACAATGTCAGTTGCGTGAGGAGATAAACATCCAATTGATTCAGACTACGGTATGATGTGACAAAGCTCGACCAATCTGCTGTCTCTGCCTATACATTGAAAGATCTTGTTCGATTTATCTCGAAGTCAGAAAGGAATTATCGATTAAAAATCAAAAGCTGCTTCTGTTAGATTTAAGATGTGACCTCAAGTGACCTCAAATACGTTTAAATACGTACGACAGCCTATTAAGAGATCTTTATCTATGAGTCACCGACACAAATATTCTCCCTTGTCACTGAGCGTCTTCTTCTGTAATAGATCCCTAAAATCTAAGGACGTTTTGATTTCGATTGTATTTTTGCCGTTCACTGACCTGTTTTGAGCGTGGAAATTCTGTTTTAAATAGCGCTTAACGTGGCGGTTCTAAAATTAGATCGCGTAATAAATGTATGACTCAGACAAGGATCATACAACTGTCATCGTACTGAGAACACGGATTTTCGAACATTGACCTTTCTCGCCTTTGCTTTGATGTAGTTTTGAAGTACGATTTTTACGATTCCTTTTCCTTGTAAACATTCATCATGAGTTATTGAAAATGATACGTCTTGAGGTTGCATAGGTCAGATGGTTCTGATAACGCCCTCACGTTTGTTTTTGTTAAATATATTTTAAGCGAGCTTCTAGTCCTTCTACCACTTCTAGTCATTGAACGATGAACTAGAATCCTGACCTTTTAATAGCTTGAAGATCTACAGCTGCTTTCAAAACTAAGATTCAAATCTACTTGAGTCCTGTGTGTCGTTTGTTTTTTTCTTATCTGCTGAGTAATCTTGAAACTCGATACGATTAAATACGTCGCATACTTTCGTCATTCTTGAGCCGAACAAAACTACTACTACTACTACTACCGAAATTCGCATTTTATAACTCGGGCTTCCTTCGGAAGGGCCCGAGTAATTAACTACAGTGACTTTGAATTACCTACTGTCAGGCAACGAAAAGAGCCGTATCTCGATGTTTACAACTACACGTGGCCCATGTGTATAGGAAATAAAAACAGTCTGTTTTTACCAGTTCGCTAACAGAAAGTAATCGAGAAAAGCTACTGAATCAAACCCAAACACAATATCAAACACTCTTATAACGCTAGTCAAGTAACAGAGCGCCATTATAAGCAATGTAAGGTTCCTACACATATCCTCCGCGGCCCACTCGCACGCTCCGCGGCCCAGGTTGGCACTTAGTACAAATGAAAGAAGAATATCTCCTGAATCTTCCTGGCTAAAAATCTAAGCCCAACCAAATTTTTGTAGGCAGAAAGATAAGTATTTATCTGAGGAATTGGGCTGAAATTGGCTTCAAATTAGCGCTTTGAAGCGCCAGCTCGGCACAGAAAATAACTCACCGTTTGCCATGATTTCGCTCCATTAAACCAGAAACCAGCCCAAGTGAAGCTTTGAATAATTCTCTTTCACGTCATAGCTTTGAATTTCGCAAAGATTCTCGGGAAATATGAATGATCTAGAAAATAAAATCTTTACGGCGAAAATACGGAGAGACCCGAATTATGACGTCATAATCCTTTTAGCCGAATATACTAGCGTTATCAAATTTGATACTAATCTGGACTGTTGAGAAACGACAATAGAGTGCAAACCATATGTCCGTGAAACAGTACTATTACTAAATAGTACTAAATAGTGTTATCTCTATTGTTTTCTATTGTTTCATCAGTGCTACTTAGTACTAATTAGTTAGTACTGTTTCACGGACATATGGTTTGCACTCTACAAGTTTTCAATCAAAATCATTCAAACAAGACAAGAGACGAGGCAATTCAAAGATGGAATGTAAACATCGCTAGGTAGAAATAACACACACTTTAAGTATTATGGTCTCTTGATATGACGTAATTCTTGACCAATCAGTGCGCGCACATCTGCCTATTCACCTGCAGTTATACTAAATTGAACTGACGAACAAGCCTTCATCAAGACTTACACAAATCCGGCCCCGAAACCCCGTACTTAATGATCTACACGAAACAGACAACGCACAGCAACTAAGAAATCGTATTACTAGCTTAGAAACCTGTGTCAGACCAAATCTAAATATGCAGGACTTCTCCCGTGCAAGTTGCGCAATATTTATTTATGTAGAGATTCACCCGAAGGCAGGTGGTGAAAATACAATTGGTTCACGTACGCTAGTGACATAAGCAGACTCAGTGCACCATTTATGCAATAGGTGTAAAAAAAGACGAACACCGTAAATGAGTAAGTCGTGTATAGAGTCGTTTTCGTACGAGTGGGAAACCTACGGTACCGTGACACTTAAATGGCTTCCTTTCTGAACCAATCAGTGTGCAGATGAATGTCATCCGGGCAATCAAACTCTTTCAATACGGCACAACACGGCCTACCGGAACTTTCCCACTCATACGGAAACGACTCTTTTGCGTGTTTTGGCATGATTATGCTGTTTGTGTAAAAACTACTCAATTCAATCAAATTCGATTGAATTTTAGTTGAATAAAATCAACCTCATTCAAATCCATTTATAATGTATAAAAGTTAAAAGACACTACTGAATTAAGCTGTGTTTAATGTCTACCTTTGAAGTAAAGAGTACTGAATGTATGTATGATCTTCAGTTAATCTACTTTACAATTATTCACTACTGAGTTGATCCCATACACAACATTCTCCTGAATAACTGCTTCCACAAATTCAGTACGTCGGACCGTATATCAATACTTACGAATCCATACAAAAATGCATCCAACAATGAATTCAGTCCCGCAAAAAGGCGAAACACGACGAAGGCCTCCCGAGGAACAGAGTCAGGTTTTAGAGCGAACCAACTCCAGATAATAAAAGTAGGACCACAGCAAAGCATATACGAAGCAAAAACTAAAGATACAAGAATAGTGATTCTGTACTCCATCTTTTTGCGGCGTTTTAACATGGGCTTTTTTTTAATCTTTGCGCGACTCTGATTGCGAAAAACTCTTTTCATCGATTTTGAATTGGATGTTTCGCCGTGTTCAGAAGATGTGCTTGGCATTTCAGTTGAATTGTGTTCACGCGATACTTCTTCTCTGAAACCAGAATTCAATTTTCCAATTTGTTTAATTGTTGTATCGTATTCGGTTCTGACGCCTATGCTCAATTCATCGATTCGTTTCATATGAGTCGTGTTTTCTTCCGCCGTTTTCACCCCTGGATTCCTCGGTTGTTTGGGAAAGGCCAGTTTTTTGTGATTCTTTGACAAGTTTTCTTGGCAATCTGTCACTGAAACTCTTGAATCTTCTCTGTTTATTTCAACATCAACTTTAATCGTTATCGTAAAAGCATCGTGTTTGTTATCTGTCCCTTCATCACCATTGCTTTCAAATTCATCTTCTTTGTGCATATTGCTCCCAGTGTCTGTTTTCTTTACATATACCCCTGGCATCCCGACGTCTACAGAAACTTCAGAGCCTTTTGCAATTGACTTGACAGAACCTGGTTTAGCTTCGTCCGCTTTTCTCTTCTCTTTTTGATGATCGATTTTCTTACGACTGATGACCGTCTTCAATGTCGTTGCGAAGAATACTGTGTTGAGTACCATTGGTATGGCAAAGGCGAGGGCCAAATACGTGAACCAGGCGTATGGGTATTTATTAGAGTTCAATTGGCACCAGCACTGTCCATCGATGGCGTCGTACTTTCCCCAGCCAACAACGGGAAGTAATGCGAGAATCAGGCAGACAAACAAAACACCAAGACAGACTCGATTTATTCTGGACTTGAACACATTTGCGCGGTATGCAAGAGGTTTGGACACGCTGTAGCATCGAGTAGTCGTCATGACAGTGATTAGATACATGGACAGTACATTGGTGAATCGACTGAAGAAAGCAGAGATTTGGCAAAACAAGGGTTCGAAGACCAGTGAACTCCCCAAGACCGATGCTAATACCAAAGGACCGTTGGTTACAAATACTAAGAAATCTGCGACAATCAGATAAAGAATGAGTGTATTACCGATTGATAAGCGAGGTTTGCGTACCAATACAATGATGATCGATCCGTTCAATAAAAAGCCGGCCAGTACAACAATTATTGCTGCTATCAGCTTGAAACGTTGTAGGGTATGACAGTCGTAGCGGTCTGGCTGTCGTGCAGTAGAGTTTCCTGGCATTATTAACATACTCAAGAACGAAGTTCGTTTGCTGGACAAGTGAATCCATAACTTTGAAGCACAGTTTTTATATAGCGATGTTTCAGAGCTCCGGCAGCTGTTATTTAGTTTGAAAAATTAATTGTCGATCGCTCAATTGTTGGCTATTGTCTGCTAATGAAGTGTTTTACCTGACTATGGTATGACAGTAATGATGTTGATTGTGTATTTACTTCCTGGTAAGGAAAATGACGCATTTAGTTTTGGAAAGTGAACATTTGAACCATAAAGTAACAAACACTTGGTTTGAATCAATATGACGGAAACAAAGAGTGGGTTTTTTGAAACGATTTATTTGAAACACTATAGAATTAGATTCTTGGTGTGCAAACACGTGACCGAAAATATAACAAAGACGCAGCCGCCATGTTGGATGAACTCCAATAATAATAATAACTAGACGCTCTTCTAGCGTGAAGTCGGGCTTCTAAATGAAATGTAACTGCCTATTTGAACTAAATATAGATATCTTATAGTGCGATTTTCAGTGCGATTGAAACAGTTTTTGGTTGCTCGTCGTTGCATGACTCGAGCTCGATAGAACATGCTTTCCTTGCAATTTCAGTACTGCGAACTTTACAGTATATCAGTAAAAACGTTAATAGCCCGACTTCACGCTACTAGAGCGTCCTGTTTCAATCTAAATTTAGATTTAGACGAGAAAATACTTAAATTTTGGCCCCTTGACCTCCGGTGCTTTCCCTGATTGGTTTGTGCTTTGTAATCTTTCTTGGCCAGACTTTATGTCTCCTTCGGCTTTAGCTCGACGTTTAATAGCCTGCGTAGCTTAATATAAAACTAGACGCTCTACTAGCGTGAAGTGGGGCTTCTAACTCATATAGCCTATTTGAACTAAATATAGATATCGCAGTGCGATTAAAACAGAGCAATCTGATTTGTTTGTGAAGAAAGAGGCCAACTGATGTCTCGTGTTGAAGAAGCCATTCCTCTCGCCCCAATCCCCGCGCCAACAAACAAGGAACGCCTGTAATGTGACATGTCGATTTGAAGCCTAAGAAGACGAACAAACTGCATTTTTAGAGTCGGGGCTTCCACAGGAAGCCCGACTAATAATAATAATAATAATAATAATAATAATAATAATAATGGAAACAATGGGCTCCTGTGGAAACTTTATTTCATATATTTTTTTTACACAAACAATTGCAAATCTCACTACATGTAGGTAATTTACAATTGACTACTTGAACTCGAAAATATAATTAACAAAAAGAAAATGGTAACATAAGTATATTTATATATATCAATAAAACATTTAAAACTTCATTAATTCGGGATTAAGCCAGTCCTTATTTCTACAACAGAAAATATAATATGTTGACCTGATAATAATATTACTTATTTTTCTAACAATATACTTTTGTTGTTTTCTTTCTAAACCTATTTCTTTTAACATTTCGATAAATTCTGCGGATTCTTTCGCAAATACACCTAAAGTGCTGATTGACAAGTTGACGAACTTTACTTCTTTATATTGATTCTTCTGTTGGTTGACAGTTTCCAGATATTTGCATTTTTTACGCAGTACATTATGAAGATTAGATTCAAATCCAACTGTTAGTTCCAGTATGTATAAACATTTGTTGGAGATGGACAAGAGTAAATCAGGTCGTAGGCTGTTACCAGTTATGATTGAGGAGCTAGCGAAACCAGGAAGGTCGACGTATAGGGTTGAGTTGTTGATGGTTGGAAGTTTTCCGGCGAGGAAATTAAGGACAGAATCATGACGCCAGGTGAAGCGGCCTTGTTGTAGGTATGTTTTACATCCAGCTACTACATGCAGAAGAGATTCAGGCATCAAGCATAAAGAACAGTCAGAGTTTGAAGATATGCCCCACTTAGTAAGATTTTTACGTGTAGGAAGAGTATTGTTAATGTAACGAACAGTAAAATTGAAAATGTTCTTTGGCAATTTAGATTGAGCGGCAGACCAGATGTTGTTAAGCTGTGACATAGAGTATTTTGTGACATTTGAAAAGAAGGAGCCTTGCAGGGTCAGGTGATTTTGAAGTCGATCCTCTTGTGAAGAACGGAAATCTTTGAGAACATCCTTCGTGGATTTATAAACATCATACTGAATATTTTTGCCGTTGCTAGTTGACTTCCAGAGATGTTTTATTGATTCATTAGGGGACGTTTTTAAGGCTTGACGAAGAACTGTTTGACATTGAATGAATTTGACAGAAGGAGGACAAATGTTCAGACCAAATTTGTTTCGTGTAAGGAAAATGTTACTTAGCGTTCCACATATAGGAAGCTCAAGCCATTTACGGATATATTTGTTCACTGCGGAATCAAGGTTTTCTGAAATCCAAGTTTTAGACAGGTCAGCAACAGTAAAATGCCATGATATTTTGGAAAGTACATAACGACTGTATAGAAGTAGTTTATTTTTAGGATGCAGAGGTTTAATATCAATGTCAGACATCAGTTCATCAATGAGGGAGGTCAGCTCAGACTTATGTTGTTGATTGGACATATTAAAAAGTCAAAGAATCTTCCCAAATATCGAAAAGAGTCACCAATTTTAACACAAGGAACTAGATCACTGTTAATTAGAAGTTTGGGCAAATACTGGACTGATTTAGTAAGATATTTCTTTATTCCAAAGGTGCTGCATTTGTCAATCCTTATAATCATGTTGGACCATTGGCACCAGATGGTAAAACGATTCAACAGGTGTTGATTTTCAGATTCTTGACAACTTATAACTGCTGCATCGTCGGCAAACTGGAACCAGTGAATAGGGTTTAACAATTTAAAGGAGAAGCCAAATTGACGATATTTATCTGCTTTGATGTGTTGAATGAAAGTGTTGAAGCACATATTAAATAGGAGAGGACTAAGACAATCTCCTTGGAGCACTCCACGACCAACAGATATTAAGGGAGTACGGAATTCGGACGTTATTATTGAGGTTTTGAAATCAGTATACAAACTCTGTATAAGACTTTTCATATGATCTGGAATGTGATGATAATCAAGAACAGTTTGAATTAAATTATGATGTACTTCACCAAAGGCATTTTTGAGATCAAGCAGGGTTATGACGAGGGAACGTTGTTTAATGCGGGCTTTGTTGATGATATTGGCCATCTGTGCAGTGTGTTCTAAAGTCCCAGAGAGATTTGGCGTAAATCCTTTTTGTATGTCATGTTCAATGAAATTATTAACAGCGAGGAATCGGAAAATGGCATTACGAAGACATGATGTAAATACTTTTAGAGGTATGGATTCCAGGGTGATCGGACGAAAGTTCGAGGGGACGTCTGTGTTGTTGCCTTTTTTGTGAATGAGAATAGTACAAGCTTTCTTCCATTCGGTAGGAATAGTACCAGAGGACCAAACTGTACGGATAATTTCAGAAAGATAAGTACGAAGAAAAGGACATCTTTTGAAGCATATAATAGAAAGTTGATCAAGAGGACAGGGAGAACCAGAAGCTTTCATTTTTCGAATCACATTTGAAACTTGTTGATATGTAGGAGGATTGAGGTTAAAGGGAATTTCTGGCGCAGTCAGACTTGGAATCCAGTTGGGAATGTTAAACAGTCTATTTGAGTTAATTGAGGTAAGAACTTTAGTGAAGTAGGATATACAATCTGTCATATTGAAGGATGGGAGTTCGGAAACTTTCTTATTCATTATGTTCTTAACATATCCCCAGAAATTCCTACCAATGTAGCTATCATGATCGAATTGATTCTCGTCGTCTTGAGTTAAGTTGCAATTGAGGTCATTTCCACTAAGCCCATTACGGAGCTTATAACGCAAGACACGCGACACATATTTAATTTCCTCCAGGTCACCGTTTGTATTTTTTAGATTTTTTAACGATTTCTTCAATTCCTTTGCAGTATGATCTTTGTATTTGTTTTTTAGAGTTTTATCAAAAGGCTTCTTGACTTGACCAAAGTTTTCAGAGAAATAATTGTAAATAGTATCATTCAAGTGTTTGATGTTTGAATTTGAATCTTGTGAGCTGATTGGCGCATTTAACTGAAGAGCAAGTTTGAAATAATCGTTGGCCGTATCACTTTTTGGTAGATTTATTCCTTGTTTCAAAATCGGCGAGGCTTCATCACTGATAATTGTAGAATTGTTATGATCATCAGCGATACAGTCAGAAGAAGAATCAATGAACGGATCTTGTAAATCTGACGTTACCAGAAATATAAGACATGTTACTCCCGCGATATTAGATCAGCGGTCTACCTTCAGTCCGAAATACTCTTCGAAATTTCAACCAAAATAAATCAATTTATTAAAATTAAACTACTCTAAGTTTGTTTAGAAATATCAAGCGCTTCTTTTGAGGCGGATAGATTTAAAAATAAAGTGTTCGCTTACGCTCGGCACAGAGTAAGAACGAGTCACGGAAGGCACTTTGATATTTTCTATATGCCACAGGAAACCCAATCTGTATACTATGAGTTCAAAATTCGCGCTATTTAGGAGCCCCAAGCTTCATAGAACAGCGGTATAACACGTAAAATTCCCAGACTGCAAAGCTCTATTCAAAATGGCAGCCAAACATAACAGGAGGCAGCGTAATTTTGCTCTTTCCGTGCTCATAGACGCTTGAAAATGGCGAACAGTTCTTGTTGAACAACTCCAAAAGTGAGCTGTGTTTATCGACAAGTGGAACCACTTTATACTCGTTATTTAGAGCAGTTATTAGGTGCAAATGTTTCACGAATGGACACTACACACCAAACGAGCTACCCGAAAATTGCACTCTTCACAGTTTAGAAGGTAGGAATTTACAAAGTTTGGCAATTATGGCCCGATTCTAGATTCCATGGTGACCATGTATAGACGCTTAGGTGACTTATGAAACTACGTAAAGGAACCACTTTTTCGAAGCGGAATTCAATTGATTTTATTGTGAGAACGTCACCTAAGAACTATTAATTGTATTTCAAGCTACCCGAAGTTTGTAAAATAGCGACGTGGAAATAAAATCCAATATTTATCCAAAGTCCTCATACATTTACTGTAAATTGTATTAGCCATTTTGTGATCGTATTCGTGCAAAGTGAGCATGCGCGGCGGCCATCTTGTCTCATATTTCTGGTAACGAATTAGCTCCTCATTCAAACCGTTGATGACTCTACAACTTCGTTGATGCATTTTAAGTCCACGTTTCCCTTTACATGTCTTTCCACAGCAACATTTCACAATATCAGTAGTAGAAGTAGTAATGGGTGAATTAATAACTGGCATAGGATTAGCTGTTGCTCCACGACCTTGTTCTGCTTGGATGACTCGTTGTTTGCAACGCCATGAATGGCGACTCAGCGCGGACAAAGTCTTTACCACAAAACGAACAAACGACACAAATCAAGAACATTACGATTACATTTGAACGAATCATGATCCTAAACTTCTTTTGACTTCTAAGACGTGAAGATGATTAAAATAAACGATGATTCAAGTATGAAATAAGCATTAAAACTGTAGACACGTACAGAGCACGTCTGTATAACGGCTCTGCTCGATGTATAATAATAATAATAATAATAATAATAATAATAATAATAATAATAATAATAATAATAATAATAATAATAATAATATGAAAACATTTAGATAGCGCTTTTATATTGCTGTTCTAAGCACTTTAACTACACCTATTCCAAATATCGTTGTCCGGGCCGAAAGCAACAAGCAAGAAGCTGACGACCGCAAAGGACTTTGGGAATCTCCTAATTCATTTATTTATCCGTGGTACTTGAGAAGTTATCCCTACGGACGTTGAATAGCAATCATTTGGAACTATTCGGCCTTTTGAAAATGCATGTTGTCAAAATGTCTACGGATGAATAAATGAATAAGGAGAAAGTCCCAAAGTCCTTTGCGGTCGTCAGCTTGTTGCTTGTTGCTTTCGGCCCGGACAACGATTTTTGGAATAGGTGTATAATAATTCTAAGAACCAACAAGAGATGACGTATGCTTTGTATTTGGGAACCACTATGGTGACTGACGTAACGTGCACTCCAAGAATACGTCTGAATCTGTTAATAACTCAGTTTTTAAGAAAAGGCTGTAATAATAATAAAGATAAAGCGTAGACTGTCAAAACAGTATTGGATCGCATCTCTCAGGGATGAAAAGTGGTTGACTTGGGTTGCAAACACTTGAAACGACAAAGAATACTTCGTTATTAAACGTAAAGTTAGTAAGAAAGAGATCGATATCGACGTTGAAAACATCTGAAAAGAGAAAAGAGACTTCGTCAGTAGACTAAATCATTAGAATGATAAACGTTGACATCAACAGTGAAATGAGAAAAAAAGTGTTACGGTATGGCTGGAAGAAAATGTAGAGTGCAAATACTGAACCCATGAAACATTAACAAGAAAAAAATATCAATTCTGATTGGCTGCATGTTTTCATGTAAATTGAATGTCATTCCTTTTCTCTTTAATTTGTATTACGCAACTCAGTCCTTGGGCTGCTGCACATGTGTCATTTAATAAACTCTTTTTCTCGATATATTTTCCTCTTTCTTCTCTCTTTGTTGATTTGCATTTTAAAAAAGTGCACCAATATTTCATGAAGAAAGTGCACCAACATTTCATGAAGAAAGTGCACCAACATTTCATGAAAAAAGTGCACCAACATTTCATGAAGAAAGTGCACCAACATTTCAAGAAGAAAGTGTACCAACATTTCATGAAGAAAGTGCACCAACATTTCAAAGAGAAAGTGCACCAACATTTCAAAGAGAAAGTGCACCAACATTTCAAAGAGAAAGTGCACCAACATTTCCAGAAGAAAGTGCACCAACATTTCCAGAAGAAAGTGTACCAACATTTCCAGAAGAAAGTGCACCAACATTTCCAGAAGAAAGTGCACCAACATTTCAAAGAGAAAGTGCACCAACATTTCCAGAAGAAGTGCACCAACACTTCCAGAAGAAAGTGTACCAACATTTCCAGAAGAAAGTGCACCAACATTTCCAGAAGAAAGTGCACCAACATTTCCAGAAGAAAGTGCACCAACATTTCCAGAAGAAAGTGCACCAACATTTCCAGAAGAAAGTGCACCAACTTCAAAGAGAAAGTGCACCAACATTTCCAG
Organism: Actinostola sp. cb2023; assembly: GCA_033675265.1. Classification (NCBI taxonomy): domain Eukaryota; kingdom Metazoa; phylum Cnidaria; class Anthozoa; order Actiniaria; family Actinostolidae; genus Actinostola; species Actinostola sp. cb2023. Next base: position 412,598 of record JAUJYZ010001494.1, read on the forward strand.
AAGAAAGTGCACCAACACTTCCAGAAGAAAGTGTACCAACATTTCCAGAAGAAAGTGCACCAACATTTCCAGAAGAAAGTGCACCAACATTTCCAGAAGAAAGTGCACCAACATTTCCAGAAGAAAGTGCACCAACATTTCAAAGAGAAAGTGCACCAACATTTCAAAGAGAAAGTGCACCAACATTTCTAAAAGAAAGTGCACCAACATTTCCAGCTAGAAGAAAGTGAGTGCACCAACACTTCCAGAAGAAAGTGTACCAACATTTCCAGAAGAAAGTGCATCAACATTTCCAGAAGAAAGTGCACCAACATTTCCAGAAGAAAGTGCACCAACATTTCCAGAAGAAAGTGCACCAACATTTCCAGAACTGAAAGTGTACCAACATTTCTAAAAGAAAGTGCACCAACATTTCCAGAAGAAAGTGCACCAACATTTCCAGAAGAAAGTGTACCAACATTTCCAGAAGAAAGTGCACCAACATTTCCAGAAGAAAGTGCACCAACATTTCAAAGAGAAAGTGCACCAACATTTCCAGAAGAAGTGCACCAACACTTCCAGAAGAAAGTGTACCAACATTTCCAGAAGAAAGTGCACCAACATTTCCAGAAGAAAGTGCACCAACATTTCAAAGAGAAAGTGCACCAACATTTCCAGAAGAAAGTGCACCAACACTTCCAGAAGAAAGTGTACCAACATTTCCAGAAGAAAGTGCACCAACATTTCCAGAAGAAAGTGCACCAACATTTCCAGAAGAAAAGTGCACCAACATTTCCAGAAGAAAGTGCACCAACATTTCCAGAAGAAAGTGCACCAACTTCAAAGAGAAAGTGCACCAACATTTCCAGAAGAAAGTGCACCAACACTTCCAGAAGAAAGTGTACCAACATTTCCAGAAGAAAGTGCACCAACATTTCCAGAAGAAAGTGCACCAACATTTCCAGAAGAAAGTGCACCAACATTTCCAGAAGAAAGTGCACCAACATTTCAAAGAGAAAGTGCACCAACATTTCAAAGAGAAAGTGCACCAACATTTCTAAAAGAAAGTGCACCAACATTTCCAGCTAGAAGAAAGTGAGTGCACCAACACTTCCAGAAGAAAGTGTACCAACATTTCCAGAAGAAAGTGCATCAACATTTCCAGAAGAAAGTGCACCAACATTTCCAGAAGAAAGTGCACCAACATTTCCAGAAGAAAGTGCACCAACATTTCCAGAACTGAAAGTGTACCAACATTTCTAAAAGAAAGTGCACCAACATTTCCAGAAGAAAGTGTACCAACATTTCCAGAAGAAGTGCACCAACACTTCCAGAAGAAAGTGTACCAACATTTCCAGAAGAAAGTGCACCAACATTTCCAGAAGAAAGTGCACCAACATTTCAAAGAGAAAGTGCACCAACATTTCCAGAAGAAAGTGCACCAACACTTCCAGAAGAAAGTGTACCAACATTTCCAGAAGAAAGTGCACCAACATTTCCAGAAGAAAGTGTACCAACATTTCCAGAAGAAAGTGCACCAACATTTCCAGAAGAAAGTGCACCAACATTTCCAGAAGAAAGTGCACCAACATTTCAAAGAGAAAGTGCACCAACATTTCCAGAAGAAAGTGTACCAACATTTCCAGAAGAAAGTGCACCAACATTTCCAGAAGAAAGTGCACCAACATTTCCAGAAGAAAGTGCACCAACATTTCCAGAAGAAAGTGCACCAACATTTCAAAGAGAAAGTGCACCAACATTTCAAAGAGAAAGTGCACCAACATTTCAAAGAGAAAGTGCACCAACATTTCAAAGAGAAAGTGCACCAACATTTCAAAGAGAAAGTGCACCAACATTTCTAAAAGAAAGTGCACCAACATTTCCAGCTAGAAGAAAGTTGCAACAACATTTCTAAGAAGTGTACCAATATTTATGTACCTTTAGGGGCTTTAGGTAGTTTATATATCTCTGCTGTACGGTTATGATTTCTATTGTATTTCCTCATCAATTGTTAATGATTTGATAAACGGAACATTTTATCGCAGACTTTGATATATTTTGTTTCAATTATTTTACAGACCTTGTTTTGAATTTGTATTGGTTTTGATCAGTTTTGGCCACACACTCTTCGCTTATTGTATAGTTCACGGGTGAACGCAGCGAAACACAGACTGAAAGTTATTTAGAGTTTTGTCTGGCCGACGTACTCGTATCGAATATCATTCATGATCAGACGTGTCAAGAATATCACACAATACCTTATCCGGTCTCAATTGAATCCATTTATTTTGTTTAACATTGCCCCTTCAAAATAAGCTTATCCTAAGGCTAATAACGTGAATTAAAATCACAATATATATCACGATATTGCTTGCCAGTGTCAGTCAACGAGGTAGATGGTAAAATACACTTTAGAAAAGTTCTATGCCAGTCTACTTTGTACTCAGAAAACAACTGACTATGAAGATATCAAAATATCTCAAGAATTTCGTAGCAATATAAGCATTACCTTGCTTTCTATAACGTATAGTTCTCTTTATCATGCAAACGTTACACAATCAACCGTAGCATATGATAAGTGCCATAAATTAAAATTTGGCTTATTTGAGCACGAACTGAAGTGTTTTCCTTTGTTACACCTAAATCCCACGATAAAGTCAGTCAGAAAACTTTGACAGAAAACGCTTGCTGCATTTATAAACCTTTAAGGCACTACTGTAGATCTTTTAGGGAATAATGAGATATTTATTGATCAATAGAGGAAGAAATGACGTGAGAAAAACACTCATCAACGACGACAAATCATTTAGTCACGAAGAGCTTGATATAGCTTTACCCAAATGGCACTTAACTCCGCGCTGTAGTTAATCTCAATCAACTCTACATATGGACTTACCTAATATTAATTCGCGAAGAATAATTACAACAGAAACTTCTGATTGTACAGCAGATTTCAACTGGCTAACGCTAAGGAAAAAAAAACTCGACTGAAACCTGGTCAGCGGACTCATTCTAGAGTCACATATGGTTCGTTAGGCCGTTCCAGAGTTACTCCACAAGTGGGAGGCGTTGCTCTACCGCAAGACAACTAAACCATAACTAGATATTTTCCCATAGATTTTTCGCTGGATTTTGGATCACAATATGGATGTCCTACATGAAGTAACTACCTTGCTTGTACTAATTCTCTCTGTGTGTCTATTTCCCAATGTAGGTAAGGTCAGTAATGGTTGGAAGTAGTTAGGCTGGAATTCGATAATTAGTTCGATAATTTGATGGATCGAGTTTGCACCGAAAGAAAACGGGAAATTTTAAAATAGAAACTTATACAAATCATTGAAAAGATAATGGAATGAATAGACAAGCGGAGTGATAATGACTTCTCAGGGCCGTACATAATCCAAATTCCATGGGGGTAGTATTTAGCGGAAGATATTCGGCAGACATTTTTTGTATGGTTCTCTTATTATTTCATTAGTATTTTTTTCGCTTTGCTAGGGGGCTGCAACCTCCCCCCTGCCCCTGTGCTATGTACGGCCCTGCTTCTGAATCGAGAACTGAACTACAACTGACTGATGATCGATATTTTGACGCACATACTCTACCATTTATGCAAAAAAAACATATCAAGATCTCTACAGCGTTGTGTCTTGTGTTATATTTCGGGCTTCTTTATTCGTGTTGTTGACCAAGGAATTTCATTGTTATTTTGCAACAGAAAAAATCATTTTGTTTCTCGTATAAATGCCATCTCTGATGAACTGATCAAGAAAGCAAAAAAAAAAAAGATTACTGACATTTATATCCGCTGACAGAGCTAGAGAGATATAGACCGCTCAATAGTGACATAGTTTACAATCGGCATAAGTGGCTAGACTATAGTTTAGCATGAGTAAAGAACGAGCCGTAAAGTCAGTAACATTCCTCGACCCTTGCGAACCATATTTCTGATCTCCATTTATTGGAACATCTAGTAAAGTTTTAAAATGTCTACGGAAGACTTGAATATGCACATTATTCATGACATAAATCACACATAACACTGTACAATTAGACACTATTTTGTTGCTTGAATGATCACAAGCATTTGACTACTAATAATAATCATGACTGGCTAGCTAATATCGACAATGAAGGTGACCACAACAGCCATAAAATAGTCTAAAGATGATTTTAGCATGACGATGTATTTATTTATGTAATAGATATTGACAGGAGCCCATAAGTAGGAGCGTCCATACGGTATTGGATAGTGTCACAGCGTTTTCACAAGTGTGGTTATTTTTAGAACAGTTTTCCCGCGAATTTTGACCAATCAGAGAACGTTTCAGGTATGACGTTTTTTATGAATTTTGATGAGATGGCAGGTAAAATAAAGATGGCCATCCGATAGCGACAAAGAGTATTCTTCAAGTGAACTAAACTACGAATCGTCTAGTGATAGTGAGAGCAGTATTGAGTCATTCGGTACATCAGAATCAATTGAAAGTGATAGTGGTGACGATTCTGCTTCTAAAGGCATCCAAAGCAAGTGGTTCGAAGAACTCGAACACGAAGTGACCGACTGAGAAGCTGTTGTTGTACAAAGTTGTAGCGTATGGATGCAAAATTAAGCCGAAGACTTTCAAAGACACTATTTTCGTCTATTTAGTAAACGGCTATTTCGTCAGAAAGTGAATTCAATTTATTCTTGGATGTGGTTTAGTGGTATCTTGTAATTATCGTTGTGGAGTTTGAAGACAAGGCTATTCAAAAACAAATTCGCTGAAACTGCATGATGAGCGACAGGACGAGTCACGAGTGAATCAACTAGATTACAAATAAGATTGGTGAAAGTAAGCGTGTTTGTTGTGTCGTTTCTGTTACCTAAAATGACTTAAAAATGGATTGTGAATATTTTTTTGTGAGTCTGATTTGAAATATACTTAATAAAAACACGCTTCATTCAAGTTTTGATGTTTAATTTACACACGCTTCACTGTCAATATATAAAAGTTGAGCAAAAATGACTCAAAATTACTTTGTTTTTAAACATTCAGTGACCTTCTTACTGCGGTACTCAGTATTATGCGAACTCAGACATTCAAACAGTCGGCTGGACTTGTCAATTACTCTAGTAATCAAATTCAAAACTCAAACGAATTCAAAACTAAATACATATTCTTCGACCAAATGATCCATAATTTAGCTCAAAATCATATTTGGTTTCCATTTGGTCAGTGGGTCTTCTGACTTTCATTGAGAATCGCAGTAAGAGGTTTTTGACTGGTTGAAGTAAGCCGTGCTTTGAACCATCGGCATCAACATGACCATGTGCTCGCGAAGAACTATCGCTTTCAATGCACCTTACTTGACTTTAACTTTGATTTTCTAACGTTTCAGAGACACAACGCTCCATAATACGTTTGTATTGAAATCGCCTGGCCATCACTTCAATTCAAATCCTGTAAGTTCACTTCGTTCGGGAAACGCAGTCTAGAATTTTAGGTCAAGGTTCAAAGTAGCGGCCTATGGAATCCCGGGAAGTTGTTGGTATGATAAAATTAGGAATCAGACACAAGGAAAACTGGATAATTCTGACTTTTATTTGTACATTTATTCGGGTCTGTCCGCCATTTTATTTTTGTAGTGAAACCGGAAATGAAACCGTTATACCAGAAACGTTCTCTGATTGGTCAAATGACCTTCTTTCGCGGAAAAACTGTTCTAAAAATAACCACACTTGTGAAAACGCTGTGACATAGACCCAATATGGAGCATGGACGCTCCTACTTATGGGGCTCCTGATATTGATTATTCTAGCGCTGAATTTTTTTTATGACATTTGACAATATCAGCACCTAATTCAACCTCGTACCCAGGCTCGTCTCCTCGCTTCATTTAGGGAAAGGAAAAGAAAAGCCTGGGAAGGGGTTGCCGACCACGTTGCACCTATTTAGACGTTCTTGGCTTAGATTCCTTACTACCTCCTCCATCCCCCTCCCCCTGCTCTTATATTCTTCTTCTTCTTCTTCCCTTCCTTCTCCTCCCTCTCTTTCTTCCCTTTCCAATCCTTTCTTGATTCTTCTTCTCAGAAAATATTGTTCAGTGCTTGCATTTCTTGGTTTATAATAATATTGGTATATAATTATATAGCCAGTGCTCTATTTCATGGTACCTTTTCTTTACTCCAACCAGACAGACATGCAACCAAGACATAAATATTCCTTATCCTTTGGAACTATGAAATAGTCAGTAGGTTCTAAATTACCGTAACCTTTCTTTAGCTAGTACTAAACCAGAAAACACCAACTTGTCCAGCAACAAGAGCAGCAATGTTTTCCTCCAAGGCGAAGCACTTTCACTCACCTGCAATTCGAGTGCCAATCCCGCCCAGTGTAGAATACTTTTCTATCAAGGTAACACGCTATTGGCTAATGAGACAAGCAGTGAGTGTTCTGCTAGTTACGTGATCACTAACATACAAGGATGTAATCAGGAGACATTCTCGTGTGTGGCGAGCAATGCAGATGGGGATGGACCAAGAACTAATCTTAGTGTGACCGTTCAAGGTGAGATAGACCTGTTACAATTAATGACCTGGTCATTGCCAGGTCACCAGGTACCCATGCATTCACGTACGACTATCAATGGCATAACTAGAAAGAGAATGCTGATAAACGATTGAAGTGGATCAGTAGGACGAAGTACAGGAGTCCAGAAGTTTGCTAAAAGGATTTGTATGGGTGTTTGGCTACAGAAACGTTCGTCCTATCAAAATCGTTTAATTCCACACATTCCACACATTCCACATTTACTAATTTCAGCCTGTTCCTTGCAGTAATGATATTTTTGTAGGTTGAAATGAGACGAATTACGATCGTTTATAAAAACATTAATTAACAATTAGTAAACCAAAGAATGACAGCTGATTGTTGTTCGTCTACTTCTTCCACGCAATTCTTGATTTGGTAACAAAACAACAATAAATGCACTGAATATTCTGGTCATCATATATTGGTAACGAAGTCTGTATCTGGTATATTCTGGACAAACCATTATTTGTCATAATAAAATGTGGTATGTTATTATTAACGAACAATGTAAAACAAAATACCAAAAGTTTGATTATCATACGTTTCAGTATTACCAAAGTTCACGATAGAGTCAGTTATGAGCGATAACGTCGCTACACCCGTTCGAGTTGCCGTTGCCACACAAGTAGGAAGGAGTCTGCTGCTAAACTGTTCTGCAACAGGATGCCCAACACCTAACGTCACGCGATGGACAAAGCAGGGACGAGTTGGCTCTCTGGTGACTGGGAACGACCGGATGTTGAAGTACGCTTTTAATGCGGTGAAAAAAGAAGACGCGGGAAATTACACCTGTACCGCTGACAATGGGATTGCGGGCGGTCCTTTTACCAGTACGATTTTCGTTGACGTTCAATGTAAGTTATTCTTTAGTGTGGCTTGTTTGATAGAATAGTTCAATTGGTTGGTGAAAAGGTAAAGGGCATTATTTAATGGCCCCTTCACCCGAAAGTGGTCTTCCAGGGGGCGGACGGTGCGCCCTTAATTTTACCCCCTCCCTCCATCAGTGCTCCGTCCTTTGGTAGGACGGTAGGTTTCGTGGATTGATTGATTGGTTGATTGGTTAGTTGTTTGATTGTTTGTTTGTTTGATTGATTGATTGATTAGTTAATTGAATTAAATTAATGAGACTGCGTTATGCAGTTAAGCCATTAATGTACTTTACTAATATGACTATTGTGACTGCGTGATGCGGTTCGTACGTCATTATAGAAGCAATTCCCAGTTCCGTGAGGCCTGGGAGCAAATGTTCGGTTGAAATCAGCGTCTTTGAGCTACTATGAACTCCACGCTACTGTAGTTGCCTCGGTAGCTCAGTAGGTAGAGCACCTCTCATGAAATCGGGGTGTCGTGGGTTCGAATCCCGCTCGAGGCGTCTGATTTTTTCCGAACATTTGTTCTCTCTATACTCATCATAGTTTCTTTATCAATTAAAGTAATGTTTGGTTAAATGATTAAATGATTTATTTCGATGATAGTTTGGAAACGTTTGGAGATTGTAATGAATGAAAGCATATGAAAAATCTATCTTTTGTGATTACAGACAAACCAGAGAACACAACGATCTCAGTCCACAAAATCAGCAAGACCTTTGTGAAGGGAGACGACGTTAATGTCAAGTGTAAATCAGTAGCAAACCCTTCCCAATGCACCATGTTTTTCTATCAAGGCAGCACTTTTAAAGGAAGCTTTAACAGCAAGTCGTGCTCCCAGACGTATGTGTATAAAAGCATTGATGGGTGTGGCGTGGAACAACTTTCATGTTATACATCGAATATCGTGGGGAGTGGTCCTAGGAAGCAGGTCGATGTGACTATTAACGGTAAGCCCTAAGCTAAGGAAAGGGATGGAATATCATGGAGAATGATCCTAGGAAGCTGGTCGATGTGACTATTAACGGTAAGCCCTGAGCTAAGGAAAGGGATGGGATACCATGGGGAATGGTCCTAGGAAGCAGGTCGATGTGACTGTTCACGGTAAGCCCTGAGCTAAGGAAAGGGATGGAATACCATGGGGAATGGTCCTAGGAAGCAGGTCGATGTGACTGTTCACGGTAAGCCCTGAGCTAAGGAAAGGGATGGAATACCATGGGGAATGGTCCTAGGAAGCAGGTCGATGTGACTGTTCACGGTAAGCCCTGAGCTAAGTCCTGAGCTAAGGAAAGGGATGGAATATTATGGGGAATGGTCCTAGGAAGCAGGTCGATGTGACTGTTCATGGTAAGCCCTGAGCTAAGGAAAGGGATGGAATACCATGGGGAATGGTCCTAGGAAGCAGGTCGATGTGACTGTTCACGGTAAGTCCTGAGCTAAGGAAAGGGATGGAATATCATGGGGAATGGTCCTAGGAAGCAGGTCGATGTGACTGTTTCACGGTAAGTCCTGAGCTAAGGAAAGGGATGCGGGAATATTATGGGGAATGGTCCTAGGAAGCAGGTCGATGTGACTGTTCACGGTAAGCCCTGAGCTAAGGAAAGGGATGGAATATTATGGGGAATGGTCCTAGGAAGCAGGTCGATGTGACTGTTCACGGTAAGTCCTGAGCTAAGGAAAGGGATGGAATATTATGGGGAATGGTCCTAGGAAGCAGGTCGATGTGACTGTTCATGGTAAGCCCTGAGCTAAGGAAAGGGATGGAATATTATGGGTAATGGTCCTAGGAAGCAGGTCGATGTGACTGTTCACGGTAAGTCCTGAGCTAAGGAAAGGTGATGGAATATTATGGGGAATGGTCCTAGGAAGCAGGTCGATGTGACTGTTCATGGTAAGTCCTGAGCTAAGGAAAGGGATGGAATACCATGGGGAATGGTCCTAGGAAGCAGGTCGATGTGACTGTTCACGTTATAAGCCCTGAGCTAAGGAAAGGGATGGAATACCATGGGGAATGGTCCTAGGAAGCAGATCGATGTGATTGTTCACGGTAAGCCCTGAGCTAAGGAAAGGGATGGAATACCATGGAGAATGGTCCTAGGAAGCAGGTCGATGTGACTGTTCACGGTAAGCCCTGAGCTATGGAAAGGGATGGAATATCATGGGGAATGGTCCTAGGAAGCAGGTCGATGTGACTGTTCACGGTAAGCCCTGAGCTAAGGAAAGGGATGGAATACCATGGGGAATGGTCCTAGGAAGCAGAACGATGTGACTGTTCACGGTAAGCCCTGAGCTAAGGAAAGGGATGGAATACCATGGGGAATGGTCCTAGGAAGCAGGTCGATGTGACTGTTTCACGGTAAGTCCTGAGCTAAGGAAAGGGATGGAATATCATGGGGAATGGTCCTAGGAAGCAGGTCGATGTGACTGTTCACGGTAAGTCCTGAGCTAAGGAAAGGGATGGAATACCATGGGGAATGGTCCTAGGAAGCAGGTCGATGTGACTGTTCACGGTAAGCCCTGAGCTAAGGAAAGGGATGGAATATCATGGGGAATGGTCCTAGGAAGCAGGTCGATGTGACTGTTAACGGTAAGCCCTGAGCTAAGGAAAGGGATGGAATACCATGGGGAATGGTCCTAGGAAGCAGGTCGATGTGATTGTTCACGGTAAGCCCTGAGCTAAGGAAAGGGATGGAATACCATGGGGAATGGTCCTAGGAAGCTGATCGATGTGATTGTTCACGGTAAGCCCTGAGCTATGGAAAGGGATGGAATATCATGGGGAATGGTCCTAGGAAGCAGGTCGATGTGACTGTTCATGGTAAGCCCTGAGCTAAGGATGTGACTGTTCAGGTAAGCCCTGGCTAAGGAAGGGATGGAATATTATGGGGAATGGTCCTAGGAAGCAGGTCGATGTGACTGTTCACGGTAAGTCCTGAGCTAAGGAAAGGAATGGAATATTATGGGGAATGGTCCTAGGAAGCAGGTCGATGTGACTGTTCATGGTAAGTCCTGAGCTAAGGAAAGGGATGGAATACCATGGGGAATGGTCCTAGGAAGCAGGTCGATGTGACTGTTCACGGTATAAGCCCTGAGCTAAGGAAAGGGATGGAATACCATGGGGAATGGTCCTAGGAAGCAGGTCGATGTGATTGTTCACGGTAAGCCCTGAGCTAAGGAAAGGGATGGAATACCATGGGGAATGGTCCTAGGAAGCAGGTCGATGTGACTGTTTCACGGTAAGTCCTGAGCTAAGGAAAGGGATGGAATATCATGGGGAATGGTCCTAGGAAGCAGGTCGATGTGACTGTTCACGGTAAGTCCTGAGCTAAGGAAAGGGATGGAATACCATGGGGAATGGTCCTAGGAAGCAGGTCGATGTGACTGTTCACGGTATAAGCCCTGAGCTAAGGAAAGGGATGGAATACCATGGGGAATGGTCCTAGGAAGCAGATCGATGTGATTGTTCACGGTAAGCCCTGAGCTATGGAAAGGGATGGAATATCATGGGGAATGGTCCTAGGAAGCAGGTCGATGTGACTGTTCACGGTAAGCCCTGAGCTAAGGAAAGGGATGGAATACCATGGGGAATGGTCCTAGGAAGCAGAACGATGTGACTGTTCACGGTAAGCCCTGAGCTAAGGAAAGGGATGGAATACCATGGGGAATGGTCCTAGGAAGCAGGTCGATGTGACTGTTTCACGGTAAGTCCTGAGCTAAGGAAAGGGATGGAATATCATGGGGAATGGTCCTAGGAAGCAGGTCGATGTGACTGTTCACGGTAAGTCCTGAGCTAAGGAAAGGGATGGAATACCATGGGGAATGGTCCTAGGAAGCAGGTCGATGTGACTGTTCACGGTAAGCCCTGAGCTAAGAAAAAAGGGATGGAATATCATGGGGAATGGTCCTAGGAAGCAGGTCGATGTGACTGTTAACGGTAAGCCCTGAGCTAAGGAAAGGGATGGAATACCATGGGGAATGGTCCTAGGAAGCAGGTCGATGTGATTGTTCACGGTAAGCCCTGAGCTAAGGAAAGGGATGGAATACCATGGGGAATGGTCCTAGGAAGCTGATCGATGTGATTGTTCACGGTAAGCCCTGAGCTATGGAAAGGGATGGAATATCATGGGGAATGGTCCTAGGAAGCAGGTCGATGTGACTGTTCATGGTAAGCCCTGAGCTAAGGAAAGGGATGGAATATATGGGGAATGGTCCTAGGAAGCAGGTCGATGTGACTGTTCACGGTAAGTCCTGAGCTAAGGAAAGGAATGGAATATTATGGGGAATGGTCCTAGGAAGCAGGTCGATGTGACTGTTCATGGTAAGTCCTGAGCTAAGGAAAGGGATGGAATACCATGGGGAATGGTCCTAGAGAAGCAGGTCGATGTGACTGTTCACGGTATAAGCCCTGAGCTAAGGAAAGGGATGGAATACCATGAGGAATGGTCCTAGGAAGCAGATCGATGTGATTGTTCACGGTAAGCCCTGAGCTAAGGAAAGGGATGGAATACCATGGGGAATGGTCCTAGGAAGCAGGTCGATGTGACTGTTTCACGGTAAGTCCTGAGCTAAGGAAAGGGATGGAATATCATGGGGAATGGTCCTAGGAAGCAGGTCGATGTGACTGTTCACGGTAAGTCCTGAGCTAAGGAAAGGGATGGAATACCATGGGGAATGGTCCTAGGAAGCAGGTCGATGTGACTGTTCACGGTAAGCCCTGAGCTAAGGAAAGGGATGGAATATCATGGGGAATGGTCCTAGGAAGCAGGTCGATGTGACTGTTCACGGTAAGCCCTGAGCTAAGGAAAGGGATGGAATACCATGGGGAATGGTCCTAGGAAGCAGAACGATGTGACTGTTCACGGTAAGCCCTGAGCTAAGGAAAGGGATGGAATACCATGGGGAATGGTCCTAGGAAGCAGGTCGATGTGACTGTTTCACGGTAAGTCCTGAGCTAAGGAAAGGGATGGAATATCATGGGGAATGGTCCTAGGAAGCAGGTCGATGTGACTGTTCACGGTAAGTCCTGAGCTAAGGAAAGGGATGGAATACCATGGGGAATGGTCCTAGGAAGCAGGTCGATGTGACTGTTCACGGTAAGCCCTGAGCTAAGGAAAGGGATGGAATATCATGGGGAATGGTCCTAGGAAGCAGGTCGATGTGACTGTTAACGGTAAGCCCTGAGCTAAGGAAAGGGATGGAATACCATGGGGAATGGTCCTAGGAAGCAGGTCGATGTGATTGTTCACGGTAAGCCCTGAGCTAAGGAAAGGGATGGAATACCATGGGGAATGGTCCTAGGAAGCTGATCGATGTGATTGTTCACGGTAAGCCCTGAGCTATGGAAAGGGATGGAATATCATGGGGAATGGTCCTAGGAAGGAAGCAGGTCGATGTGACTGTTCACGGTAAGCCCTGAGCTATGGAAAGGGATGGAATACCATGGGGAATGGTCCTAGGAAGCAGGTCGATGTGACTGTTTCACGGTAAGCCCTGAGCTAAGGAAAGGGATGGAATATCATGGGGAATGGTCCTAGGAAGCAGGTCGATGTGACTGTTCACGGTAAGTCCTGAGCTAAGGAAAGGGATGGAATATCATGGGGAATGGTCCTAGGAAGCAGGTCGATGTCATTGTTCACGGTAAGCCCTGAGCTATGGAAAGGGATGGAATATCATGGGGAATGTTCCTAGGAAGCAGGTCGATGTGATTGTTCACGGTAAGCCCTGAGCTAAGGAAAGGGATGGAATATCATGGGGAATGGTCCTAGGAAGCAGGTCGATGTGATTGTTCACGGTAAGCCCTGAGCTATGGAAAGGGATGGAATATCATGGGGAATGGTCCTAGGAAGCAGGTCGATGTGACTGTTCACGGTAAGCCCTGAGCTAAGGAAAGGGATGGAATACCATGGGGAATGGTCCTAGGAAGCAGAACGATGTGACTGTTCACGGTAAGCCCTGAGCTAAGGAAAGGGATGGAATATCATGGGGAATGGTCCTAGGAAGCAGGTCGATGTGACTGTTAACGGTAAGCCCTGAGCTAAGGAAAGGGATGGAATACCATGGGGAATGGTCCTAGGAAGCAGGTCGATGTGATTGTTCACGGTAAGCCCTGAGCTAAGGAAAGGGATGGAATACCATGGGGAATGGTCCTAGGAAGCTGATCGATGTGATTGTTCACGGTAAGCCCTGAGCTATGGAAAGGGATGGAATATCATGGGGAATGGTCCTAGGAAGCAGGTCGATGTGACTGTTCACGGTAAGCCCTGAGCTAAGGAAAGGGATGGAATATCATGGGGAATGGTCCTAGGAAGCTGGTCGATGTGACTGTTCACGGTAAGCCCTGAGCTAAGGAAAGGGATGGAATACCATGGGGAATGGTCCTAGGAAGCTGGTCGATGTGACTATTAACGGTAAGCCCTGAGCTATGGAAAGGGATGGAATACCATGGGGAATGGTCCTAGGAAGCTGATCGATGTGATTGTTCATGGTAAGCCCTGAGCTATGGAAAGGGATGGAATATCATGGGGAATGGTCCTAGGAAGCAGGTCGATGTGACTGTTCACGGTAAGTCCTGAGCTAAGGAAAGGGATGGAATATCATGGGGAATGGTCCTAGGAAGCAGGTCGATGTGACTGTTCACGGTAAGCCCTGAGCTAAGGAAAGGGATGGAATACCATGGGGAATGGTCCTAGGAAGCTGGTCGATGTGATTGTTTCACGGTAAGTCCTGAGCTAAGGAAAGGGATGGAATATCATGGGGAATGGTCCTAGGAAGCAGGTCGATGTGATTGTTCACGGTAGGTGCTGAGCTGAGCTAAGGAAAGGGATGGAATATCATGGGGAATGGTCCTAGGAAGCAAGTCGATGTGACTGTTCATGGTAAGCCCTGAGCTAAGGAAAGGGATGGAGTTGGGGACGATGTAGAGATCGAGGTAAGGTGAGGACGTAGGGCTGAAGTAATTAGAGGAAGGGGTGGAGAGGAGGAGGAGAAGGGATGAAAGTAGGGAAGGCGTGGAAAAAGAGGAAAGGGTAGATTTAGAAGAAGGGAGAGGGGTTGAGAGAGGGGTATAGGTAGGCGAAGGAGTGAAGTTAGGGGAAGGGGTGGAGTTAGGGCGTACTGAGGGGAGGAGAAGGCAAGGGTGGAGGTAGGGGAAGGGCTATAGAGAGGGGAAGGGGTGTGAAGAAGGGGAAGGGCTGGAGGTAAGGGAAAGGGCTGGAGGTAGGTGGGCTGGAGGTAAGGGGAAGGTAAGGGGAAGGGCTAGAGGTAGGTGAATGGGCTGGAGGTAAGGGGAAGGTAAGGGGAAGGGCTGGAGGTAGGTGGGCTGGAGGTAAGGGGAAGGTAAGGGGAAGGGCTAGAGGTAGGTGAATGGGCTGGAGGTAAGGGGAAGGTAAGGGGAAGGGCTAGAGGTAGGTGAATGGGCTGGAGGTAAGGGAGAAGGGACAATGGTAGGAGAAGTTGTAGAGATAGTAGAGAGGGTAGAGAATGGCAATCTTTACAACAATAAAATCAAGTTATGTTTTAAAATCTGTTGGTTTGTTTTTAGCACCCCCAACAATAAAATCAATATCAGTAAGTAACAACGTGGTCATGCCAGTAGGCACTGCGTTAAACCTTACGTGTACTGTGACTGGATGTCCAACACCGACCATCAGGTGGTCAAAGTCGGGTGTCGTCACCGACATTACATCTGGTGAAACCCTAAACTTGGTGCACAGTTTTCCTGACGGTTTACAGAAGGGCGACACTGGGACGTACAAATGCACAGCTGAAAATCGTTTTGGAAGTAGTGTTGGACTAGCATCGAAGACAATCTACCTGAATGTCACATGTATGTATTGTTGAACACAGTAAGTGCGCATAATCTCTCGCGATAAAACAAGAAGTGATTCGCTTTAATACGCAGCGTAATATAGGTAGTATATGTATTCGGCAGTTTGGAGTTGCGCGAAAAGTATTAACTATATCAGTTTGTAAAATAACACAATTCTAACGCGCGCTTTGATTGGTTAGCTACTATGTTTACATGAGGCTATGTAAACACGGCTGAAGAAAACAAACCCAGCGCTCGGTTTTACACATCAGCTCTTGACTTCTCCCAAACTTCCCCGTGTTATATTAGGCCGATATCACACGGAAAACGTTTTATATTTGTTAAATGTTTCGCGGGGAATTATGGGTCTGTTTAGGGGACGCTTTATATAATTTAAAGTTACTTATTTTTTAAGCAAATGTCGTGTAAATTAAATGAACATATGGTTTTGGACATTTACACACAATTTGCGGCACCAGTACAGTCAAGAGCGTGCGTTTTCCAATGCTGTCTTGAGTATCACTACTACTATCCTTAACGTTGTAGATAAACCCATTATTACGCTATCAAAGACTGCCATCACACTGAGCACAAACCAGCAGCTCAACATAACGTGTAAAGTTGATGGCAATCCACCGTCTGATATCGTATGGATTCGAAACCAAACCATTATAGCACGAGGACAGAGCCTGAGATTGACCGCCGAGGCAAGTTTGCCTGGAGATTATATATGCCGAGCAAATAACACAGTGGGATCAACAACAATGAAGGCAGTAGTAACTGTAAAAGGTATTGTTGGTATATAATTTTTAGTGAGCCCGCACGGGGGAGGGGAGAAAGCGGACACCGAAACGGCTTAAATCAGGGGCGTAGGCAGAGGGGGGTCCTAGGGTGCCTTTGACCCCTCCCCCCCTTCCTCTGGGTCAACTCTTTAAATTTATATGTTGGAGGAGGGGAGGGGCCGGGGGAGGATTTGGGGGTGAACGATATGGAGTGTGACCCCCCCAATGGAAAATCCTGGCTACGCCCCTGTAAATTATAGCCTATCAAAAGCGGGGCTCTAACTGCACTTAGTTCCCAATTCACTTGGTTTTCTTTGTTATTCATAGGGAATTATCTATGATATAGACCGGTTGAACAATAGAGTCATTAAAAGCCCGGGGAGGGATTTGATATTCAGCAGGGAAAAGAGGGGTTGATGAATTGAATTGAATAGCTCATTATGAATTCATCGGGCTATATGCGTTGACCCGGGTCAAACACATATAGCCCGGTGAATTCATAATGAACCGATTCAATAAATAAATATAAATATAATATAAATCAGAAGTGGAAGTGGTATTGGTCTCTGTGCGCTCTTCGGCCCATTCAATCCAAGTACGAACATATCAAGATGTACTCCATTTTGTCCCTTCTGGGATTCTAGCTTCATTTCTTTTGCAGGCAAGCTCAATATCAGAAATCGTTTTGATGTTTCTTTTGTTTCCCCTTTTTGAGCAATTGCCATCCTCGGTAACTACCGTAGCAGTAGTACTAGGTACCGTAGCAGTAGTACTATACATGTAGGTAACTCCAAATCGAGCAGGATATCGCTAATATCGAAGTCTGGGAAGTCAGTACAAAAATGTCGCCGTCGCTACTCGCCATAGTTGCAAATGAAGTGAAAAATTGAAAATACTCTATTCTGAATATTTATAGTAACTATTCAAATTCAGAATTGCATGCTTTCATATGAAAGGTTTTTGAGGGATGAATATTTTTTCCGCCCACCCGAGAAAAACGCCCCATTACAAAGCCTTCAATTAGACAACACACAACAAAGAAAGAAAGAATTGTACATAATTCTCAGGAGATAGGTATTCTATTGTTCGTCCTCCAACCAATACTGAGACCATCCTTTGGGTTTGTTGGTATTTTGCGAAAACCACGTGAATTGGGAACTAAGTCTGTATAGGTGCTGTATATAGCTTAATGCCTCCGTTCTCGGTAACTAACTCTTAGGCTAAGAACAGACGCCGATCTTATCATGAGCCGTACCCAATTCAAACAATAGATCATGAGGCGGCTACTTATTAATTCTTTTGAAATGCTCATGGATATTTCGGTACGGCTCATGATAAGATCGGCGTCTGTTCCTAGCCTTACATGGGTTGACTGTAGTTTTGAGTACCCGAGAGGGACTAGGAAGATTTGGTTGGTAAGTTGGTTGGCCATGGTGAGCTGGTTGGTTGATTGGTTGCATAATTGGTTGATTGGTGATTGGTGAGCTGGTAGGTTGGTTGATTGGTTGGTTGATTGGTGATTGGTCAGCTGGTAGGTTGGTTGATTGGTTGTTTGATTGGTTGGTTGATTGATTGGTGAGCTGGTATAGGTTGGTTGATTGGTTGGTTGAATAGTGATTGGTGAGCTGGTAGGTTGGTTGATTGGTCGATTGGTGAGTGAGTTGGTTGGAGAGCTGGTTGGTTGGTTGGTGAGTTGGTTGGAGAGCTGGTTGGTTGGTTGGTTTGTTGAGTGGTAAGTTGGTAGGTTGGTTGGATGGTTGGATTTATCTTTGCATGACTATCGAGTTGATTTATAGTATGATGGACGTCTAACCTAATATGTTGCTTCCATAATGGTCTAAACTTGACATTGAAACCATGTGCTAAACATTTCAGCCTGTGATAATCACAAATGCCAACACAAGTCAACCTGCATGCCTCGAGGTACTACATATCAATGTCAGTGTAGCAGAGGATATATTGGTCGATTCTGTGAGAATACAGGTAGGAAAAAAACTTAACACAGGCATAGTTAACTGTTTTGTTAGTGTTGCATCATGCATCAATTCCTTCCTCCTTCCTCCTTCCTCCTTCCTCCTTCCTCCTTCCTCCTTCCTCCTTCCTCCTTCCTCCTTCCTCCTTCCTCCTTCCTCCTTCCTCCTTCCTCCTTCCTCCTTCCTCCTTCCTCCTTCCTCCTTCCTCCTTCCTCTCTCCCTTCCTCCCTTCTCCTTCCTCCCTCCTCCCTCCCTTCCTTCTTTCTCTTTTTCTTTCTGCCTTCCTCCCTTACGTCTAGCTTGCTTGCATGCTTTGCTCCTTGTTTACTAAAACCTAATGACCAATGAGCTCAATATACTCTATGCGATATTTTAGATCTTCTCAGCGCCATATTTAGAACAACATTGGTTATTACTTCCCATGCGTGGATAGAGGACTACAGCAAACCACAAAGTGATGCATTCGTATCTTTGGGAAAGAAAATTTGTCTCGAGGTAGGACTTAATATTAATTTTAATGCTTAATTTTAAAATTATCCGTATAGAAAATTGACATCGATAGGAGAGTATAGTTTATGCTAATCTGAAGGACCAGTCAGTCATACAGTCAGTCAGTCATATACAGTCAGTCAGTCAGTCGACGTCAGTCATGCAGTCAGTCAGGTCATACAGTCAGTCAAGTCATATACATTCAGTCAGTCAGTCGACGTCAGTCATGCAGTCAGTCAAGTCATACAGTCAGTCAAGTCATACAGTCAGTCAAGTCATACAGTCAGTCAAGTCATACAGTCAGTCAGTCGACGTCAGTCATACAGTCAGTCAGGTCATACAGTCAGTCAGTCGACGTCAGTCATACAGTCAGTCAGGTCATACAGTCAGTCAGTCGACGTCAGTCATGCAGTCAGTCAAGTCATACAGTCAGTCAAGTCATACAGTCAGTCATTCATACAGTCAGTCAGTCACTCGACGTCAATCATGCAGTCAGTCAAGTCATACAGTCAGTCAAGTCATACAGTCAGTCATTCATACAGTCAGTCAGTCACTCGACGTCAATCATGCAGTCAGTCAAGTCATACAGTCAGTTGAGTCATTAGGTCAGTTAGTTAGTCAGTCAGTCAGAATCAAGAAAACTTGAATTACATTCCTTTTTCCTTTGGTCTTCAGATGCGTAAGATTTTCGAGAGATCTAATTTGGTTATTTTGAGTTGTAAAATTATGTCTTTCAGGTAAGTCAAACATCTGAGATCTAAGAAAAGACTTGAGTTGTCGACGTATGTCAGTCTAACTGCGCATTCCATGTTAATTACAGTACCGTAACTGGCCCTGGAATGGCTATTATTCTGTAGGAGACAGATCGATATTATATAGACAGTCAATACTCCTATGTTTCTTTCTTCTATGTTTTCGCAGAGAAGGAAGCATTATCGCTCAAACAGAACTGAAGTTTAACCAGACAAAGTATCTCAGTGAAATTGTGAATATATTTCAAAATGCGACTAGCAACAACGAACTTGGGGAGTTCACGATACAATCGTCATCACTTAAAGTCATTGCTTTCAGTAAGTATTAAAGTTCGTGCATGCATGCACAGATCACTAGACGTGAGTGCCAACAGTTTTAATTTTATTAATACGTTTTTCTTGACAGATGCTTGCCTAGATAAACCATGCGAAAATGATGGAAAGTGTATCGTTAGTGGAGATGGATATAAATGCGAATGTGAATTATTCAGATCAGGAAAACATTGTGAAAAGGGTGAGTTTTACAGATTATAGATGAAGGGACGACATGTGAGAGACTGTGAGAGGACATGGTTCGTGGTGTGAGAGGACGTGGTTCGTGGTGTGGGAGGACATGGCTCGTGGTGTGAGAGGACATGGTTCGTGGTGTGAGAGGACATGGTTCGTGGTGTGAGAGGACATGGTACGTGGTGTGAGAGAACATGGTTCGTGGTGTGAGAGGACATGCTTCGTGGTGTGAGAGAACATGGTTCGTGGTGTGAGAGGACATGGTTCGTGGTGTGAGAGGACATGGTTCGTGGTGTGAGAGGACATGGTTCGTGGTGTGAGAGAACATGGTTCGTGGTGTGAGAGGACATGTTTCGTGGTGTGAGAGGATATGGTTCGTGGTGTGAGAGAACATGGTTCGTGGTGTGAGAGGACATGGTTCGTGGTGTGAGAGAACATGGTTCGTGGTGTGAGAGGACATGGTTCGTGGTGTGAGAGGACATGGTTGGTGGTGTGAGAGGACATGGTTGGTGGTGGTGTGAGAGGACATGGTTCGTGGTGTGAGAGGACATGGTTCGTCGTGTGAGAGAACATCGTTCGTGGTGTGAGAGGACATGGTTCGTGGTGTGAGAGGACATGGTTCGTGGTGTGAGAGGACATGGTTCGTCGTGTGAGAGAACATCGTTCGTGGTGTGAGAGGACATGGTTCGTGGTGTGAGAGGACATGGTTCGTGGTGTGAGAGGACATGGTTCGTGGTGTGAGAGAACATCGTTCGTGGTGTGAGAGGACATGGTTCGTGGTGTGAGAGGACATGGTTCGTGGTGTGAGAGGACATGGTTCGTGGTGTGAGAGGACATGGTTCGTGGTGTGAGAGGACATGGTTCGTGGTGTGAGAGAACATGGCTCGTGGTGTGAGAGGACATGGTTCGTGGTGTGAGAGGACATGGCTCGTGGTGTGAGAGGACATGGTTCGTCGTGTGAGAGAACATGGTTCGTGGTGTGAGAGGACATGCTTCGTGGTGTGAGAGAACATGGTACGTGGTGTGAGAGGACATGGTTCGTGGTGTGAGAGAACATGGTACGTGGTGTGAGAGGACATGGTTCGTGGTGTGAGAGGACTTGGTTCGTGGTGTGAGAGGACATGGTTCGTGGTGTGAGAGGACATGGTTCGTGGTGTGAGAGGACATGGTTCGTGGTGTGAGAGGAAATGGTTCGTGGTGTGAGAGGAAATGGTTCGTGGTGTGAGAGGACATGGTTCGTAGTGTGAGAGAACATGGTTCGTGGTGTGAGAGGACATGGTTCGTGGTGTGAGAGGACATTGTTCGTGGTGTGAGAGGACATGGTTCGTGGTGTGAGAGGACATGGTTTTTGGTGTGAGAGAACATGGGCGTTAAATAGTTGACAAATGAATGTTTTATTCTTCCATCTATTATTTCATTCACTTCTCCATGTCAATTGTTCTTTTCCAGGTATAAGTCTAGCTGCTGGTATTATACTAATCATCCTTGCTTGTCTCATCGTTTTGTTGTTCATCGTCGCCATTATCATTTATTGCTGCTGTCATAGAAAAGGCGGATCCTATAGCACAGGTACTCCACAATTACCGCTGTACGTTATACTAGTGAATCACTACACGTGATTGTTTGCTTGTAATTTGATGTAAATGCTTTTTTGTTCACAGACGCCAGGCCTTTCGGAACAGAATTGTAAGATATTCGTATTATCAGTTTGATTACTAACGTAGTATAAGTAGTAAGAACTAGGCTCTCGTTCTTTTACCACAGAGCCTGCGTTCCTCTGCCTGCATTCCTCCGCCTGCGTTCTTCTGCCTGCGTTCCTCTGCCAGCGTTCTTCTGCCTGCGTTCCTCCGTCTGCGTTCCTCCGCCGGCGTTCCTCTGCCTGCGTTCTTCTGCCTGCGTTCCTCTGTCAGCGTTCTTCCGCCTGCGTTCCTCTGCCTGCGTTCGTCTGCCTGCGTTCTTCTGCCTGCGTTCCTCTGCCTGCGTTCCTTTGTCTGCGTTCCTCCGCCGGCGTTCCTCTGCCTGCGTTCCTCTGCCTGCGTTCCTCTGCCTGCGTTCCTCTGCCTGCGTTCTTCTGCCTGCGTTCCTCTGCTTGCGTTCTTCTGCCTGCGTTCTTCTGCCTGCGGTCCTCCGCCTGCGTTCCTCTGCCTGCGTTCTTCTGCCTGCGTTCCTCTGCCTGCGTTCCTTTGTCTGCGTTCCTCTGCCTGCATTCCTCCGCCTGCGTTCATCCGCCTGCATTCCTCCGCCTGCATGCGTTCATCCGCCTGCATTCCTCCGCCTGCGTTCTTCTGCCTGCGTTCCTGCACCTGCGTTCCTCTGCCTGCGTTCCTCTGCCTGCGTTTCCACCGCCTGCGTTCCTCTGCCTGCGTTCTTCTCTGCTCCGCCTGCGTTCCTCCGCCTGAGTTCCTCCGCCTGCGTTCCTCCGCCTGCGTTCCTCCGCCTGCGTTCCTCTGCCTGTGTTCCCGCCTGCGTTCCTCTGCCTGCCTGCGTCTTCTGCCTGCGTTCCTCCGCCTGAGTTCCTCCGCCTGCGTTCTCTCTGCCTGCGCGTTCCTCCGCCTGCCTGCGTTCCTCTGCCTGCGTTCCTCTGCCTGCGTTCCTCTGCCTGCGTTCCTCTGCCTGCGTTCCTCTGCCTACGTTCCACCGCCTGCGTTCCTCTGCCTGCGTTCCTCTGCCTGCGTTGCTCCGCCTGCGTTCCTCTGCCTGCGTTCTTCTGCCTGCGTTCCTCTGCCTGCGTTCTTCTGCCTGCGTTCCTCCGCCTGCGTTCCTCCGCCTGAGTTCCTCCGCCTGCGTTCCTCTGCCTGCGTTCCTCTGCCTGCGTTCCTCTGCCTGCGTTCCTCTGCCTGCGTTCCTCTGCCTGCGTTCCTCTGCCTTCATTCCTCTGCCAGCGTTTCTCTGCCTGGGTTCCTCTGCCTTCAGTCCTCTGCCTGCGTTCCTGTAGTCATTATATACGTCACATCCCGGTCGACAAACACATTTTCACGTCAGTGCATGCAGACCGTAAGGAACGCAGGCTCGGGAGACGAGAGTCACTCATACGCATGGGTATTAAACTGCGGCTTTCAATCAACTTGGATTTTTAATTAAAAACATAAATGTGATAACACTGACTGACGAATACATGCATATCTCCTTAGGACGTCAGCTAAAATACGAGATGACGACCATCCAATGGCTGCCGATAATAATATAAATGTGAGAGATGATGATGCCGTGAATGCCCACAATTATGCTAATGTCGGCGCCGACGTGAATGCCCACAATTATGCTAATGTCGGCGCCGACGTGAATGCCCACAATTATGCTAATGTCGGCGCCGACGTGAATGCCAAGCGTGGAGCAGTCGTGAATGGCAAAGATGGAGAACGTGTTGGTGTCAAAGATGGCAAGAATGTAAATGCTAAATATGGCGTTATTGCCCAAGATGGCGTCCCCGACAAAGATGGCTTCCCTAGTGTTAGTGACAAAGTTGGCATAGAAGTGAAGAATGACCAAGCTGTCGAACCCAAAGGTGTTGTAACTGTTAGAGCTGATGTTAACAATGTTGAAGCAGCAAATGTCAAAGACGATAAAACAGTCGTTGTTGATGCCAGAGATGATGAAGCTGTCGAACCCAAAGCCAAAGATGGTCTAACTGTTAGAGCTGATGTTAACAACGTTGAAGCAGCGAATGTCAAAGACGATAAAACAGTTATTGATGTTGGGGATGCCGACGAATCTGTCGAAGCCAAAGACAAAGGTATCGAAGGCGTGAAAGACGATGAAACTGTCAAAGAAGGCAAAGACGACGAAAGTGCTAAAGATGATGAAAAGGTCGATGGAAAAGATCATGTAAATTTCATTTAGTGGGCTGAACGATAAGGTAAATGAACGAATCACATAAAAATGAGTGAAAGAAATAAAGAAACAGTGAATGAATGGATAAATGAACGAATGAACGAACAGACGGATGAATGAATGAATAAATGATTGCACAAAATAATGCTCTAAGTCGTCTGATGATAGCTAGTCAGAATGACTGAATGGGCGGGTGCACACATGGAAGAGAGAAAAAGAAGCACAATGAGCACTGGACTGGTTCAGTGAAACCGTTTTGTAGTTGATAAAAGATATACGATGAAAATTAAGACCATTATTTTTTTTGACTATTTTTTTTACCCAGGATCATTGAGAGATGGCATACTAGGAAGTTGCAAGATGAAAAGAACTGGTTGAAAAAGCTTTAGAATAATAATTAGGAAATATAATAACATACAACAATTTCCCAACAATAATAAAAATAAAGTAATTTCTTTTTTATCACAATATAATGACACTGGAAACTGAAAAGGCACGCTCTTCAAACCTTGGAAATTCATTGGAAATTCATTGGAAATTCATTGGAAATTCTTGGATTGTTACAAGATGCAGCTTTATAACTGTAAAGTTTTAGTCGACGTACATTCGTGGAAGTGTACGCAGCAATAAGACCCCAATAACAGTGAATGATTAAAGAATGTGCTTGTGGCACTCACACATCCAGTGAAATGATAAAATCAAGGGACGAAAGTGACCGTAATAAATTGTAGTTAGCAACAAATATAACTCGCAAAACGTGTAGCTCGATCGTTTCTGGTTGGTTTGGCTGTATCTCGCATAGCTTGTAATTAGCTACACTGATACAAAGATCAATAAACGAGTTGGAAATCAAGAAAGATCCCATAAAGTACTAGTCTTGTGTACTAGTACATTGGTGGAGAATCTGTTTTTCTCTCACTGGTTGTTCGTTGCCGGGGAACTTAAATGGTCAGCAGTACCGTAAATCTTCTATTAAGCGCCCCCCTCAAATAAGCGCCACCCCTCTTTTAAGCGTCCCCCTTTGTAGCCGTTTTGTACTAAGCGCCCCTCTCTAATAAGCGCTCCCTCTAATAAGCGAGGAAGTTGACATTGAGATCTGAAATATCGTTTCTGAAATACTGCTTTCTTGTCTTTACGATGTACGTACGGTACATTAACTTTTGTTTGAGTCATTCCTTAATTTCAGCGATTATCTGACATACCATTGTGTGACATTTCATATTAGCTTCGTTTCTCCGTACAAAGTTGATAATAAAATTTACGAAATACGGTAAGAGAATCTGAGTGTTTGGTTTAGGAAATTCAATAAGCGCCCCTCTTCTAATAAGCGCCCCCCCCAAAGACCTCCGAAATTTAATAAGCAGATTTACGGTAATGTGGTCGTTGGATGGTTAATAATAATAATACTTTATTCATTAATACATCAATACAATGAAAGGAGATATCAGAGGTTAACCCTACTATCGAGGATATCCCCCAACAAAAAGATAAACAAATAAATATAGTTCGTGTCCATTCTACAATTGCAAGACTGATCGTTGATTTTCATTCTTTTTCGATCGTTTTGTTCGATTAATATTTAGATCTTACTACTGTATACTCATAGAGAAAGCATACTAGGCCCATTTAAACGAGCGAAAACAAGCCGCGGCTTATCGAAGTCATGAACTCAGGGATCAAAACGATACTAACAATTTTCAACTAAACCCGTGGTTTAGAGCTTCGCGCGCGCGCAAATAGGACATTTTCTGTTCTGTTCTTTCGTTTGTCCAAGAAACGCGCATCCGAGACATCCACTGTCAGAAAAACATGGCGGATTAGTACATTTACCACAATCCTTTGTGCGTATGTGGTTTAGGTTGAGGGTTTATCACGTAATTTCAAAACTTATAAGAGACATAGGACAAAACAAATATTATCATAGCTAGAATGAGCTCGTTGAAATGAGTAAAAATGTGAAGTTTGGAAAAGATCGCTTCACAAATTGCGAAGATATGAATTTTCAAAAATCGAAATTTTGTATGAAAACCTTTGTTGGTACACAGCCCGACGTAGTCAATCGATAAAAATCGATATCGATACAAATCGATAAAAATCACGTCATGGTTATCGATTTTTAACGGAAATCGGTAAAAATCGATGAAGAAAAAAAGTGTGATATCGATTTTTATCGATTTTTAACGGTTTGCTGTTTTCGCGTAATAATGTGTTGAATATCATCTGATTGACCCTAGAGTACAATTACCGAGACGCATAAACCAAACTACTATTGACTGCAACTACAACTTCTTTTATTCTGAAATCAATATATATATATATTTATTGTTATTATCTTTTTATTTATTAACGATACTACCGACGTAACAAGATGTAGATGTTTTTAGGTCACAGTATGGTTTCAAAACCATTGCAACCGTGAGAAGAACGGCTCTTACAAACCTGGTCGTTATCAACTAGCGTCTACCTCTACTGTGTAAACATCATGCAATTCTTAGTCCTCGTAACAAAGATTGTGCACGCAGTCAGGACCCGCCGCGGTCCAGACCATCTACAAACTGAGAATAAAAAAGCCTTCCTAACCAGTACTAGTCCCCTCTAGTAACTATGATACAACTATTGTGAATCGATATTATTTCATTACTTCTTTTTTATTAGATAAGTAAACGTTTGCTAGAAAAGTATCCTTGTCTTGTCATTATATAATATAATTTTGAAATGAATACGGCAAAATCGATAAATGATGTAAATCGATAAAAGACGATAAATCATGCACGTTAATCGATAAAAATCGATATTAAAGAAAAAAGTGTGATATCGATTTTTACCGATTGATCGATTGGCAAATCGATATCGATTGACTACGTCGGGTACACAGGCAGCCCAACCATTGTTTCTGAGGCTTTTATAATTATTAAAAATATATATTTGCATGCGCGCGTCTTTTTTTTTGATGGGTTTCCTGTGGTAGAGCGCGCGCGTTACGTATTATATTGGGTTCCCTGTGCATAGAAATAATGTTGGGATCCCTGTGAATTCATATCTTCGCAATTTGTGAAGCGATCTTTTCCAAACTTCACATTTTTACTAATTTCAACGAGCTCTTTCCAGCTATGATAATCATTTTTTGTCCTACGTGATTTGAAATTACATGATAAACCCTCATTGTAAAGCTAAGGAATGATCCGTTGCCTAGCAACTAATTGATTTGAATCATTCAATTAACTAATTATGACTTCACAAAGGAACCCACTAATTGGTTCATTAGTGAGTTTAGTCTCGAATACTTGTATCAGCTCAGCTAAAATGTCATTATTGAAAACGTTTCTCATTACAAGCGCCATTACTGCAACCATCGGAGTTACAGGATTCTTGATTTGGAACAAGTTCTGCAACTACAAGGTAACAACGACAGTCATTTACGGCTGCAACTCTGAGTTGATAACTTTACTGTTTCGTTTTGTTGAAGGACGAAGATGGTGATCAGAAAGAAGTGAACAGCAGCGAACGTGATGATCGCAAAGCCGACAAACCAACTTACTGTGGGTTTAAGAAAGGATTTTTGAATTCCTAGTTATATATATATAGAGGTGGACGACTAGACGTCGATACACGAGAACATGACTGTCGGTGATGAAACGAACCCACCGACAAGACGACGACGACAAGGCCGAAAACGTACTGAAAGTAACAGATCGGAATGTCGACACGGATGGAAAACCCGCTGATCCGTAAGACAGAAAGAACACTGTTACTGGAATGGACGATGAATACAACCATTTTATAGTTTTTAACTTTGTATTTTTAGGTGATAACTTTGTGATTAAATTTTATATTTTGCATCGAATGGTGTGACAAGTTTATAGCTAGACTGGGAGACTTTGCGCATGATTTGAACACGATTGAAAACGAAGAGAGAGAAACATATGTCCAGCAAATCCTACTGAAGCAGGAAATCAACTTAGCAGTAGAAAATGAATTCAGTCTGTTTTTCATCCGACACAAATCCCTACCGACTATTTATTGAATGCTCTACTTAGCGCCAAGCCTTATTAAACAGGGTAGTGAAGGGGTTACGCGTGACTTGCCTAAAAAATGGAGCGTAAATCGTGAAATTCATAAAATATCGAGCGTGATGTGTGAATTTATGTTTCAACTGTGATTCGTGATTTACCACTGTTATGCTCTGTGGAACGTAATTGACCGGACAAAACTACGATTTCCTTCTTATCCGTGACGCGTGAATTTGCAAAAAAAAAAAGGCCAGTGAAACGTGATCATTGCTACCCTGTTTAAGTCTCTCCATGCAAAAATAACATGCAAAGGGGTAATTTTGTGATAGCACCCCTCTCTCGAGGACAAATGCTCTGGGTACTGATTAGAGCCTTTACGGTAAAGACGCGCATGCTCGAAGTCAAACCCCGCTGATCCGTAGGGCAGAAAGAACTGTTACTAGGCATCTTCATTTAGGCCTCGGCCACACTACTCCGTTTTCGTTTGAAAACGCATCGTTTTTATGTTGTTCTCTATCCTCAAGGGAATCGAAAACAATCAGCTCATTACCAGAAACAATAGGAAAATGCAGGTTAGCGTTTTAGTGTGGACGGGGTCTTAGACATATACAGCTATTTCAAAAAAGGTTGGTGAAGGTTTTGTTGCATGTTGCATAACAAGCCCGAAATGTATTGTGGATCATAGATAAATAATGTCAGCATGCACATACAGAAGAAAATATGCCTGCTCCATATTGCAAAGACAAAGTTTGGGAAAATTCCCATAGTCCATATTGTTGTGACCTTTCGCCGACTCCATTCACATCGCCCATGGTGCATTTCGGGCTTGGTATGCAACATAGCCTTCACCAACCTTTTTTGAAATAGCTGTAGATATTATAGCAATAATTGTTCCAAGTAATGTACACGTGGATAACAATTGCGCTAGTTATTGCTGCAAATATTCTACTTTGAGTTGTACTATTAAAATATACCGTGTATTTATTTATTTCATCACGAATACTTTACAACTACAGTAAGCAGTGGAAATACGTACACTCTATCATGTTTATAGGAATAACTTACAACAGTGTTTTAGCTCAAATACATGTCAATCAAACTACAATCATAAAAAGAACGAAACAGACAGCTAATGTCACGTGATCGTGCAATATTTTGTCGATTAAATTTCTTTAAAATTGGTAAAAAGATTGTTTTTGAGTACCGGAATAGAAAACCACTGGGGAAAAATGGGGGTCAACGACTTTGTTTGGCTGCTACATAGGGCTTTCGTCCATCAAAAAGTGAACGGCGAACGGTACAAAAGTAAGAACCTCAGTTGTTGTTTTCTTCTAAAACCAACAAATTCTCCTGTTATTATGCCAACAGTACTAGATTTTGGAATATTCTCCCTCGAGTATCCCACCCACCAAAATCTTAGATGACTGTTTCTTTCCCCTTCCATCAATGTTGCAATTCATCTCAGCAACGTTGTTGCAGTGTGTTCAATTGTTAAAGTAATTGAAGCATGTGCTGTCCTTAGTGGTTTTATCTGATTGTAGTTCTGCTACAAAGTGTCTTAACGCTGACCACACCCATGATCTTTGATTGACGTCCGTTAGTTTTCTGGTTTGATAATGGTTTCACCCTCAATAAATATAACATGAGTGAAAGGAATCATAAAAAGGAGGAGACACACCTTGATGTAAGCACCAAGATAGTAGATCAAGAGTTCTGTCAGTCTATACATGCATACATAGAAATGCCTTTGTTCTGAGAGTTTTTGTGAGATTACATGGAACTCAAAGTATAGTGAGTGTTTTAACAGCGTTTTACTGCATGCCATTGTCATGGCAACTAAAGAGAACCTATGATATTAAACCAGTCTTGCTCGACAGGTTTCTTTAGCCACGCCCCAAGGCCATTCACACCAAACGCGTTAACCATGAGCTCTTTAGCCAGCTGGTAATCCTGAGAGGCAACTTTAGCATCCTGATAGGCTATGGGGGGCTTGACATTGGGATTGATCTTGTCCCATAGTATACAGAATCTTGCGAACATAGCCTGCTTGCACAGTCGTGAGGGTTGGTTGGTTTCCATCAGTTTGCCTGTCAAAGTGCAGACATTCTCTAGGCTGTCATCTCCAGTGGTCCAATTTACACTGTTTTTAGGGGCTTTTCCTGGCAGCCTGGGCTCAGGGAATGAAATGCTGTTCATCAACGGCTGGTGTTGTTGGTAGAGTTGAGGTAAATTGGGTATGGAACCCAGACGTGAATACATTGCTCTTGACATGTGATCATACCTGAATATGAGATTACAATGTAACAACAACAACAACAAATTTATTACCATTAAATGACTAAAAAAAAATCGAAAAGGAAGAACTGATTATGGGTAAACGTTACTCAGAGTAACTGGTAAAGCTAGAATCTAGTTGAATAACTACTAGTATTAATTAATTGTAGTTCAATTTTCACCCAAGAATACAATCAATGGCCCTCCCCAAAGTTGTGAGCCTGTGATGTACTTCAGCGGCAACATAATGAAAGTTTACAACCAAGTGATCCCAAAATTATCCCAATGTCATTTTTTAATATATATTTTATATTAATTTGTGGATTATAGGATTTGCATGGGTTTATGACTTGGATGAATGACCATTTCTAAAAAGAGCAGTTTGGATTTCAGTTTCAAAAATCGTGTGCGAAATTTGCAGACGTGTTCGCCCAGTTAGCACGGGAAAACATGGGCTCAAAAAAATACTATTCTTGATAATATTTTCTTTAGAAAACCTATTTTTTATCTGCAAAAGGCTGATAACTTATATATTTATGATAATTGGTCTACCGTACCTGTAAAGGCTTCCTAATGTGATTGAACTCAGATAGATTGGTTCCATGAAGTTGCTGAGTAAAGCCCCTTGAATGCCAAGGACATTCCACTTGCTGATCTTGTCGCTACAAGACATAGTACGTAGCTTCTCACTGGCAATCACACCATCCCACGTTTGGACTGAAGTGTTATAGTTAGCAACAGGAATGGTACCTAATTACAGAAAGAAGTAAAACTAAATAAAAACACACCAAAATAGAGGTAAAACAAGATTTCTGTGAAACAAAAACAAGTCAAGTTTGAACTCGTTGAAGAATGAAACAATCCAGCAACAAACTTGAAGGCCACATGTTTATTACGTGTATGTGCTACCCTCTTGAAATAAAGTCATTATTATTATTATTATTATTATTACAAACTTACCTTCTCCATTTTCTAGTTTCACTCTTAAAATTCCTCTTTTCTTTCTAGCTGCATGCTTGTCTACTACTCCAGCTTCATCTTCATGTGGTGAAAACACCCTGGCATCTCCACATGGCGATGTACTGATATACAGATGGAACTCAATGCCACTTTTTAAGCCTAAAAGTCCTGATTCTTTATTCTCCAGGACCGATGCATGTATTTCCCCTCTCATGTATGCTTCAAGTTGAGCAAACAAAAACCTACGCAGGCCTCTTCTAGCAATGATCTCTCCATGGCAATCATTAATGGCATAACCTTTATCACTTATATATTCTCCACCAATAAATTTAGTACCACTGCCGATACTAATCATTTGATACTGTAGCTCCTCGTTTTCTCTTCTTGTTGTCATGACGATACCAGCAAGGACCTTGCGACGAAACCCTGGTTCGCCTAGAGCTGATGACAATTCTTTGAACTTAACTAAAGTCATTTGGGCAATTGCGTCTGCAACCACTTGAGGGAGTTGTGTTTCTGGTGGTGGATGGCCATGCACGTGTATATTGGAACCAGATGAAAACGGCCCTGTATAGTCAGTAGATATGTCATAGATGTCTTCCAGTACTTTACAAGCGACCACCACTTTAGCTTTCTTCTTGCTTATCCCAGTTCCAGTGAATTCTTTCTCCTGAACCGCTACTGTGCATATAAATGGTTCCTGTTGGCTGTGATCTTCTTCAAACTGGTAATCAACTTTGCCTTCAGATATCTCATTCAGTAACATTACAGGCTGTTTTGACCTATCTTCTTTGGTGATACCACCTTTTCTTTGGGCTTGTTGTTGTTGTTGTTCAGCAGTAGGATCAAGTATTTGACTGGTATTCATGCTCTCAGATGTCAAGTCAGATATGTCATAAATGTCTCCCAGTACCTTACAAGCGGCCACCACTTTAGCTTTCTTCTTGCTTATCCCAGTTCCAGTGAATTCTTTCCCCTGAACCGCTACTGTGCATATAAATGGCTCCTGCTGGCTGGGATCTTCTTCAAACTGGTAATCAAGCTTGTCTTCAGATATCTCATTCAGTAACATTACAGGCTGTTTGGACTTGTCTTCATCGGATATTCCTTGTTGAGTTGTAGGATCAAACGATTGGAATGTATTCACGCTGTCAGGTGCCACAGAAGGATCGGCCACCATCATGGGAATTGATTGAATCACCTTTTCAGCTGCGCTAAGCTTTGCTTTCTGCTTACTTGCCCCCATGCCCCCAAACACTTGTCCCTCCACCTCAACAGTGACAACGAAGGTGGGAGCATGTGGCGGACCTTGTTGCGAGGACGTGACAAATTCTAAACCTGGTTTCAACTCGTTTAACTGCATCAAAGCATTCTTATCCTGCTGTGTGATTGCACTCTGTTTTCTCTTTCTTCGTTTCCTTCTACCAAACCCTTTACCGGGAGTCACGTTTCCTTCCTCAACCATCGATAAATCTTCATCTTCGATGATTCGCTTTGTTCCTCTATTTCCTCCCAATTGAACTAAGTCAAGGGGTACAGCTACATCTTCCTTATCGGGAGATCCAAAATCACCGGCATTTCCAAAAGGTTTGAGTGTTTGCTGGCCATCTTTGTGAAAACACGTTTCGAAGCGAACGCCCGCCATTTTGAATTGTGTAATTCGTGCTCAGTCTTCTATTGTCATATTTTGTCCGAGAAACCATGGGTTCCAGTAGTTCCAATCTCTTAGCGTCATTTACAGCAACGCCTTGTAGTTTTCATCTTCTTGCGTTCTTCAACGAAAAACCTTCTGTAACCTCTTATTTATTCGCTCTTTTAGACAAAGAATGTCGTTAGAAGATGTTTTTGGCAGCGACTTGGAGGACAGCGATAATGAAGAGTACAAAGCGTCGTCGAAACAAGCGGAAATCAATGACCTTTTTGGAGAGTCAGCGAGCGAAGAGGAAGACGACAAGCAAGCAACGAGCAAGCACGAGAGCGATGCTGAAGATGATGAACAAAATGGTTCTATAGTGAATAGAGAAGACGAAGAGATAGAAGAAAAGGTTGCTGCATTGGAGGAATTGGAGGTACATTGTTTGCTTAAGTTTTGAAGTAAGCTTATATCACATTTTATCAAGAAACGTTTTATCAAACTGACACTGTCTTGGTCAGGGACACTTTAGAAAATGAAGATCGGTGAAATACTTCCTTCTCCCCCCAACATTAATTCATGATCCCTTTGAGGGGATACACAGAGATCACTACAACGGTAGTTTAATACATATATTTAATGAATGTATAAATGTTAATTGAGTTGATGAATTGAATTGAGTTTTTATATGAATGATCTAATTCATTGTAAATTTATGCAATCCAAGGATGAAGCAGAAGGAACACCAGAAGGAACACCAGTACCAGATACTCTAACACATGCTAACTTATTTGGAGATGAACTTTCATCAGATGAAGAAAAAGTAAGTTTTTTCATAACATGATTGTGACATGACTGTAATGGTGACACATCTGTTATACTGTATACTGTACGGTCATGTCATGGTGACTTAACAGGAAATAATGGCCATGTTATAGTGAAATAATGGTTGAAAATAATGTCCGTTGAAATCTGCTCATGTCCTTAAATTGCCATGCTACAGTATACTTCAGTCGATTTTGTATGAGTGGGAAACCTACGGTACGGAGTTACGGTCACGGTACGGAATCGAACACATTGTATTCAACCAATCACAGCGCGCGAAATCATTTCACAACCAATCAGAATGCTTGGATACCGCACGATGATGGCGCGATACGGTCACTGCACGGCACGAACCGTACCGTAACTACTTCCCACTCATACGAAAACGACTCTATAAGTAATACCATGGCACTGAGGGATATTAGTGATGAAATGTCCCCGAAGCTGAGGGAGGGTTAGTGGAAGTCCCGAAGATGCCATGGTATTAGTTTGTAATACCATGATCACCGAGGAAATGGACAAAAATACAGGCTTGAGTTAACCGACGCAAAGGAGAATATATTATAGTGTTTTGTGAAAGAGTATTGATTAGACTGTACTCTGGGGAATGCTTCAAGTTGCACATCTTTGTTTCATTTACACAATGAAAGCATATAAATTAGTAAGTAGAGTACAAATGTACCTGAAGGTACATGTATACAGATCAGAAATGGAGGAAGGTCGGTTTACGCCGCCGAAGTAGAGCATACTGAAAATTGGAGAAAATTAATATAATACAATGTATAATACTTCATTGTGTGAAAAATAGAGAAAATAAGTGAAATAGAATATCCTTTGCATTGGTCTTTTGTAGATTTCCTTCTGTTTTGATATTCAGAACATCGTTAATGCATGCACAATTAAACAAAACAATATTGTCCCACACGTCTTGAATGCTCAAGTCTTTAGTCTAAATATCCCTCATGAATATAACCATGCGGGACATTTAGTCTAAATTTCCCTCATTACTATTCATGAGCGATGCTTGACTTAGAGCTTTCGTGAGGGATGTTCGATGTTAAATGTCCCTCGTGGAACAATGAAAACCGAGGTGATCATGGTATTAATGTACATGTTCACTGTATGCACAGAGGAAAATGCTGATTAGTTGAGCTAGCACAAGGACAACAATGATTGGTTGAGGTGCTTAAAATGATTTCCTTTTCTCCTCTCCATACTTTCCTATACATTTCCTATATATGTACTCTTCCTTACCAGTCTGTCCCCTCTCTCCAATCTCCTAGCCTGTGAACAGGCTCTCCAAGGGGAGGGGGAAGGGGAGGGAAAGGGAGGGGGACTGGGGAGGAAGGAAGAGGGGAAGGAGAGCCTGTAAACATTCATTAGAGAATCCAGTTGGATACCAGAATCTGGTATCAGCCTCTGATTGGTCAATTTTGTGACAACTGACATTTTGACATCAGCATGTACATGAGCAAGTAAAACTGTAAAACAAATTGCGGGTAGATTTTTGAGAGAACGACCGAGTAACCAGCAGTTTAAAAGCAAGCAGAAGGGAGGAAGGTCTGTATAATGTCTACTGCAAGGAAAATTGATGACTTGGGGTATTCTTCCTACGGGATTCGCAAAAGTTTTATATTCCAACTTCTGCTATACATTTTGAAAGAACGAGTGATGCCGAGCGATCATGCAAATTAAGCAACCGCCATTGTAGTTATGCCACTCATCTCAATAATGAACCTAGTCAGCCATCCAAACAACCGTACCTGAGCATGAAAGCAATCGCTTTAGAAGAGTTTGAAGACAAGAAAGAGCCGGGAAGCAAGGATTTCGACGTGGATATTATTTATTATTTTCTCTTTGCAGTAGTAGTAGATCATCACTGTTTGACCCATTACAGTATTTGCCGAGCACGTTTTAAAACAGCATGTAGCACAGAACTGGACTGGATACTCTTCTCCTCTTTGAAAGGGGAATTACATGTAAAGCTAAGTTTTCTATTAAAGACGTTAGATATTTTCACTGTTTGTGTAGGAGCCATTAGAAGTTCTGTTTCAGTCTTTTGTTTCTTCAAACAGAATAAATCGACCACCTCTAGGGACTCTTGTATTGAACGCTAACATTTGTATTTCACTCGTTTATTCGTTGTATTTTATGCCAGTAAATTTGAACTGAACTCTTCTTTATACGTGCATGGTTAACTTCAAACGAGCTATCAAACTCACATGCAAATTGATCGAAGCATGACGAAAATCATTAGGGGGCAGAACAGGATTCTCTGAAGAATGTTTACAGGCTCTCCCTCCTCTCCTCCCTCCCCTCATTCCCAGTCCCCCTCCCTTTTCTTCCCTCTCCCTTTCCCCCTCCCCTTGGAGAGCCTGTTCACAGGCTACCAATCTCTAGTGCAGGGGCTATAAAGCAGGCTTTATAGAAGACACAAAGTCCACATTTTGTACTATTTGTTACACTAGTTGTGTTGTGATACCACATTTGTATACTCTCCAGTGAAATAAACGGTCCACGTGATATGCCCTATGATTGGATCATATAATGGAACATTATTTTCATTTACCACTCATTCATGTGCATTTGTTTTATCCCAAACAATCACCATACCCTGAAGAAAATAATGTCATTTTAAGCATCTTGATTCCTATCGTCAACATCTTAAAGTAGTGTGCGTATTCTTTTGCTGGTGAAGAGAGAATTAATATATATTGCCTATCAGTACTTACAGCTATACATGTATGTAGATATAGGTAATGTTGTTGTTCATGATATTCCAGGAAAACCAGAGAGAAGTACATGTACCATCACCACAACAAAGAGAACGTATAATTGAAGGAGGGGAGGAAGAGGAAGAGGAAACAAGAATAGATGTAACTATTCCTTACTGTCGGGTACCACTTGGCTCTGAGCTCTACTTTTCAAAGTTGCCGAATTTTTTGAGTGTCGAGACAAAACCATTTGATCAAGCTTTGTATGAGGATGATGTCGAAGACGACGAAATTCTTGATGAAGAAGGCAGAGCAAGACTGAAGCTGAAGGTACATGTACATGATAATAATAATAATATGCGGTTCTTATTGAACTCACTAAATTGTGGTCTTAGTGCATTTTACTTGCATCCCGACCTGGGAAGGTCGACCAATCAGTATCAAGTATATTCTGGTTTGAATAGGTAGCTGCCATTTTGAATTTTGACTACCAGAACAAGTTCCAACAGACTTCATTTCCAGGGGTATTTCTTTTGGGAGAGAGTCTGAAATGAGGGACAATATACTCCTGTGTTCCCGAGGACGATGTACATGATTGTGTACATTGTATTACTCAAAAATTATTGAATAAGTTATGATTCTCTTGATGATACTTTCTGGAATCAATGATTTATTATTCAAATAATATTACAGACCCTCTACTGCCTTTTGAGATTTATAATAGAGACCTTTAGATTTGACTACGAGTACGAGTTTTGAGCATGTGCGCTAACTTGTTATCATAATTGTACTTGCGCAAATTCAAAATTTAGATTAAAAAAACAAACAAACAAAATTTTATTGCTTCAGCTTTTTCTTCAAATATTAGCAAAAATAACACTGATCTTTAATTCTTGCTTGTCACAACAATGAGTGTTATAGATTTAAAAGACCAAAATATTTAGTCAAAATGTCTCACTCAAAACTTGTAATCTAGACAACGAGTTTTGCAAGAAATCTCATCGTAGTCGAAACGACGACAAGATTTTCAAGCTGGCATGACAATGTCATGGTTTTACGCATGCACACTAATCGTAACTGCGAAAACTTGTAGTCATAGTCGTAGTCAAATCTAAAGCTCTCTAATAAATTATTGCTAAAATTTATGAAGTTCTTGAAAACCTTTCTAATCTTGATCTTGTAGGTAGAAAACACAATTCGATGGCGATACAGAAAAGACAGTGAAGGAAATGAAATCAAGGAGAGTAATGCCAGAGTTGTGCGCTGGTCTGATGGCTCATCGTCACTACTTGTTGGTCAAGAGGTTTTTGATATTCAAAAGACACAAGTAGAAGGGAACTTTAACCATCTTTTCGTGCAACAGGTATTTAAAACCTAATGATTATTGCATATCGTAAGTATTCTGTCAATACTGGATTGGTTGAAACCTTGCAACCATGGCCATCAGACAATAATTTGAATAAATTATACATGTACAAGTGAAGAACAAACCCAATACATTCATTAATTTTATGTTGAAAACTTGACACAACAAGAGTGAACTGTGTGCCTGCTAAAACACCATACACATGCATGCATGATATAAGACAAATGGCACCCTGTACATTGTTTTAGCTTCTTAAGGTCTACATGTACACCAATAATTGAAGGGTTCCCTGCAAGAACAACGTAAGTGAACTCTGATCAAAATATAAATTCTCATCGAGAGTCACCCTGTACATTGTTTTAGCTTCTTAAGGTCTACATGTACACCAATAATTGAAGGGTTCCCTGCAAGAACAACGTAAGTGAACTCTGATCAAAATATCAATTCTCATCGAGATTCTTTGATTTTCAAAGGAGGATTTGGGTTTTGATCACAAGTCACTTACTCCATTCTTGCAGGGACCCCTTCAATTTTTGTAATGTTCAAAGACAAATTCAGCAGAGAAATTAAATGTTGCTACAAATGCTACAATTTTATTACTTCAATACAATTTACAGTTCAGTTTGCCTTCATATTTCATGATTTTGTCCATGTCCATGTAGGGTACTGGTTTGCAGGGACAGGCTGTGTTTAAGGAAAAGATGACGTTTAGGCCCCATCTCTACTGCTAGTCAAACCCATAGAAAGATGACACTATCCATTGCTGATCGTGTATCAAAATCACAGAAAATCCGTATTCTCCCTGCTGCTGGGATAGATCCTGAGGCCAAACGACATGAGCTGATAAAGGTACATTTGTGTTGCAAGACACTAATGGTTTCTTATTTCCCTGTATGTGGAGAGAAAAAACCCGTTGACAGTTCAGATCTTTTCCTATTGTGCTGTCTTTTTCAGTAACTTTGATTAGTAATGATTATGAATTCTTTTCCCCCCTACAGTTGTTTATCATTGTTAAATACATGTACCTTTTTATGTTTGGTTTAGAAAGAGGATGAAAAGCTGAGAGCTCAATTGCGTCTGGACAATCAGCAGCGTAGAATGCGAGAGCGAAGCCAGGCTAAAGGTCTTAGTGCGAGCTATCTCGAAGGTGATGAGGAAGATGAAGAACTGGAGGAGAGTTTGCTGAAAATCAAAAAGAAATACAAACAACAATTGGCAAAAGGTCAGTTGAATTTAAATTCTATTGAATCGCTGTGTCAATTTTGAGTCTGCACTGTATCAGTGTAATAAATTTTATGATTAGTAAAACCTTTATTTGATAAGAGTTTAAAAAAAAAACCCTGTCACCATCATGTACATGTACACCTAATTGCAAGAACGTTGTCATATAGAAAACAAAACTACAAAATAGGACTTACTTGCCCTATACCATTATGACGTAACGGCTTATTTATGAGGGGGACAGAATCGTGAAGAACAATAGAAATTTGAACTAAATCTGCTCTGCTGAGGTTCGCTTGATTTCAAATTGGCTAGTTTCCAGATATTATGTTCATTGATACTTTTCCCACAATATTTACTGTGTTTGGTGACTTTTATCACTTTCAGATCGTCTGTAAAATACATTTATTTGGGAAATCCTTTGTATTGTTGCTGTTTTGTCCCCCTCTAGCGACCATGATCCTTAGCGTTTAAACAATAGATTGTTTTGATTTGACGGTATAGGGCAATTAAAAGACAAAAGCAGAGCACTCAAGTTGAACTTCTCCTTTTGTCTTTTAATTAATTCCTATTTGGTTATTTTCTTTTTTATGTGACCATGTTGTTGCAATTAGGTGTATGTGCAATGGTTTTTCCTGGTTGTTTGCTTGGACCCCCTTGAGAGAGAATATTACAAACTTATTTAGATTTTATCTTCAGTCAGCCATTTGAATATTTTGTTGATAATTCTTCTAAAGTATTATTTTATTGTTTCTCTCAGGTCATTCTTATTCATCAGATGGAGGTGAAGAATCGTTTGATGTGGGCGGACTGGAGAGTGATGAGGAAGGTGTGGGGGAGGAGAGACTTATCAATGCCAAGAAAGGAATTGATGCGGAAGGAAACAACAAAGTAACACCTTCAAGAAAACGCACAAATAGTGAAGGAAGTATAAGAAAAAGAGAAAAAGAAAACTAAAAAGATTATAGAAAGCAGTGAAGAAGAGAGTGATTAGTATTGCCATTTGAATTCATGACAAGAAGATTTGTACTTTTCCTTTCAAGATGTTAAAAAGTCTTTATTTGATGACTTTGGAAGATATTCAGATATACAAACCATGAAAGCACTTTTCAAATTGCTAATATTCAGACATATATTGGCCAGATGAATCCAAGTATATCAAAAGTAAAGATCCTTGATAAACAAATTGATCTCTAGTCTGATGTATTTTCTTTGTTGATCAGCATGCTTTGCAGGCCTTCACTCATAATTTATCTCATGCAATATATAGTTTTTTGTGTGTGTAATAATCAATAATAATAATCAATAGCACATAACAATAATGATAACTGCGCAACCTGTGGCAAAGATAGACAAAGTAATAATATAAAATATAATACAGTCAATGTCATTAACATTGTCTAGCTAAAAGATTAGAGATTAACACTACAATAAATATCACTTGTCTCATCATAAATTATATTCGTTTTGCATGTGTAGAATTTAATATTTCAAAAGCAAACATCACCTCGGTGTGAGAACAGAATTTTAACAATGCCTGTTTTCACCTGCAGAGGTGATTAATTTATGCTTTTGAAATTAAAATTCCACGCCTGCAAAAGGAATATATTATGAGACACATGACATTCATTGTAGTGCTAATCTCTTTTTAGCTGGACAACATTAATGAGATTGAATGTATGTTGTTGATATAAAGTTGCAACCTTTTCAATTGACTTCATTGAAGGAGTGAATGTGATTTTTTTCTCAGAGCAGAGTATCTGATAACTTGAGAGAAGTTTTGGATATGTTATTTGTTATAAATGATTTCTTACATGTATCAAAACCCCAGGGGGGGTACTAAGGGGTATCAGTGACGGGGAGGTGTGAAGACCTTTTTTGGGTTTGAAATTTGCGGCTTGGGACTTTTTTGGGGTTATCAATTTTCTGGTGGACTTTTTTAGATATAAAAATTTTGGCAAGGACTTTTTTGGGGGTCGAAAAAATTGATATCCTACCGTTCTCGATTTTATGCGGAGAAAAATTGGACTTTTTTGGGGTTACGATTTTGGGCCGTTGGACTTTTTTGGGGTCTTGTTTTTCATAATGGACTTTTTTGGGGTTAAAAAGCTTTTTTGGGGTTAAAAAGTTTGGCCTCATTTGCACCTCCCCGTCACTGATACCCGTGAGTACCCCCCCTGGGATCAAAACAATACCAAATGCCTGCAAAGCATGCTGTTCGATCATCAGAGCCTTTACATGTAATTCACATTGTTGAATTGTAACACGGTTCAACTGTCAAATAGCCATGTCCTCGTCAAGATGGTGGCCTCCATGGAAGGCTCAACTTTCATGTGAATTAAAAATTAAGAATATAGCTTAAATTGCATAATCGTTGTCGGGTTGAAAATCATGAAAGCCATGACCAAAAGGAATTCTGGGAAATTAAAACTCTCAAATAACACCGTCAAATCATCGACCTTTTTATCCAGACTAGTAGGATCTTGGTTAAATAGCTCATATACCTTCAAAACTACGAGAACATTTGAATATATCTGTATGTAATGTGGGTCATGAACTGATTTCCCATTCATCCTTGCGGTCTCAGCTTCTATGATTTATGATTTTCAACCCGACAATGATTATGCAATTAGCTATATAATACAAATTTTTTATCAAGATGGATCTATATTTGAATATAATTTGGATTGCTCTGTCCAATATTGTTTTGTCTGAGCACTGGAGGTTTCCTTACAGAAACACTACTCAGTTCTTAAATATGAAGTTTG
Source organism: Actinostola sp. cb2023 (assembly GCA_033675265.1). Lineage (NCBI taxonomy): Eukaryota > Metazoa > Cnidaria > Anthozoa > Actiniaria > Actinostolidae > Actinostola > Actinostola sp. cb2023. Next base: position 453,933 of record JAUJYZ010001494.1, read on the forward strand.
TAGCCTACAATCTGTGATAGAAAATGATGTAAATAAATAATGTATTTTTATTACTAACCGTTACATAAGCAACTTGAAAGATCTTGTTGTACATATTACTACTATGCAGTCAATAAAATTATAACAGTGAAGACGATTGTTGCTGGCTCACATGTATCAATTTAAAAAGAATTCAAATCATTCATTGAACACATTTACAGGTGTCACTTGATCATTTCAGATGAATCAATGAACAGCTAACTATCATTAATTCGTATGTTTTGAGTGTCAATCAAAATCTCAATTCTCACCCACATACAGCTGGTTCCAGAGGCTTTGTCAATACAACGTTTGTACGCCGCAAAGCGGTGTCCCACGAACTGCGAAGCAGCGAGAAATAACAAAGCCTCTGGTCATAGCCGTTACGAATCTCACTTTCATGCAGACACCTAATGAATGACAGCCTTCAAACATGTCAGATACAATCGACCAATCAGCTAAGGGGAATCATCTTACAAAATTTACTGATTGGTCGATTGTATCTGACATGCTTGAAGGCTGTCATTCATGAGGTGTCTGCATGAAAGTGAGATTTGTAACGGCTACGACCAGAGGCTTTATTATTTCTTGCTGCAAAACGCCGAATCGTATTATAGTTTGACAAAGTAGGCCTTGACACAAATATCTGGATATTTTTTGAGATATTTAGAAGCTCCTGGGATATTTAGAAAAACACGAGATATTTAGAAAAAAAATGATATTTTTGGATATTTAGGACTTTAAAAATGTAATCTTGGGTCTAAAACCCCAAATGACTACTAAAAACGACCAAAACTCACTGAAAACTAGTGAATCCAACCAAATTGGCGCTACGTGATCCCTGTGTTCCTGGGATCGAGGTTGGGGCCCGCCCCGCATATTTTCAGGGCTCTCAAGTATACTAGAACTAGATGTCGCTGTTGATTAGTTTACTTCCAAGTTGTACATGACAAGAGTGCAATAATACTGTAACTGTCATGTTAATTTCTAAGATTCACCATGCAATAAAAACTGTTTTTGTTACAAATACATTAGAGACGCACGAGTAATTAAAATATTCTTAAAAATAATATGGATATATGGGGATATTTAGAGAATTTTTTTGGGATATTTAGAGATTTTTTCGGAAACATATTTAGGCCATTTTTCGAGATATTTGTGTCAAGGCCTATGACAAAGCCTCTGGAACCAGGGTATCACCCACATTCATATGATGGAAAAATACTGTACACAGTTAACACTTGGCCCGTGATAGCCACTAAATCTCAACAGTGGTGTCATGTTGCAGAACTTTGTGATATTTTGGGTGTTGATCAAAATCTAAATTCTCACACACATATTCATGTGAAGGAAAAATACTGTAGAGTTAACAGTTTGATAGCCACTAAATCTCAACAGTGGTGTGTCGTCACAGAACTTTGAGATATTTTGGGTGTTGATCAAAATCTAAATTCTCTCAGACCTGACACATATTCATGTGAAGGAAAAATACTGTACAGAGTTAATAGTTGTCCTTGATAGCCACTACTGTTGTGTCGATCATGCCACAGAACTTTAATTGTGATATCTGATAGTTCACTATATGTATACCCTGCAGTGATGTTAGGCCTAGGTCAAGTTCAGTTGGGTTAACTTACAGTTCTATATATTCATACTTGAAAAGCTGTTTAGTGAAATTTAAATAAATAAAAATAAATTACACTGAACGTAGCAAAATGACATGGAAAAAAATCATGTTGTCACTGATTATATTGTCACACTCTTCAGTATGTCTGAAATTTCATTTATAATAATTTTTGTATTATTCCAGATAAATCCATTGCCCAAATTACTTTACTGTAATTTGGATTGGAATTAAATGATCATGCATTTGTCAAGATCATAATACAACAACTAAACACAATCGAGGAATTTTCTTGTTATGAAATCATAAGGGTGTGTTCCACTTTAGTCTACCAATGTGGTGATTGATGGTACAGATTTGACAGATAGCTGATTTCTCAACAGACTTTGCTACTAGTAGATCAAAAATGAACTGAAGCCCTTATTCAATATGCTAATTATTGAAACTGATAAATTATGATTATCAGTTTGATTATTATTATTGCACAGACATATTGAAGTCAAATCTTAACTTATGTTTTGAAGAAATTACTAGCACAAGATGTTCAGTAAACAATATTATGATGATGATCATCTTGGTTGTTTAAAAGTTATGGTTGAGTAAAGTTCTGCTGTTACAAATTGACCTTCAGTGGAAACAATATAATGTTACAATCATCAACTGAGATTCACTCCTCAACAAGGGTCAGGGTCCCTAATAATCACCACAACATATTATTGTGAATTATGCATATATGTGAAATACATTATACCATTATTCAACAATAAATTTGCTTAATTTATTAGTATTGTATTACGGTATACTGCCTTTCGCTGGTTATACATACATGTAGTTAGGAAACAGATCTTTTCATTCTGGGCTGCTCTGAATGGGGATCATGGAACTGCATGCATATTAATTAAGTTTTTGCTTATTACAGTGAATTGTTATTGTCTAACAAATGGCAATTACATATTCAGTATATGGATCGAACTCCTTTGTCTATTACACGCATGTATTTAGTATCTTCAAAGTGTGGTGCTGTATGAACAATTTGAAATGTGTACAGACATTTTAAAAAGTCACATGGTCTCAATCTAGTGTAGAAGACAGGCAATACCCATGAAAAATTGCTAAGATCACATTACTGCCAGGCCACATGTTCGCCAGCACGTCAGTCATTTTTTTCAGATAATCGATGTAAACAAAAACATTACACAAATTTAGAGAAAAATCATTGAATCTGGAGATACTACGGTGACTTTTGAAGTCGTGTTTATCACAAATTGCCTCAGTGCTCCCAGTAATTCTCAGTGTAACATAATGACCAACACATTATGTATCGTATTTTTAAGACTCAGTGACCCCCATTTATGAGAGTTGAAATTACGAACATAAACTGATTTGAATTAGCAGATGAAATATTTTATTTAGAAGACAATTATGTCTTCAGTTAGTCCTAAATTATTATAGGCTTATCCAGGCCAAATATCAGTATATACAATGCTGAGGAAACGTCGAGTTAGAGTGTGTAGGAGAGCATTCAAGCGAACATATACTATACAATGTAGTCCAATGTGGTACATGTAGGTGCGAAAGATCAAAACATTGCTGAAAGGTTTGATGAAGAACACACAAAAATTATCAGAAAAGGCTCTAGGAGAAGGATAACAAACACAGATATTATGCACACGAAGTAAAATAATTTATATCACATTTTAAGATGGGCTAAGCACTATTTTCAATACACAGGGATTTCAAACTTAAGCGTTTTTCAAGTTGAAGTTTTGCGTTCTCACTTTTCAGTCTGTTTAGTTCAGTTTGTAATGCACGTACGAGTTCCTCACTAGCAGTACCACATCTGTCATTTGTACTATTACTAGTACCATAAGAACTAGAAGGAAGTTCATCAAACATGCCTTCTTTTATCCCATTGTCTGCACCGTGTATTTGTCGTATTTGTCTTTCCAACGCTTCAACTCGTTCCTCCAAAGACATACACTCGCGCACCAAATCATCCTTTTTCATGGAATACAAGTTCTCTGCATGACATTGCTCATAAGCTTCCGTAAAGTCTTTCTCGAAGAATTTCTGTTCATAAATTTCATCCTCTGGAAATTCGTTGTAATCCTCCAAGTCTGGATCGTCCAGGGAATGCGAGTCTTGTCTTGTACGTCGTCCCACGGAGTCTCCACTCTCATCCCCATCGCCCTCGCTGTCCATGTGTAAATGATTCCCTAAATCAGGTTCTTCACGATCGTGTTCGTCCATCAAAAACTGTGTAGTATTATAAGGAGCTGCAGGCCGACCTTTTTCGTTTGTGTACTGTTCCCGTATTTTATTAGCTTTCTTTGCATCCAGCTCGAGTTTGGCTCGCTTTTCGTCCCACGTCATTCTCGTGTAAGGTTTATATTTTTTCCGATTTCGGCGCGATCCACGCCGATGTTTTTTCTGAATTCGCAAAGGCTTGACATCAGAAGCAGCTAAGTTAACGACACCAGAGCTGTCAACCTGTTCGTCTTGTATTTTCTCCTCTACGTCCTTCTCAGCCATTTCTGATCCACTGGGTCCGCTAGTTCTCTCATCGTCTCCTTCATGCCCATCTGGCTCGACAGCGGCGCCTTCAGTTTCCATTTCTACGGCTATTTTATTGGAATCTAAGCCGCTTTTCATCGAAAATACACTTCCGAACTAATAGATATTTATCTTCTTTCGCCCTTACGGGCTAACACAGGGTAAAATGACTATTTTTACCGAGATTTTATTCACAAATCAAATAGCACCTCCAACGTTCCCCATAAACTGACTTGTTCTTGATGGCCTTCTAAGTTTACTGCTTGGATGTTGTCATTATTGTACCACGTGGGAACTATCTGTCCTCCTGATTGGTCAAATATTTCAGACAGCCAATCAAGTGCTTCATTCTCACACAATGGACTGCCGAATAGGGAAAGAGAGAGGAGTGGCATGGAGGGGAGAGGGGGTAGGGATTAATCTGCGGTCTACAGGTACTGATTGTTCCAAATAGCCACCTGAAAAGTGGCTTAAGTTGACCCAATTTGTATTAAAAATAGCGCAAATATATAGCAAACAGTTTCGATATTTTGTTCAGGAATTCTTTAAGGACTGTTTATTTTTTAGAATTTTGTCCCAAGTAGCTTTGGTCAGAGAAGTGGTTTATGAATCAATAAGGAAATAAGTCAAATTGATACAATGAAAAGTTGAACACTTCAAATTTGTACACAATCATGTTCATAAACAAAATAAATTTGGACCAAAGGGTATTAGTACTTCCGTCGGTTTTACCAAACCTTGAATCAGTGAGCGATGATTCCAAAATAATAACTTTAAAAGTGTTTACGACCTTTTGGCCCGTTACAACATTGTATTGAAACCAATATATGATATATAAGAACACTATTTACGAAAAGAGCAAGAAATGTACCAGTTAACTTAATCTTTCAAATTATAATCACGTTGAATAATTTTTAAAATGTAAACCGAATGAAGGAAGTTTGAATTTGTCGTTTACACTTTGTTACAGTATGTATGCTTTTATATTCAAATCCGTAATTCTCCAAGTATGTTAAACGGGAGTTTATTTCGTTATTAGTATTTTAATTGGATGTCGTAGGACGAATCGGCTAAATTAAACATGTGACGAAAATCGGTACTACTTTCGAATCGGTCGGGTATTTTAGGACTGCTCGAAATGCATGCCGGGATGGGAAGTTGTTGTACTCACTGTCAGTATTTCGTGTTGGGAGGTACTTATAAAGGGAGGCATTAATAAAGTTTTCATTATTATATTATACTGAGACAACTGCTAATCTTGTACAAAGATAAATACTAGAAACTAAATAAAGTTTTCTGACGTTCATGATCAGACTGAATGATCTCAGTGCGACTGGATTAACGTGTCGAAATCCGTTCATTGTTTTTCACACGGGGAGCACTGCACGCACTTGTAAAACACTGCTTCCACGTCGGCCCGTTTACATTGGATGAAGATTTTTCTGCAATTTTTTCGCGATATTTCAGCGCGGCGATCAGTCAACGGCGATTTCATTGCGACAAGTCGCGCATCAGTATAAACTCGATCCCAGCGGTGATTTTGCGGCGATAATCCAGCAGCCAATTAGTCGCCATTGATTCGGACATGTTCGGTTCGAGATTTAGTTCAATTTTGCAGTGATTTTTAATTTAAAAGTTCCAAAATCACTACCGTGCACACAGACAGCGCCAGGCACTACTAATACCACAGACAGCCCAAGCAATACATTTTTGGTGTATATGAACTTGTATGGGACGAAAAAATGCGTACTTTTTGTTTTAATAAATTTGAACATACCTTCGTACTGTGCCGTTGTTGTTAATAGTATTTAATGTCATTCTGTGTGGTCTTTAGCCGTTTTAGAGCAGTTATGAAATACTATTAACAACAACACAGTACCAAGGTATGTTCAAATTTATTAATCGTCCCATACATTCACTGTAAATCCATTCGTACACAAATGTACTGCTTGGGCTGTCTGTGCTAATACTATGCTTTCTGTTAAAGTGTCACGAACAACGCGCAAGTAGTTGCCGAGTAGTTTAAGGCGATGTAGTCGAATGTTGCTGATATGATAGTCATAATAATGGTCAGGGATACATTTATATATTACACGCGCAATTTGTAGTTGCAATAAATCCCCACTCAACTGATCGCGCGACAAAATTAAAGAAACATAGAAGTCTTGGCGACAAGGCCGAAAGGGAGCTTGGGTAATGATATTTGTTTGTTTCCCTCGCGTTACAAAGATTATCATCTCAACTAAAAAGTACTGTGGAACTCTTTTTAATAACATCAATTCCCCATGCACGCTTTCTTAGTTTCGATTCCTGCTCTTTTGTGGAAGGGAAAGACTTACACCAGCGACGCAAGCATAAGAAGCCTTTGGTGTTACCATGAAAACGGGCCCTACGCAAGCACAAGAGGCCTTATCTTGCCATGAAAACGGGCCTGACGCAAGCACAAGAGGCCTTATCTTGTCATGAAAACGGGCCTGACGCAAGGCATATAAGCGCAAGGATTTAAAACTTTTCTAGCAAGCTAGCTGGACAATTTTTACATCGTGATGACACAAGTTCTTACCGCATAAATGCGTGCGTTTACGCTTGATAGTGAAAAACAGGCTGCTTTAGAGTTCGACTAACGACCGGAGACCGAATAAATAGATGCATTGTCTATTCTTTATTCGATTCCCTACATAATATAAACTAAATATTAACCAATGTACAGCATCCTTCGAATAAAAATATTAATTAACTAAAACTAATAAAATGAGTTAAAATTTGTGAGAATATCTACACTAGACATTATGATCTCTCAGTCAGTAAAAATTCCTTTGCTTTGGAACCATAAATTAGACAGTCTGTTACGTTGCAACTATTAGAAAACTATCAAATATAAAATAATTCCGCTCGCTTACTAAGCAAAAAAGAATCAAAAACAGGATTGTTTCTGATCTTCTCTTCAGTTTACTGAAAAAGTTTAACAACAATTCATAACATACGCAATTGGTCAGAAAACCAGTTTAAAAGTGTTGAAAAATGGCGGCTCAACTAACTTTCTTTTTGGGGGTTGAATTTTATAGACTTTTTATCAAAAAATAATCTGCGGAATTTTAAAACCGAGAAGTGGACATCACACACACCGAGCTATAAAACAAGTGATTTACCCCATTTGCAATGATGCAGTAGTTACTGACATCAATTTTTTCTCTATATAATAAAGGAGTTATATGGGATTTTGGACATACAAATCTTTACAAAAAAGAGTAAAGTTTGACCGCTTGTAACTTTCGTTCTATCTACGAAATTCGTTTCAAGCTTTCCACATTTGCTAATTTCAGCAGGCTCGAGCATTTTGCAATTATGGTGTCACGTGACAGGTGACACATGCTCATTTTCGGCGGCATCGATCAAGATCAGTTTGACCGTCATAAGACTTTCTAATCCAGACACGCTAAATCCCGCTCTATAGAAACCTTCATGTCGAACAGCAAGCCGTTAAATGCATTCTCCACAACACTGACAGGGTATTGAACCTAAATACACTTTTAACAGATGAGGCCCAGTATTAAAATCCCTCTCCTCTCTGGGAAACCTCGTCACCACGCTGTCATCCTTGACTTGGAGGGCGGCAGACCAGGGGGCCCTGGGGACGAGGTCCAGACTGATTCAGTACGTAGAATGTTGGTAGAGGGTATACGGGAATGTAGGGCCTGACGTTTTACTCAGTCTCAACTTGAGTTATAGCGAGTTGTGGATTATATATAAAAAGGCGAATTAAAAAAACTCCATGTCTATCCCACATCTCGTTGTACGGTCGGCCATCTCTGCTTGATCCAAAACGAGCAGTCGGTATTTCGCTTGTCTCATCTCTAAGCGACGTGTTCTATGGTGACTATAAATACTACTGTCTGTCTGTTCAATCCATGTGGGACCTTGTCTAACGTTCAAATGAATTGACTTCATCGTTGAACCTGACCCGAGGACGGGACTTGTTTCTTGGGTCCTGTCGATCAATGGTAAGTAATAAGTACATAAAGATGCTGTGAAAACGTTTTCAGGAGAAACATATGGGTGTAGTTTGCACTATAGACCAAATGCAATAATGGCGTCCAAGTGGACTGACTATCCTCGTGTTCATGTGGAAACACAAAAGCATTTTCACCTGTATGAGAGGCTAGTCAGTCCAGAACAATGGCAATTGGACGCCATTATTGCATTCGGTCTATACATAACCACCACCACCATCATCATCATGAATGTCATGCCACCCGCCATCACCATGACTGTCACACCACTATTGTCATCATCATGACTGTCACACCACTATTGTCATCATCATGACTGTCACACCACTATTGTCATCATCATGACTGTCACGCCACCCGCCATGACTGTCACACCACCACCGTCATCATCATGACTGTCACACCACTATTGTCATCATCATGACTGTCACACCACTATTGTCATCATCATGACTGTCACGCCACCCGCCATCACCATGACTGTCACACCACTATTGTCATCATCATGATTGTCACACCACTATTGTCATCATCATGACTGTCACGCCACCCGCCATGACTGTCACACCACCACCGTCATCATCATGACTGTCACACCACTATTGTCATCATCATGACTGTCACACCACTATTGTCATCATCATGACTGTCACGCCACCCGCCATCACCATGACTGTCACACCACTATTGTCATCATCATGATTGTCACACCACTATTGTCATCATCATGACTGTCACACCACTATTGTCATCATCATGACTGTCACACCACTATTGTCATCATCATGACTGTCACACCACTATTGTCATCATCATGATTGTCACACCACTATTGTCATCATCATCATCGCGATCATTCTTATCAATAATCCTCATCATCACCATCATTGCCAGGCATAAATGGGAGTATCGTGTACCTCGTGGACGTCGGATGGTGTCCTCTGTAAGTGAGATGATCTTATACTGTCCAATAGATCTTTATCGACTTCCTGCTAGCAAGACCAAGTGTCAGAGAGATAAACATGGCAGTAATCAAAGCATTATTCGACTTACATCTAGTGAACTAAACGATATCTGACTCTCGCTCTTCATCTGTTCCAGACCAGTCATCAACCTGGACGATGGACAACAAATTAGGCATGGGTAGGTAAACATAACGATTTCTTTTTGTGTGTTACGGTCATTTTTTCTAACTACTTATGTCTATTTTCGATGTACAGTTTTGACAAAAATACGAGGGAAAGATCGTAAGCCACTCGGCACTCGTTCGACATTGCAAGGGGTCATTCGGAAAGACGTCGTGATTTCGAATGACTGTGAAAAACTTGTGACCGTGATGATTTAGGATTTGGAATGAATTCGTGTCGTGCCGTGCCCGAAATCTGCTCTAATCGTTGTTGGGTACAAATTCATCACAGCTAACCAAAAGGAATTCTGTGAAATCGAAAATAACATTGTTAAACCGACAATCGTAGATTCTTAGCTTGCTATAAAAAGGTTCTTGGATTTATTGCTTTTCCAGACATACTTGCGGTCTTAGCTTCTATGAGTTATGATTTTCAACCTGACACGAACGCTTATGCAATTACGGTGTAATTCCAACAATTACTTTAGCGAGATTCACGTATCTAAGGTATGACCTCACGATCCCTCTCTGCGCATGCCCTGTTATATATGCCATCAACATTCCAGTAACCATCAAACAAACCAGGGAGATATGATTATAAAACGGAAGGAAAGAAGACTGTGCAATCCACTTACTTTTGTAAAGTGAAGAGTGTACCAGTCACATGTTTACATCGACTGACAAGATTGTCTAGTTTTGAGGGTTCATCCTTGAGGAATCTGTAAAGGCAAAGAAACAATGAGACACAGTTAGCACGTACATCACTAGTGAACGGGTAAGACATGGATCTTACTTGTCTCCCTGTACAATAATGCTCAATTCTCCAGCCATTACGGACTTCATACTATCATGTAGTTCGGTAAATTCACCTGGAAAAATAATTTCATGTTACGTTACTCCTGTTTCCATAGTTACCATATTGCTACTTCCCCTGGATGGTAGATCACATAGACAGGAAGAACCCTAACCCTACCCCTAACGTAAGTCCTTCTGGTCTATGCAATTTATCCTCTAAATGGCTAGATGGGATACTTACTAGTCCATACACTTGACACAACATTTTAAAAGAAAAATAAAGGTACGTTTTAACCCATCTGTCTCTGCATTTGTTAAATTAAATGTTTTTACGCACTCGCTCGTTTTCTTTATTGGGTTTTCTGTGGTAACTGCAGCCATGGCATGCGTATATCTAGCATGCACAGCAAACACAATGCATGTGTCCTTTAGATCTGACTATGAGTACGAGATCGAGTACCAGTTTTGAGTGCGCGAAGTTTGGCACTAGCATTTCATAGTTGTGGTCACGTAGATTTAAACTTTACATTGTAAACAACGAGCATGAGCACTGGGCTAATTTGAAAAACTCCTAATCCTACTCATTGTCATACTCGTAGTCGGATCTGAAGTTCGCTATATATATCTCGCACGTGAACGAATACATTGTAGGCAAAGAAAAAATACAGTAGGGACTTGTGGCTAGTCCACTGCAGGTAATTAGCAGTAACCACTTCACCCGAGTACCCATACCTACAGCTGGTTGCATTGGGGAAGTGAGACAATACTCAAGACTCGATGCGCTTACATAAAACCACCATACCCTTACCGCTACACCCAATTGGACCACCAGACACCCCACCTGGTCATTCCAAACAAGCTACATATCTCATACTCCATAGAGACTTACTTCGTAGATCTGCTATTTGTCTGCTTATGATAGCCATTTGACTGTTCATACTTTCTACTTCCACGGAGCTCCCAATATTCCTTCTCTGTATCACGTCAAGTCTGACCATCTCCACTTCGCTTTCAAGTTCACTGTTCAAGGAAGCATTTAGAAAATGTCAATCAGTTAGAATTTTGATAATTATATAGGAATTGCAGGGGGAAAGTAATTATCTTTCGTCCGGGAGGCCGTGGGTTCAGTCCGGACACTCAGGGTCTTGCATAATTCAGGATAATCAAGGAGAAGCTGTTGCCTTCGTAATTACATCTACATATGGTTAGACTTTCACGTCCTCTTGGATTAGGATGTAAAAAGACCCTATGACCCTTCACTTCTTGACTTATATAAGGGGGCATTATAGAACCTGTGTTACTATTAGCATAAGAGTGTAGGGGAATGTCACTGGGTAACACAGCCAGGTCCCCCCAAAAACAACAATTTCATCAAATGTTGTAATAATAAAAAGACCACGCTATTTATTACTAGTCTGGGCATCCACCCCGTGCTATCTAACAACAACAACAACAACAACAACAACAACAACAACAACAACAACAACAACAACAACAACAACAACTTTATTACCTTAAAATGACAAAATATTTACAAACTTAGAAAAAAAGGTCTTGTCTCGGCTATGGAAGACTGGCTACTTCCCTGTAAATGTTTATTCTTATTCTTAAATGCTGGGTCAGTATCTGCACTAGATATGGACAGCACTACCTAACGTCAGCAAAGCGCACTAACCTGATTGTTCTGTTGATTTCATTCTTAGCCTTGATGTATTTCATTTCTTCTTCATGTAGTTTGTTACGAGCTGTTTGCTGTGGAGACTCCTGGGCAGCTGTAACGGAACAACGCGTTTAATATGCTATTTACAATATCACTTAAACATTAAAAAATCAGTTGACAATCAGTTGATCAGCAACGACAAAAAAACAAAAACCAGACAGCGACAACCCACAGGTAGCCTGAGTAACGATTGGAAGTGTTCTTTATTTCAGAAGACTGATGGAAATTAGAAAGTACAATAATAATACAACTTTATTATTTATTATTTATATATTTTCTCTATATATTTTTATTTTTATTTTTTTCTATATTTTCTTACTCACTTGTAAAGAGCATTGAGATTTATATGTAATGCGCTTTTTCAAGAATTAAATTATTATTATTATTATTTATTTTACAAGGGAATACATATTACACCTTCAGCTGAAAAACTTATGGCCCTTCTAATCTAAAAATATATATAATAAGTACAATATACAATATACAATAAGTACTGTGAGAACACCCTATAGAGACACGAACATATGTTTTCTATTTCTGTTATAGAATATAATCCAAATCCAAATATGACTATTTCTTCTAGCCATTTAAAACCCATTATGTTCCACCTAGTCATTCACCGAGGTTTCAGGATGAGGCTCCAGGGAATGTTTTTTTTCTGAGAAATTTGAATGATGCAATTCTGGACCAATCAGAGCGTGCGGATTGTTTTTACCTGTCTACTTTGGAAAGACTGGTGGACAAATTATGTTCAATTTCATTGTCATTACTTACCATTGGATAATCGCCTCATGGACGTGAGAATCTGGTCTTTAGTGTTATTCATCATTTCTTCAAAAGACTTCGCCTGGTAACTATGAATGTGCTTTAGTTGACCAAGTTGAGACCGAAGGATTTGGACGTCGTTTCTAAGATTGTTAGCTTTGGAGCGTAGCTTTGTCTTATCTACAACACCTCCACTACCCTGGAATACATGAATGAGTGTGAGACCCTTTTGAAGAAAGAACGTGTGACAGAAAGAATGGAAGGAAGGAATGAAGGAGGAGAGAGAGGAGAGAGGAAGATAGTAAGAAAGAAAGGAAAGAAGGAGGGGAAGACTGAAGGAAGGAAGGGAGGAAGGGAAGGAGGAAGGGAAGGGAGGAAGGGAAGTAAGGAAGGAAAGAAGGAGGGGAAGGAAGGGAAGGAGGAAGGGATGGAAGGGAAGGAGGAAGGGAAGGAGGAAGGGAAGGAGGAAGGGAAGGGGAAGGGAAGGAGGAAGGGAAGGAGAAAGGGAAGGAGGAAGGGAAGGAGGAAGGGAAGAAACCAAGTATTCTAGAGATTCATACCTCATATTTCACATGTACAGTTCCCCTGGACACAGTAGATGCTCCAGATACTGGAGTAGATACTGGTGAATGTCTGATTGGCTGCTTAGTTGGTGAGTGGAGGGGAAGTGTGCCATATTGCTGAATAAGACTCTGTTTAGCTCCCGATGGGCTCTCTCTTTGTAAGGATTGGCTGTATTTGATTGAAGTCTCCCTTGATACATTTCGACTTGATGCTCTGGGTGGAGGGGTGGGGTGGTGGTTGACTGGCTTTGGTTTCACTGTAGAAGACATTATTTAACGTACTGTAAGTTGTAACGACACAAAAGTAATGTTTGTTATCTAAGGCAAAAGAGGCAGTATTCAAAAGCCCATAGTCTTCGGGCATGCAGGCTCTCCTCTCCTCTCCTCTCCTCTCCTCTCCTCTCCCCCTCCCCAATCCACCTCCAGGACTGCAATCCCCATCCCCGCTAGTGAACTTTACATTATAGTATTACATTATAGTATTATTGACTTAAATGTTTTATGCAGTGCTTAGAAATTCCATTGACACTCAGCCTATATATCAAAGCTTAGGTTTCCTGTGTTCATCTCAGGAAGGTAATATCCAATGTAATTCTCCCCAGACTCCTCTCTTCCTGAGATGCCACAGGAAGCCCAATAAAGGAGTCAACAGAGGAGTTCAGAGTGATTATAAAAACCATATTGTGCAAGGAGAAAGAAATGAAGTGAAATAGACACGTATATAATGGGTGTACCTTCTGGGGGTGTTGCTGGGGTGTCTGACATGGACTCGGCACCTGAATCACTCTTCATTCGTGACCTATAGTTAGCACCCAGCTTTCCTACATAATGTGGGCCACCATTACCTTCAGGAGGGCCATGGTCAACAAAGCTGCTTTGGGAACTAGAAGCACTGTCATTTCTGATTGGCAGGCTGTCAAGACTTTCTGTTTTGGTAAGAGCTTCTTGTAACATCGACGTCAGTGAATCTAGCTGGTCTTCCATTGCTTGGTCTTTTCCAAGTCTGTATAGCATAATTATTGTTGGTAAAAACATACTTTTTTAATGCGTCAAGTGAATTTAGCAGTACTGTTTATTGGGGATCGATATCGGGGGGGGGGGGGGGGGGGGGGGGGGGGGGGAGAAATTCAGCCCCCTCAATACTCAATAAAGGCAAGTTTCCCATACATTTTTATACATTTTCAGGTGTTTTGAAGGCTTCAGCCCCTCCAATATGAAACTCGCTCCACGGTCCCTGACACACTGGAGGAAAACTGGAGGACCAGGAGAAAATCCCTCAAAGCGAGGGAAAGAACAAACTGACAAACTCAGCTCACATGACATGCCTTGTCCAGGAATCAAACCAGACACCACAGCAGTGAGAGGCGAGTACTCTCATGGTCACCACTTCTCAAACCTTTGCTCCCTATCAGTGTTTAATGTTCAGTAAATTGTCTCAATGGAATCTCTAACCTTTTCCTATCGGGTGAAAGCTGAGCACCTAGACCAGGAAGTGGGACTTTCTTCTTGTCCATTAAATGTCCTTGAGACACTGATGTATGTGTTACAGTGTGTGGTTTCCCACTAATCGAATGGGTTTCAGTCACAGTAGTTTTCCACTGATATCCTCCCCCATGACCACTATGCATTGGGTCGGTAGGCACAATATGGCTATGGTTTGGCTTTGGTGTACTTGTTACATATTGTAGTTGCTTGGCATGTACTGCTGGTTGAGTGCTGTAAGTTACAGATGTGCTGGTGGATGATTTTGATACCGGGCCATTTTGGATCGGCTTTGGAGCCGACTCCAACATTTTCAGGTGTGTCTTGTTAGAAAGATCGCTGTAAACAAAAACAATGGTAAACGAACTACTTGACCTTTTGTCCTGCTGGAGCAAGTAACTGGGTTTGCATTAATGGGAAGGTGGGTATTTACTCTGGGGCTTCGCATACGATTTCTTGAGAAATCATTCATAAAGCTGCCAAGAGGGTAAGCTGAAAAAAATAGGGCAGATGTACACTTGTCAAAGTTTCATTGCTCAAAGTGTACTTTGATGAAACTATTTCTTGGTGTAAACCACATTCAAATACAGTCTCTGATCAAACACTGTCCTATTTTCTCTGATCAAACTCTTTGTCATGTGTAATGACATGTAAAACTTTGATCACACAACTTTGACAGCATAAACTGGCCTTCCTGTGTTATTCTTACGGGAAGAGAGAGCATGACGAGGAGGCAGCTACCAAGTGATCATTTAAAGCATTTTAATAATGATTATAGACTTACGTTACATCCTCTAGTTCATAAAAGATGCCACATGATGGGTCTTTGATGTAGATTGTCTTCCTATTGTTATTTAGTTCTCGTTTATACTTCTCAGTGAAAGTGTTCTCAAATAGGTTGTGTACTTGGTCTACTTTATTCATGTTAGTAGGAATCATAGCTCGCTTGATCTCATCGCCCAGCTGGAGGTATATAACACCTGGAAGAGGTATAAACAAGGTATAAGGTAATTTTGTCGCTTGGTAATAGTTAGTAATGTAGTTCGTAAGGTTTCATCAAGCGTAAAAAGACTGAGTAAACAAGTTTAAGTACGAGTTCTATTATCAGTTACATATGTACTTACAATGTATAGGTGGATATAAACATTGTCATTGTCATGCTAATTTGCTGTCCATTTTTACAATGGGTTTTGTCAACCTGCTTTGTTAAATAAGCCAATGCATCTCTTTTTGGCACATAACAATGGTTTATTAGTCACATTGTGCTTAGAATGTATGATTCACAGTTATGTAATCAGAAAAAACACCTTGGTGATTCCAACAATGTTGTTATTAATTTACACTAATTTTAATTTGAGGAAACCATGCAAACACTATAGATAGGCGACTAATGCACTAAGAGGTCATGTGACCCTATCTCCCATAAATCGAACAGCAGTGTCAAAATGAACTCCAGAAATGGAAAGAGCAGCTCGAAGCAAAATCTTAGAAAACGATCCATTTTATTTTTTTAGTCATTTTTCCTGTGTCAGACATTATGCGCTGAAACTTCGCCCTTCTACTAATTTCGAGCGGCTCTTTCCATTTCTGGAGTTCATTTTGACACTGCTGTTCGATTTATGGGAGATAGGGTCACATGATCTCTTAGTGCAAGTTGCCTATTGTGCATTTACTGTGGAGTTATTAAAGAGTATATATTCTATCAAAACAATACCATGAAAGTTTCGAGTAATTCTACAAAAATGTTATAGCCACTTGAAATTACAATTTGTTTGAGAAATTCATGTTTGAGTCGCTTGACAATAATATTGACTTGATGCATTTGTTTACAGTAACTTTACAATGTTTTCATTTAAATTGATGGGTTTTTGGTGTAATACTAAACTATATGTAACATATTATTGCTTGATATTACATTCACTGAACTCATAGTTTTCCTTGAGATTTTTGCATTTGGTCTATAAGCTTGTTTATCTAAAGAATCTATCATTCTCTCTAACCTGGGGTGTTGACTGGCTGAGGGGTCTCCTCTTTCCTGGGAAGGGTTGGGTATGCTCCTGGGGTCTCCAATAGTTTGTCATAACGTTTTTGTGTTGGTGAAGATGGAGACGGAGGTCCATGCTGCAAGAGAATGAAAACAACAATTCACATTATTTTAAAACAGAGAAGAAACTGAAACTGTGGTTTAGCATGGGGGGGGGGGGGGGGGGGGGGAGGGGGGGGGATCATTCACACCTCTCCGTTGCTTTTTTATTATTTGACCCCCTGAGATGGTAATCTGGCTGGCAAGTGTCGGCAAGTAAGTCCATTTTGTCTTCAAGCAACAGGTATTCAGAATGAATCTAGATATAAAATACCATTGTCAGAGCAAGTAGACTAAGTTTTTACTGGCTGCTATGTAAAGTGATGTGAATATATACTCTCTGTAGGCAATTCTACAGTATTCCACCAATGCTCAAACACTACTGTAAGGCTTGAAAAGACACATTTACTGATGTCTGAATAATAATATAAGACTAAAGCTGGTTTAAGAAAAAATAAAATAAATAAATAAATAAATAAACACGTAGTAGAAACAAATCATGTCTGAATATAATAATATTATTAATTTCTTTATTTCACTCACCATTTCTTCTTGTATTGTTACAGTAGCTCTTCCAGCATTACTTGGAGCATTAGGATTCAAACCAAACCTTTCTTTAACCATTGCGATGATCTGCTGTCGATTGAGTGTACCGCCATGACGACCCTCTGGGTCACTAGAGTATCCAGCCATTCTTGCCTTTGTAACATCATCGGCAATCTCAGCTCCCCCTGTAGTACGGCGACGAGGACGGCGGCCTTTGCCATAGCCCTCAGTGTCACTGAGTGTGGCAGTATCTGAGATAAACAATTGAGGGACAACTCAATATCACTGGAAAGGAGGTTATAACTAGTGTGCAGGTATTAACACAATAACAGACTGAATGCTGGACTATTACAGCGCGAAGCTTCCAACTATGATCGTCTTTAATGTATTCGCATACTTTTGTCTCGCCATCCTCCAATTAGCCGTTAGATCAGAGATAAGACAAGACAATCCTGCAAACCTGATTGGATAATGGCCGAGACGAAAGTATGCGAATACATTATAGGTGGTCATAGTTGGAAGCTTCGCACTGTAAAGTGTCAAGGAATCAATATACATGTAATGTACAGTCAATATCACAGTTACATGAACAAAAAGTAATGCACATAGCTAATTGCATAATCGTTGTCGAGTCGAAAATCATAAATCATAGAAGCTGAGACCGCAAGGATGGATGGGAAATCAGTTCATGAGCCACATTACATGCAGATATATTCAATTTTCTCGTAGTTTTGAAGGTATATGAGCTATTTAACTAAGATCCTACAAGTCTGGATAAAAAGGTTGATGATTTGACGATGTTATTTGAGAGTTTTAATTTCCCAGAATTCCTTTTGGTCATAGCTTTCAGGATTTTCGACCCGACAACGATTATGCAATTAGCTATATACAATACTTTGAATATTGTAGCAATAAAGAGCCAATCTGTGTGTGTATCTTTTTCTCTGAAGAGCTCTTTCAAACACACACTCCATTGTTTGAATATTATAGCAACACTGAAGAATATATGTTTCTTTTTCGAGGAGTATATTTAATGGAGCAGGCTTTGTTATGAGGAAGCCAATTAAGGCCAGTATAAAATGATAATTAAGTAAGAAATGCCTGACACGTGTATAGTGTATATGCCTAGTGTATTGAAGACTGTTATGGCTACTAGCATTAAATGGTTAATTAAACCTGAAGACACCAATGATATTTAATAATTGCCTACATGTCTGATGTTACTTTATTATGGCTAAATACACAATGTATATTGTTTCACCCAGCAAACACTAGTTTGAGAATATATGTACAGGGCCGTAGCTGCCAGTACGGTTGGACCAGACCACTTTTCAAATCACACAGGGTGTTTGGGGATGGTGTGTGTCTTGAGTGATTATATTATTTTTTCCCGATTTTGAAAACCGGACCACTCAAAAACTGGCAGCTACGGCACTGATGTATGTGGACGACCTTGAGCTTCTAGCATTGGACTATTCAGTTAAGGATGCACAAATCAGTTCAGCCTGGTTGATAATCTTACTCGTTAGAGTGATCTCTGATGATGATGATGATGATGATGATGATGATGATGATGAAATTTATCAATATTATGTATATGTATATATTAGTATTTAGGTTCAGATTAGGGATATTAGGATAGATATTTATATATATTTTTTTTTAAGATTATATTTATATTTTTAGATTAGAAGGGCCATAAGTTTTTCAGCTCAAGCTGTAATATGTTTTTTCCCTTGTAAAATAAAGTTTATTATTATTATGAGTTTGACTCATTTAGAGAGAAGAGTTTTGGTTCAAACTCATCTGGCCCCAGTTGTATGAAAGGTGGATAGCGCTATATACATTGGATAAATCCTTATCCAGTGGATAAATAAATTGATGCTGTTATCTAATAAACGTATCCACTGGATAAGGATTTATCCAACGAATAGCACTATCCACCTTTCGTACAACCAGGGCCTTGGCGTTCATCTTAGAATTGCACTGTGACATTTCAATGGAAAACCATTGAATAATAATGTAATAATATTAGCTGTTCAATTTATATACCTTAATTAATCCAAAGCTAAAACAGGTAAGATATATCAGTACTAAATTAATTTTCTTAATTTGCCATAATAATTTCATCAGGTATAATTGTGGCATTTTTTGCAGGTTAATTGAGAATTCAGCAGGCTAAAATGCTCTAATTAAAGGCATCAATAATATTACTATTGTGAACAATAGTTACAATAGTTTAGACAATAGTTACAATATTTAGATAAATCAAAAGTAATCTAATAACTACTGGTATGAAAGAAAACAATGAAATAACAATCTCGCAAACTTGTTATTATTGTTGTTCGAAAAGTTGCTGAATTGCTATTGTAATATTGAATGCATTGGCATTTAATCTAGTGTTTTGTAAAGTAAATTACTACATAATATACAGTTAATACACATATAGTTAGTAGCTCAATTACGGGTGATTATCTATTCAAATTAAAATAATACATGACGTAAGCACAATTTGTCTGAGTAAATGCTTCTCAACATAACCAAGATTAACCTGGTTAGTACGGTATGGTTAGTACGGTATGGTTAGTACGGTATGGTTAGTACGGTATGGTTAGTACGGTATGGTTAGTACGGTATGGTTAGTACGGTATGGTTAGTACGGTATGGTTAGTACGGTATGGTTAGTACGGTATGGTTAGTACGGTATGGTTAGTACGGTATGGTTAGTACGGTATGGTTAGTACGGTATGGTTAGTACGGTATGGTTAGTACGGTATGGTTAGTACGGTATGGTTAGTACGGTATGGTTAGTACGGTATGGTTAGTACGGTATGGTTAGTACGGTATGGTTAGTACGGTATGGTTAGTACGGTATGGTTAGTACGGTATGGTTAGTACGGTATGGTTAGTACGGTATGGTTAGTACGGTATGGTTAGTACGGTATGGTTAGTACGGTATGGTTAGTACGGTATGTACGGTAGTACGGTATGGTTAGTACGGTATGGTTAGTACGGTATGGTTAGTACGGTATGGTTAGTACGGTATACGGTTAGTACGGTATGGTTAGTACGGTATGGTTAGTACGGTATGGTTAGTACGGTATGGTTAGTACGGTATGGTTAGTACGGTATGGTTAGTACGGTATGGTTAGTACGGTATGGTTAGTACATCCCCCTCCTTAAATAAAGTTATTGTATTGTATAATTTGTATTGTAGTCAATGAATCAAGTAACAGCAGTTGACTTATTTAAAAAATGGTGTGAAATTCATACAATTTATAGAACAAAACTGTTTGACACATACTCTAATTAACTGAGCATCACTACATTAGGTGACATGGGTTAACATATAACAACTGTTTCAATCAAGGATAATATGTTTCAGATGTTAAAGTTAAAAGCAAGTAAAGGTTCTATATATCTACAAGCCAATTACCTTCATAGAAGCCTTCTGGATGGAATGTCACTACTGAGTAGCTACAAGTACTAGTGATTGAGTCTGATCTAGATCTTTCCATTTATATCATATATAACAGCTTAAATTCTACTGACACAGCGTCAAAACAAATCACTATTCTCATCATCGATGAACATCTTGCACTTATTAAAGCCTCTCTTTGGCTGTGTTTAACTTCATTTGAAAACAACTAGCTGTAGACAGCTTAAGACTGTTAATCCTTCGGGATAGGAAGTGTAAGATGATCCTTGAATCTGTTGGAGATGTATGTCATCAGTTGTTAACTGAACAAAGTCATAATTATAAATAGTTTTCTTGAACTAATGTTGGAAGAAGCTTCTTCAAATTAGTAAAACAACGGCTTGAGGTTTATCTCACATCAGAGAGAGAGATATAATGATTTGTCTATGATATGGATACAATAGATGGGCTAGTTATGCTCTATTCTTTTCATCAAAGTAATGCAATATCATTGATTTAAGTACCTAAGTGAATGATCTAGTCATCCTGATCACATTCAAATACCCTACGAAGTAGTGACTATTGCATGCTATTACCTTATAGACTATACAACCAAATCCTTTTATATGAATTATTTAGGCAAAAACATAGAAATAACTACAATAATTATACAGATTTGTTTCTAGGGACTTCAAGTACAAACTATGTAAAGCAATTAATTCCACATCAGCAAATAAATGAATAATTATATGAGGTAAAGATTGTTTATCAGCTTACAAACTAACATCCAGTTTACAGGAATGAATACAGGTTGTTCCAAGTCAAATATTATTCACGCAAGAAATGAATATTTAATATGGGTTTAAGGTAAAAGCTTGTATTTTCCTGTCATGGTTTATTGGTTTTAGATGAATCACAAGTAGTAGAATAGCCCCAGGCAAACAAACAAGCGATAATGCATTGAATTATTAATGACTGAGGTATAGTTGTATAGCTGTTGAGTAGTTAAGAGCATTTTTATAGTTATTTAATTGCTTCTTTGCACTATATGTCAGTAAAAATTTTTTTAAGTATTTCATACACCAGAAGTTTGATAAATGTCTACATTATTTATTTTTTCTCTGCTTTAATAAAAATTATTTTCTTTCAAAACATCACACAAACAAAACAAAAAAATCCAAAAAATATTTTCTTTCAAAACATCACACAAACAAAACAAAACAATCCAAAAAATAAAAATTTACCTAACAGACTATGTACTTATTGAATGAGTGGGAGGGCCGGATGGAAAAATATTTGGCTCGAGGTCATGGAAGAATGACCGAGAGCCAAATATATTCCCGACCGGCCCAACCTAACTCATTCAATAAGCATTTTATAATATAAGCATTTCATATTGACCATTTTGGTACTAAGCATCATTCAAGAACACAAACGCGCGATTACGCTAGAAGAACTAATCAAAACATTATACCCCCCCCAAAAAAAACTTTTGTTCACTTTTGTTGTTCACATTAAAAAAAAAAATTTTGCTGCAAAAAAAGCATAAAAAATTTCCTGACAAAAATCGAGCAGGGCCGGAAGGCTTTTTCCGGCCCGGGTACGTCAACACGTCCGGCCCTTACCACGTGACGTTTTCCCAATGGCTTTATTAAGAGCGCACGCACGGGGAAATACGGGTCATATGATAAAATAAATTACTTACCCTGTGAGCAGAGTCTTTTTCCTCCTCCAGGCAAGAGAAGGAATCTTCTTTCCTTCTCTCGTCCAGAGGTAAAGGGAGACTCTGCTTACAGGGTATATTATTACTTAAAACAAGTAAACATAATTATGAATAAATAAATGAAAAATTTTGAAATAAAAAGTTGCAATGAATGAATGAATAATAATAATTTATTCATTCATTGCAACTTTTTAAAATTATTTAAAATTATTTGAAATATGTTGGATCAAGGGAGAGTTCATCCCTAATTTAAACTGTGATCCAACTCGATAAATGGCAATTTAAATCTTTGATAAAAAGATGTTGACATATCTTCTTGATTTTACGTTTATTATCAAACTGTTGGCCCACAAATACACAACATTTGAAAAAAATAGAAAAAAATGTTGAAACATCACTTAGGCCGTTTTCATTCTGAGCGATATTCTGAGCCCTTCAATATTATTACTTGATAAAAAGGGTTTCAAGTACTACTGGCTTTCAAACCTCACTTGGCAAAATCCTGGATCTGCTCTAAAAATCACATAAGTACCGTTTAGAAAGAAAGTTATTTTAAAATAAATCAATTTTTAAAAGATGT
The DNA here is from genome assembly GCA_033675265.1 of Actinostola sp. cb2023. Lineage (NCBI taxonomy): Eukaryota > Metazoa > Cnidaria > Anthozoa > Actiniaria > Actinostolidae > Actinostola > Actinostola sp. cb2023. The sequence continues at coordinate 476,939 of JAUJYZ010001494.1, forward strand.
AAATATAAATACCGCTTAGCGTGAGGTCCGTACGGGAAGTTATGGACCAAGTTTTTTCGCACGGCCTCATGACAAGTGGGAGGAAAACGAGGATCATTAACTTCCCGTACTGCCAGAGCAAGCGAGGTTAATAAGATATGAAATAAATTTTATTATATAGCTTTTCCTTACGTTTCTGTTTTCACCAATAAGAGCGTGCATAGTATCTGTGCTATATAATAATATTATTATGGTCCTGCTGAATTCAATATGGGTATAATATTTATTGACAAATGAGTGGGTGCGTGTACCTGCTGATGGCTACAACCACAAAAACCTAGTGAGCCTTACAAATCGTTGAAATATTTTATTGTATAGCCACCAATAACACACTTATCCCACAAACAAATACATTATATAAATAGCCTAGCTAGGGATGGCAAATGTTTATTTATTTATTTATTATTTATTTTTAGGGATGGCAAATGGTCCTGAAAATTGCTACGGGTTTCAGAAAATATATTCAGAACATTACTTTCAATAATAACAATTACATTCAAGCTACATGCACTGTAGCAAGCTTGTGTGGAGAGGGGGAAAAACACGACACAAAAAGTGTCTGCAAAGGAGGCTGGCTACATGCACTGATGATAGATCAAAATATTCGGTTCTTTTCTGATAAACCCTTAAAATTTCACTTAAGGCTTTTACAGTATTCACAGGATTAAGATTTATCTGCTAGATATAGCAAGCACCCACCCACTCAGAGTACTGACATGTAGGGTTGTACAGATAAAATATAGATTATAGATTATAGTAAAAAAGAACAAAAAAGGAGACAAGAAAAACTGAGAATAAAAGGATGAGAAAAACGAAAAACCATAGACTGCATGCTGTTTACCATACTGTAACCACACTCAAAGTGAAGTACTGTCTTGCAAAATTTTACCACAGGATTGAAAAAAACATTCTGACAATATACTCGGTATTGTTCATATGACGCGACTGGTAAATAAAATAATATCTTTGGTACTTTTATAAAAACATTTTCTAAATGTTTTCCTGAAGGTGAAAGATAAGTAAAGGATAACAATGTCACCTGTGAGCACAGAAAACAATTGCATTTGTGAAAATCCTAATTAAAAACATATTTGCCACTTTGAAGGAGAGTTCCTTTCAAAACAGATAGACTACCTGGAGGTTTTCTTAAAATGCTTTTTTTCAATTAAAGTTTCATTTAAAAGAAACAAAATTCATGCAATATATATTTCATGTCTTAAAAATATAAAAGGATAAAATCATTTCTGATAAAAATTAACGATATGTCACACAAATTAAAGGTAAATCAAACAGCTGAAAATGTTTTATGAAATGAATTTTGTGTACATGTACCTGTATACCCTTGTTTTACGTGTACAATTATTATATAATAACAGCCAAATTCTATAGTATAATGTACCTTCAATTTCATCTCTTACAGCTCGAAACACATGGCCCGATCCAAACCTGTATGTTTCCTCATGTTGGTCTACTCTTTGATTATGAATATTAGATGATCGCATGTTATGAACATGAATCCCAATTACAGCATTGGACTAAACATTTATGCTTCAATGCAACAGAGAAATCCTTGGTTGGTTTAAGTTAAGCCATCGTAAATTCAATCTTAGCCAAGCCGAGGGTACATTATGTCAAATTGTGTAGGAAGATTTGCACATTTCCTGTGTGCGACGCTGTCAATAATTCAACTCACATGCAAAGATTACCTACAGAATAATCTAATGCCATATGAATCTTCTAGATAAGCTATAGCTCATCAAAACACAGCTGCTAACATCCATATGCATTATGGATATTTAATGAATCACAAACAATAATATAATTACACCTATGATGTATAATGAAAAACATAAAATAGGAAAAACAACATTTGAAGGGACTTCATTATTGTATAATGTCAAGGGAAATGCAGAAATCATCATGAGGTTTATGAATATTGTATGATCTAACGAATTAGTTCTTGCTATAAGGGATAAAGCAACTATCTTGGGTAAAAACAACAATATAAATAAATAAATAAATTTATAAGGAAATGGATGTGTATTACTACTAATGAAATAATGTAAACTAATGAATAGCAATTGAAAGATTATTAATCAAACTCAACATATAGCATGGCTGAAAATACGGGTATAATGAACAATTGTTATAAAGTTGTCTTATTCTCTCATTTATTTAATTATTCTCTAAATAATTCCTTATATTTCTCTCTCTCTCTCATAACTATTTGTGTTCCCTTTTCAAATTCATTTATTTGTTTTTAACTGCATCTCATTATCTCATTCCCTACATCATAGTTTTTGTGTATTTTCTTCATCATGAATTTTGTCTTGGAAAATCAAGTTTCTTTCATGACAATAGGATTAATCACTCCAAACTTGATGAATTAACAACACACAAGCAGAAAATGTTTATTCAATCATTTGGTCCAGACAATATGATAAGACTGCTGCTTGGAGGTTGTCATCAAGTCTAGATTACTAAAGCCCAGTAGACTTTCTTCAATCAACAAGAAGATAGTCTCCTTTGCAGTGTCGTAACGCAATGCGCATTGCGTGACGAGAGCATTGCGTGACAACACTAACAATGGGTGTGAAGGAGACTAACAAGAAGGCTGTAATGACCAATGTGCTGACCCATTATATTGAATGAGTATTGAAATAAATGATAAACTGTCATAACTCCATTTACTTATGATAAAGTAGCAAAACTAAAGAACCTGCCCACAAGGATACTATTATTAATTATATACCAATATTAGTTGAAGGGATTGTAATTTTAAAATAATTAAAGAAATGAATAATAGAATAAAAGGGATAAGATAAAGAGAGGGATAAAGTAAGGGAATGAACATAAACTAGAACCTTTCTACAAGGATACTATTTTTAATCACGCAAACCTCAAAGTACAATATAAAGTTACAATGTTTATTACTGAAATAAATCAGCAAAATGACAGTTTATTTTTGAGAATTTCAATTTTACTCTACGCAGTCACATCAGAAGTTATCAGAAGTCCCTCGAAAGGTGGTATGTCTACTGGTGTTGTGAAGAATAACATCAAGATATATGTCACAAATTAGAATTACAAAATATTGTCATATGAAATGAAGATTAAAGAGCTTTTAGCTCCCTTACTCATCCTAAATCAGTTTGACAGTGGTATTTTTGGACTGATCTTTAGAGTGAATCTAAACAGACATATGTGAGATGTGAAGCATGTGTTCTTTACTGCCATGACAACCAGACACAATACTGATTCATTGACTGGATTAACTGTGTTTTATAAAACTAACAAGAACAACAAAATAGATGCTATGAAATTAGAGCAAATAACACTTTGACCAGAATTATATTGTAAATTTGTTATTTTGAAATAATTCAAAAATTAATGAATAATAGAATGAAAGGGATGAGCAAGCATAAAGAGGGATAAAATGATAAATGTATATGAAGGGAATGAACATAAACTGAATCGAAATTTGAAAAAAAGAAAGAATGGAAGAAAAATGAGAGATGAGGAAGTGGGAAGATAAAAAAGTGAGAGAAAGAATGAACAGAGGGGGAAAAAGAAAGAAAAATCAAACATATAAAATTATTTGACTAAATATTCAACTTTAAAAGCCATGTGGTATTTGAATGTTATTGTACAAAGAATAGATTGTTTAGTCTATATATACATAGAAATAGTAAAATATTAATACACTGACAATAACGTTGTTGGAAATGAACATGATCAAAATAGTCTACTGACTCATTATTGCAAATCTTCATTTTAGAATACACATGACATATAAAGCATTTTTCTTGAATCAATAGACTTGAATCAATTTGCATAAACTGAGAAAAATTACGAGTTTAGGAAATATAACCCAAAAGCCTATCAATTTAAATGAAATCACTGTAAAGTTATAACCATTTGAATTCTAGCAATTGCATGGAAACGAGGCTAGTCAGTCCAAAACTCAATTTCCCATACAAATCTTTGTGATTTCAATTCGCTATAACTTTTTACATTTTTGTAGAATCGCTCTAAAATTCAGTAGGTTTGTTTTTGTTATTATACTCTTTGAAACGATCAATGTACTATATTACTAACTACACAATAAATGATATTTACTGATTCCGCCATTATTGCATTCGGTCTGTAATAATTGTACATGTATATCAAAGGTATCATCTACATCAAACTAGCAGGACTTCGTGGCTATTAATATAAGATCGGCAGGAGTGAGGCAGGGTGTAGGAATAGTCATGTCACACATACATAGCTTGAGAAACAGCTGATGTACATATATGTACATGTACATGTACATGTACATTAATAATGTTATTTCGATATCATTTCATAATAACAATTTATTTGAAACATAAAATATATATATGTTATATTATAAAGCAGTTTCATTGCCAAGCCTTATTCACATGGATCAACTATTAGTGGATTTTTGGACAAATAGTATAATGGAGAGAACTTAAATATTAAAAAAATTAATGATAAAAATAATATTTTAAAATATTAAAAAAACCTGTCGAATAGTTTATATTTGAAAGTCAAGATAAAGCTGTACACGTGTAAGTGCGATTGTAAAATAAACAACACAAATTATTGGCTACAAATTGTTGTTTTCTCTGATGAAATTCGAGTCATGATTTTAATTAATATTCAAGGAGTCTAATTTCCAGGAGTCTGGCAGTTGCCAATTAAGGTATCTATTAGTCAACGTTATATAACAACTTGAAAAACGCAAAGAATTTGAATTGATAAATGGTTCGCAGAAAGTCCAAACGCGATCAATGTCTAGATGAAAAGAATAGCTAATAAAAACAACCAAATTACCATTAATTTGCCTATTGTTTCGCTTTGTTCTTCGAAGGAGAAATCGATAAAAACAAACCGAAGTTTGTTAGAAATCTTGAGTGCTTCGAGTAATTTTTTTTTCATTGGGTAGGTTTTGAATTACCTATAAATAATTCCCGCTATTATCAAGTTATTGGTGCTTACATTTTTCACGAGTTTTAACACCGATCTGACGTCTGTTTACAAAATATGTGACTCAAGGCTGGATAGGTTTACACGTATAGATAAGCCAGTATTGTACGTTAGAAAACCGTAGCTAATAAATATACGTTACGTTACATCATAAAAAACGGCCAGTTATAATTTAGGAGAAAGATTTACATTGTAACCCCGGCTATATAAAAGATGTATATATATTTATCACAAACTTTACGGATCTAATCAGACATAAACAAAAGCTCCAACAGAACTGTATGGAGAGATTAAAAATAATACCTAAAAAGCCACTTCGGCAGAACATTTACTTTGGCTCGATGTCGATTTAGTGGACAAAAAACGTGTTGATTGAATCGAGATCGACCTCACAGCTCGCTTCTACATCCAGATAAATTATAGCAAAGAAAATATACCTAAAAATTGTTGATACAATCAATCGAGCAATTCTGACCTTGAATGGCAACGGCAAGCATTTCCACTCGACGCTAACTGTTCTGCGATAAAGAAAACTTTCGACTCTACCAGGAGAAGAGATGAACAAATTGCTAATCTAGTCACGGCCTAAACCGGTAGAACGGAAGGGAAGGGTTGACAATATCCTTTGTGGTTTTCACCGAGACAATCGGAATATAAAGAAAGGTGACGAATTTGAAAAAACAATGACCAAAATATTGTGTGATCTGTAATCGTTCTTTGGAAGTGGAAGAGGTGGGAAGTCTGTGTTTTCATTCTGAATCAAGACTTTTGGTCTATATGACGCAATGTACGTCTTGTACGGGACGCATTGGAAGTGATTCTCATATATTTCGGCAATTAGTGAATAAATACAGCATCGACGAAGTTGGGAAACTGTCAATTTAGGATGTGACGTTCAACAAACCAAACGACGCGCAACATAGACAAATCATGAAAGTTAAGAATACAAGATGCTGTTACAACGTTTAGGTTCAAAACTTTACGAGAATTAGCATAAACTTACATTTCTGTCGCTGTGTAAATCGTACCAAAAAAGTTTCATAGTCTTGATGGCTCATTCTTCTATTTCCGTGAGAAAGCCCTTCGAGTGGTGTCGCATGGAACGTCAGGATCCCATCGCTCGACCTGACACTCAAATGGATTCCTTATCGATGTATTGTTTTCACTTGCGCCGTCGCTGTCAGCACTCTGACTGTGCGGCTATTGACATAGGAATCGGGTGGTCAAATAAAGCGCTGGTCTGAGCATAATAACCCGCGAAGAAATCACATCGCTGTTTACAAAACCGTGGTTGCACACTACTCCTCTGGGGGGAAAAGCTTCGAAAGTTACCGCGCAAACCACGAAATTGGCATAAACTCACCACGTTAACGAGTACAACCGTGCAGGTGTAAACATAGTTAAATATGGTAACCAAGTCACGACAGAATTTTTAATATAGTTTTTTTTCCCATCACCATATATGGCAATCGATAATCAAACTGGCGAAACTGGCATATTTCTCGCTTTGACACTTTTTCGGCTTTTTGTAATAAACTCGATATTTGTTTTAACACTATTTATTAAATCATATCTTTCTTCTCCATCTGTTGCGAGGCTCAAGTTGAGACTAGTGCGTGCGTGGGAGTGTTTTATTCAACCTATTCCATTCTAATCTCATTCTTACCACGTAGTTAAAGAGTGATTCTTCTTACAGGGCCAATGACCCGTTAGACGCGGATCGTCTCCAATAATAACCTCATATAAACAAGTCAGCGAGCTCCGTACTCCAAGCATGTCCATTCCTGGTTTTCCGAAATGTCAAAATACAGAAAAAAATTCAAAGGGCTGTTTCTTGCTTGTAGTTTATGTGCTGAGATTAAAAGTTTTCTTGAACACTAAGCAGGTCGTCTATGACGACCGAATGTGATACCAACAAGTCCAGCTTGTTTGAGGTGTATGTGATCGTGGAGAGCAACACAGAAGGCAGAGAAAAATAGGGCTTCGTCAAACTGTTTATGGAGAATGCACAATAAAGACTTGCTGGCAATCATAGTGTCCATCACGTACACAGTATTTAAAGAAAGCCGGATAATCCGCATTTCATAGCACTCGTTAAAAGGAACCCTAAAGTCCCTTCGACACAATATTTTGAGCATAAATCTTATTTTTCTCTGGCAATGAAACTTTAACAATCGCCAGGGCGCGAGTCTGCGCTCAGCAGGAATTTGGTACCTTGGGGTTTCAATGGCTTATTAAAGTTTAATTTAATTAAGCTCACAAAACCACGTCAGCTATAGCTAAACAACAGAGAGATAAACAAAACATGGGTTTATATATTATTTATGAAGGGTTTATCTCGTTATACAGGCATTGATATAGGAGAGCCGTTGCTCAATCATTGTACATGTTTATAAGACGATTAATAAAGTGACTCATTAATACCTTCCTTATGCTTTGAAGGACTTGTCTTGTGTTTTTCTTGTCCAGAAAATGAGCGAGCACGTCTGACTTTCACCCCACCAAACAATTTCCCCTTCAAACCTGAAAACGCAAAGAAGGCATGTTAATACCACGGTACGGTACACGCGCAGTCATGTTGAAGTCTTACACGCCTTAGTATATTGGCTCTAAGGTATAGGACAATACCTGAACGTTTCCGCGGAGAAGTGGGCTCTGTAGTAGCACTCATAGTTTCAAGTATTAATACAGCTAAGTTAGCCAAGAAAATCTTCGAGTTGGCTCCCAAACATTCAAAGGGAATCAATGAGTCGTAAAAGACGATTATGCAGGCATAACTTCAAGATCCAGTGGCGATACATACAACAGTTTTCTTACACTGGACGTACGTAAAAAGTTCAACTCGGACGCGCTGTGTCTCGAGGATCGTGACGCTAACAGAGGTTTTGATTGGGCGTCATAGAGGTCAAGCAACTATTTGATATGTCGGTAATTAACCAGTACACCTATCAAGTACTGATCGATTGTTCTACTACTTCTACACTCAAGGTCCATGCATGGCTAGTTCCTTTCAATTTGACCAACAAATTGTACAAATAGGAATAAGCTTTGATTTCAATCCGAGTCCCTAAAGGAGTTGCCACACACATCAGTCACCGAGCGATACTCGATGGACAAAGATGGAGCCAAAAATCTGACATGATGTTGCACGGCTGATAGTCATATAACGGATGCCGTGCGTTCTGGTTTTCCTCAAATTTCTGTTCTTTATTTATCGTAAACTAGTGACGAGATATTGCTCTCAAAGTTCCGTCGTTCTTTAATCACGTTATAGAATCACTTTAACGCATCTCAGTAGTCTCAGTGTGCTTCACCCATCAACAGCGAGAAGTTTAATTCCGAGAGGAGTTGAGTCCGCGCGACAGACGAAGACATCCGCAGTTTCATTGTCGCTGCTACCCTCGCTCTCTAGGAATTCTAGTACTTAAAAAATAAAGAGGTCAAACGATATTTGATAGATAGTGTAAATGAATTTTTTATTTTCAGCGCAACAAATTCCTGAATGAAAAAATAGACTGACCTCAGATCGAGCGCGCGATTTCACCAAAACTAAAACAGCATGCGCGCGCAAGTTTTTTCTAAATTTTGTTGATTCTTACTTTCCCAAGGTAAACATCCAACACAACAACCACACGTAGCCTTTGATAACTTTTGTTAAATAAACTTTCGAAACTGTAAGAACAATACTTTTCAAGAGTAAAATGACAAACGACAACATTTTTTACATATTCTCTTGAAGCTTTGAATTCAAAGAAACAATCGTATGTCTCCAATGTCTCCATGATGTCAAGTCGACAAGAACGAAAACGGAACGGGACTTCCTCTAAGCCGGTCGCTAGAAACACGGTACGGCTCTATTTGTCATGAGGAAAAAACATTGATCTACTGCTACAAAGCACCTATGACGTATTAGAAAAGATAAGAAGTATATGTGATTGAATGACCGTAGCTATCATAATCTTAACAATCGAAAATACCCTCACACCCCAGATCAGGAATGTTGCGATGTACATTTCCCCCTACGAACAATAGGAGGGTAAATAAGGAGGGGATATGATACATCTATATCAAAACGAAACGGAAAGCAAACAAGCAAGTATAAAGCAAGCATAAGTAAGTAAGCAAGCAAGTAAGCAAGTATAAGTATGAAAGCATAAGCAAGCAAGCAAGCAAGCAAGCAAGCAAGCAAGCAAGCAAGCAAGCAAGCAAGCAAGCAAGCAAGCAAGCAAGCAAGCAAGCAAGCAAGCAAGCAAGCAAGCAAGCAAGCAAGCAAGCAAGCAAGCAAGCAAGCAAGCAAGCAAGCAAGCAAGCAAGCAAGCAAGCAAGCAAGCAAGCAAGCAAGCAAGCAAGCAAGCAAGCAAGCAAGCAAGCAAGCAAGCAAGCAAGCAAGCAAGCAAGCAAGCAAGCAAGCAAGCAAGCAAGCAAGCAAGCTTGGATGGTCGAGTGGTTATGCCTCTCGACTGTCACCGCTGTGGTGCCTGGGTTCAACTCCTGGACCGGCGCTTCACTCCGTGTGAGTTGAGTTTGTCAGTTCGTTCTCTCCCTTGCTTCGAGGGTTTTTCTCCAGGTACTCTGGTTTTCCTCCCTCGATAAAAACGAACTAGTGTGTACAGAATATCAGAATGTAGTTAACAAGCGAGTGTGAGAGTCGTGTCCCCAATTAGCAGTACTCAGTACTGCTAAATACATTGACACGGTAAAAAAAAAAGGTGATTAAAAGTAAGTAAGCAAGTAGAGTAAGTAAGAAACTGAAAGAAAGGGTTTGAAGCAGGCGACACATTGCAATTCCAAACTTACTTGAGAATAGAACAAAATAAACCTCCCTGCCAGAGATATATAGTAACTAGTATCAACGCTGGCAGTCTCATTCAGTCAATTTGTCTAGACGACACTATCATTTACTTTATAGCATGTGGGATCTGCGCAAAAGTCTACTGAGCATGCGTAATACTTTTATTATCTTTTTAACGTTAGCTTGAGAAAGACGGTGATCTTTAGTAATCAGTTCGCTATACTGACTAGACGATCAATCTCTGTCACCTAACTTCTACGCGCCAATAAAGTAAGAGGCGCATAAGGCCTACCACCACATCAAATGCAAGCCGCTCAAGGCGAGCAAAAACCATTGGGATAACAGCCCGTGTAGCAGCTATACAAAGCTTGTATATGACTTCACTGCGGTCCGACCTTTCATCGTGATAACAACGTGAATGGTCTCATAAAACAGAAGCACTTCGTACCCTATAAAAGCTAGAAAGAAACAACAACAACATCAAAAACAACAACAACAACAACAACAAAACAGACAACTGAAAACTCGAGCCCAGCTGATGAAAAGAAAATGAAAACAATCAAACGAAGCGCCGTTTTTCCTAAAAGTCATCACTCAACGCTACAGATCACAACAATCCACACAACAATCCATATATCATTTTATCTTCGAAAACAAAATGGAATTCAATCAGTTAGTCGGACATCTTTGTATAAGACTAGTGTAGAGCTATGGTAAAACGAACAGGATTACTGAGAGATAGCATGCTAATGGCGTCGTCATAAGATACAAGTGTGAGGGACCTTATCGCAGATAGAAGCGATAAACGCCCTCACGCGCTATACACTGCATGTATAAATCTGTCATCTTAGATCGACATTACAGAGACACACCCCTGGAGATTCATTAAAACAAGACGCTCAATGAGCGTACACTCGGGCTTATGACAAGGACAATGTCAGTTGCGTGAGGAGAGACCTGACAATGACTGACAGTTGCGTGACGAGGGAGACTATGTATATACATGTATGTGTCGAGTTCATTTGATTTGCCTTTGAGTTCATTTGATTACCTTTTGACTTTGAGTTCAATTGATTTGATTTTGATGAGTTCGTGTAAAGGCCCCCTCTCTAGCTTCAGATCCCGAAACGTCGAGTTTGGAATCGAGTTCGAGTTCGGGTTCGAGTTACGGTTCGAACGTCGAATAAAACAAGGACATCTTCTTCAATACAATATCATTTCTCTGACGTCATGACAATCAGTGACAGTTGAGTGACGAGGGAGACCATGTGGCGGGTGAGTATGTACATGATACGTCTTGAGGTTGCATAGGTCAGATGGTTCTGATAACGCTCTCACGTTTGTTTTTGTTAAATATATTTTAAGCGAGCTTCTAGTCCTTCTACCACTTCTAGTCATTGAACGATGAACTAGAATCCTGACCTTTAATAGCTTGAAGATCTACAGCTGCTTTCAAAACTAAGATTCAAATCTACTTGAGTCCTGTGTGTCGTTTGTTTTTTTCTTATCTGCTGAGTAATCTTGAAACTCGATACGATTAAATACGTCGCATACTTTCGTCATTCTTTGACCGGACTACGACGACGACGACTACCGAAAAACGCATTTTATAACTCGGGCTTCCTTCGGAAGTGCCCGAGTAAAAAACATGTACATTTCGTCTCTGGAAATATCGGACTTTGATTCAATCCATAGGATAATATAATAGGATCAGATCTAAACGTGCGATTCCATAGGGAGGGGCTGTGTGGATATCAGTCATTAGGAGATGAATAGTGGTTAGCTAACAGATTTCATTGACAAAAGCTGTCGACTATTATATGGTGAAAGTCACTCGAGGGCAAGTGTGCCATGGGTCGGCGTCATGTGGTTCGTTCGTTTTGATTCATCTAATCGTTCCCATACTGTCATTCTTTATCGCCTGCAGCCAGGACTACGATAGACGGTTGTATACTACACATACACAATCGCTTTTGGTTATGTCTGGATCATTCAGATCATTCTCTCAAAATAGTATATGTGCTGCACGTGCGCAAATGCTGTTCATGAGCACGCAATGATTGTAAATTGTAACCTTAAATAAAGGGGTATTCTAACTGAGACGTTTATCTTGTTGACAAAAACTTGATACGACTACTAACTACTCTGATTAGTAGTCGGTTACGACGAGCGGTTTATAATATTATTCGGACAACTTGATTTGATTTTTTGTGCACGCCTAGACGCATGATATACCCGAGGCTATAGTCCCTACTGATGACAAAAGACCAACAGACATTACAGGTACTGGAGAGCTGCTTGCGTTATCTAAATTACGTAAAGGCAGGTCAGGGAGTGTTGCGTGGGGTTCCTGTGGCAAGGAAGATTTCCCACTGAACAACTTCCAATGTTTTCCTCTCGATGCCACAGGAAGAGACGAGCGGCATCACTTGTTAGGAGCGGAAGAGATGATCTCTGGGGTATACAGGAAATGACGGGGGAGTTTTAGTAAATATTTTTATCAGGAAACAAAATATTTTGGATTTGCAATCGAAAAGTTTGCACTTTACGAAGGTTTTCCGAGATGCACGAAAACCGCGCGGGGAAATGTACTACACGTATACATCGTTCCAAGACCGAACTGCATTATGGTAACAGCTTGAATGGCATGGCATGTATGCCGGAAATATATCATAAAATTTGATGTAAAATTTATCTTGGCATGTTGAATTGGAAATAGGCACAATATCATAAAGGCTTTCATACCTTTTTAGCTATTCAAGCTGTTACCATAATGCAGTTCGGTCTTCAGGAACGACGTCAGTATACCACTAACGCGATGACGAAGCGGCCATTTTGTTTGTTTACCTCTACTCTGGGTCTATGAGCTGATAGAGATCACTAGTAGCGAACCAATCAGATTGCAGGATTTGCGATAGATCACTGGATGGTTTATGCTAAAGACAAATATCCTCGAAAACGTTTATTGAAATAGGTGTATATTGTTGATTTGAAAACGATTTTTTCCCTCCGATTTGGCTTTTCGAAAACGCTTTCCAAAGTGAACGGATAAACACGATGAGTGGATGGGAAATTCGTTTTACGCGTATACGTCGGGTCTAACTAGTCAACCTAACAAACAACTGGGTTGATAAATATCTATGTATAAACAATATATAATACGACGCCTCAACGAACAGGAAAATTGAAACAAAACAAACCATAATTATCATATTAATTAATTAATTGTAGATAAGACTTCAACTTAATAGCATCAAATGAAATAGGCAAATAGAATATAGACCCCTGTTTGAAATATCTGCCCAACATTATATATTGATATCGATCTGATATTATCTTAAATAACAAATCAATGCGGTATAAAGATTAATCGAAATCTCCAATAAACAATATTAATGCTTTTTTAAAGTAATTGCGGTCTGTAAGTCATGATATGTATTCAACCACTTTAGAAACCTTTTCTTTAATAAACTCACTGCTTGTGACAGTGACATACTGCTACTGACTCAGCATCAGTACTATTACAAAGCGCATTCCGTTTATAGCATGTGTTGATGGCGCTCACCTTTTGGGGAAGCTGGTGCTTTGGGGGATGCTGGTGCTTTAGGGGATGCTGGTGCTTTGGGGCTCTTTTCATCTTTTTCCTTAGTTTCCATAGTAAATTTTTCAAAATGTTCCAGACTTAGTACGCCGGACAGAGGACGTGTTCTAAGTTCGATAAGCCTTTACTAAGTGATCTGTTGACATAGTTTGTTTCAAAGGGCCTGCAGGCATGCTAGACTCTATTGTTTCCATTCATTTAAATTTATAATACTTAGGGGTCAAATTCTTAACGACTGTTGTTATGCCTCGTAGGGGACCACATAACATTGAGCTATGCATATAAGGAGCCTATATTTGCAAGAACCCTAACTGATTGATCCTAATATTGTAAATATGAACCTCATATATTATCCATAAAATAGGGTGTGTCTCAATGTGCCTCAAAATACAATCCTCCCGTCCCTTCCCCCGTAAACAGATTTGAGAGATAGAAAATGAATTAGGAGATACCAATCTGTACCACAACAAAAGAACAACTCACGTCGAATGTAACAACAAACACACTCAAAACTAAATTTACAAAGAAAAATTTCAATAGGTCATTTATTTATTTAGTAACTAACAAAAAAAGCTAGATAGATAAATTCGGTAAATGTCTGTTGTCCCTTTCCCACTCCCCCTAGAGTTATGTATCAAAACAGTTTCGTATGTTTGACGGAGATGACACGATCTTGCTAGACGACGACCTCACTAAATATAGACAAAGCTCACACCCTTTAGACTAAACTAAACGTCTTACTAAAATAAATCAAGCATTCCGTACATTCTGTACACGTGGTGACGTAGGATACAGAGAGTAGACCCAAATATGGGCATTGCTACGGCCCGCCGAAGAGTTATACAAAAGTTATCATCGTATCATTCTCTTTCCTCTGTGTCTGTGTAATAGAATTGTAGTATGCACGAATACAACACATCTGGGCAGTTGTAGATGCCGCTATGCACAATATACACCTATTCCAAAAATCATTGTCCCCGCCGAAAGCAACAAGCTGACGCCCGCAAAGGACATTGGGACTTTCTCCTTATTCATTTATTCATCCGTAGACATTTTGACAACATGCATTTTCAAATGGCCGAATAGTTCCAAATGATTGCTATTCAACGCTCGTAGGGATAACTTCTCAAGTACCACGGATAAATTAATTAATTAGGAGATTGCCAAAGTTCTTTGCGGTCATCAGCTTCTTGCTTGTTGCTTTCGGCCCGGACAACGATATTTGGAATAGGTGTAAATTCTCAGATGACCAGCGTGAAATGGCGGAGAATTCACTAACCTGAATTCAAGGTGCGCACACACGATGCAACATTGCCGCAAACGTTGCAACGTGCTGCAATACACCTTTTCCGCATTCGCTTCGATGAACACGAACAATGGCTTCAGATCGAGATTGGGGTTGACAAGCTACAGTAATTGTCTACCCAGCCTCATCCTGGTGCTATTGTTCGTGTGCATTGGAGCTGAATGCGGTAAAGGTCTATTGTTGCGGTCAAGGTTGCGAGCCAGAGGGGACACAAGCTTAATTGCTGGTCATATTGTGCGCAATGTTGCAACGTGTGTCCGCCTTTTTGTGTCATGTGAAAACGGGCCGACGCAAGCACAAGAAATGAAAGCATTGTGAACATTGCGAAGAAGAAAGAAAAAGTATTTTGTTCATTTTTCTGGGCATATTCGATACTCGATGGATGGCCTATTATTGTTCATATCAAAAACAATATCGCTAATCTTGTTAAGTTGAAAGCTTTCGCTGTGTACAGAAACTTGATCGCGTTTGATCACGTGCTTACGAAGATTGTACGAAGATTGTACGAAGGTCACACGAATATCCCATGTGCTTTGGGAAGCTTTGAGTTGTTCATGTAATGTTTCAAAGCCGAGAATGAGGACTAGACGGGGTTTCCAGTCCGAGGCGAAGCCGAGAACTGGAAACCCCGTCTAGTCCGAATTCGAGGTTTTAATTATTACATGCAATGGCCTAAAGACAATAAATAAAGAATTGCAAGATTTTAGCCCGGAAAAGCAAGAATTCCAGTCTGCATATTCTCTGCTCATGCGCAGAGTCGAGGACATCGTATCCCACATGTGTTGGACTCTTGAGTGGCATGAAGTAGAGCCTGCTTTCAGATTACCGTGATTCCTGGAACCGAATCGGGATAAAATGTGTCCGAAGTGACTTTTTCTCCCATGTCTCTTGTATTTTTGCCGAGTTTTCTAGGAGCATTTTACACTACTTTTTCTGTACTAATAAAGTATTTTCCCTGTTTACAAGTCACATACAACTGCAAGGTAACTCTAACAGCGCTTATATGTTCATTTGAATACGATAATCCACTGAAATCGCCCACAAGCTTACCAATCTCGAAGCGGATTGGGCTTCCTGTGTCAACTGAACGATCGTCAGTTTCACAACGTTTGGATTTCGCTTTTAAATCATGTCTTTGTGTCGATTCTTGGCAATTTTTTCAGAAAATAATAAAGATTATGAGTTGTTTATCACTTTGTGCTATTAGTTGTCTCAAAAAAGTATCAAAAAGTTGTGTTTTGGGGCCGTAGATTGGCCGTAGTTCTCACGGCTTCACTACGTCCCGACTACGTGTATAACGAAGGGCATTTTTATCGTAAACAAGACGCTCAATGAGCGTACACTCGGGCTTATGAGAAGGACAATGTCAGTTGCGTGAGGAGAGACCTGACAATGACTGACAGTTGCGTGACGAGGGAGACTATGTATATACATGTATGTATGTGTCGAGTTCATTTTTGATTTGCCTTTGACTTTGAGTTCATTTGATTACCTTTTGACTTTGAGTTCATTTGATTTTGATGAGTTCGTGTAAAGGCCCGCTCTCTAGCTTCAGATCCCGAAACGTCGAGTTTGGAATCGAGTTCGAGTTCGGGTTCGAGTTACGGTTCGAACGTCGAATAAAACAAGGACATCTTCTTCAATACAATATCATTTCTCTGACGTCATGACAATCAGTGACAGTTGAGTGACGACGAGGGAGACTATGTGTCGGGGGTGAGTACATCGTACATGATATGTCTTGAGGTTGCATAGGTCAGATGGTTCTGATAACGCCCTCACGTTTGTTTTTGTTAAATATATTTTAAGCGAGCTTCTAGTCCTTCTACCACTTCTAGTCATTGAACGATGAACTAGAATCCTGACCTTTTAATAGCTTGAAGATCTACAGCTGCTTTCAAAACTAAGATTCAAATCAACTTGAGTCCTGTGTGTCGTTTGTTTTTTCTTATCTGCTGAGTAATCTTGAAACTCGATACGATTAAATACGTCGCATACTTTCTTCATTCTTTGACCGAAAACTACTACTACTACTACTACTACTACTACTACTACTACTACCGAAAAACCCATTTTATAACTCGGGCTTCCTTCGGAAGGGCCCGAGTAAATAGAATTTGATTAACAAATCACACATGAGGTTGAATTAAGAAGACCTTTATGCATACCTTGGAGTATTTTCTCGGCAAAAATCGAATTCTAAGAGATGAAAATTGCTCCTAGAAAACTCGGCAAAAATACAAGAGACATGGGAGAAAAAGTCACTTCGGACACATTTTATCCCGATTCGGTTCCAGGAATCACGGTAATCCTTAAACTCTGACTTGGCTTATTCGGACAGAGTGGTATTGCCTCTACTCTGTCCAAGGTCCGGATGATTGTTATATGAGGGATAAGAACTCAGGAAGAGTACTTTGAAATCCATCATTTCAAAGTCCTTGGACTTTGAAATGCATTTCAAAGTACTCTTGAGCGGACTTTCCGGGGTTTCAAGGTCCATCATGTGACCGGATTTGATGCACCGGATTGGCTGGTTACCTCATGAATAATTAATGAGTTTGAGAAGTAGCGATTCATGTACAGAGTTTAGTTCGGAAGTTTATATACAGTCACCTTTGAAATAAAATAGTTAAAATAGGAATGAAAGGGTCTAGTTATTCTACACGCTGTTAGTAGACACTGAATGCCTACATCTAAATCATTTACAACAAATCAAATCCACTAGAAATGACTTTTCAAGAGAAACCAAGAAATAGCCGATTTGTAAATATTAATGTTGTTGTGATAATGAAGATATAAACCACGTACGGTACATTAGCGCAGCCATTGAGTACAATTACCGCATTCACTAAGTGGGATAAACCACCTTAAAAGCTTATGGAGAGTAAACATCGTTAGTGTGAAATGTAGAGTACCACTTTACTCGGTTCTCAGTGGTAATTTATGCGGATTTTAAGGTCAATAGCTTCATGTTATCTCACCCGCAGGATCACGTCGGCATACCGCATTTCTTCGAATCAACTTCCACGCTCTAATAATATAAGCGCCTCCCTAAATAAGTACCCACCCTTTCAGGCAATAGCACTTACCCACCCACCCCTCCCCCATCAATTTCCCAATCCGGGTTAACCATTTTCTGTAACGGAATCGACCTTGTGCGGCAGGATTAGAACAACTCAGTGGCTGATGTACTGCTGGGAGGGAGAGAGAATCCCTTTGAAGGTGTCTGACAACTCATCCTCGGGAACCCATGGGTATATTCTGTCACGTATTTTAAAACATCCATGGGTTCCCGGCCCGAGGATGCTGACTAGTAGGACTGTGACCATGTCATCGACGAGGGTGACCAGGACGAAGGGGAGACAAACATTGTGTAACCAAGACTAACGTACGAGATAACCGAACGAAAACATTTCTACGTCTATTTATATAGTATGGCTTATGTAATAAAATATTAATAAGTGCTCGGGCGCTTATTCGCGGAAATACGGTATTATCCACGGCTTATCAAGAATGGGAAGGAAATCCCCTGGTGTGATAAATGACGATTCTACCACCATTCTGTGCTATTGCCGTTTCAATCCACAGGGAATCGTAAAACTGCAAACAAACTAAAGGGAAAAGTGAGGGTGAGAAAAAGAGGAAAGGGAGAAGTGTTATGGGAGGAATAAATAGAAGAGAAGAGATAGGGGGAAATGAAGTGAATAGATGGAAGGGAAAAGAGAGAAGGGAGAAAGAAGTAAGAGGAAAGAGAAGGTAGAAAAAGAGAATGGACAAGGGAGACTAAGAGTAAATGGGAACTTGAAGGTGGGAAAGAGAAGGAAGGGGAAAGACAATGGTGCTTATTTAAAGGAAGCGGCTTGATACTGAGTCCGCTAGTGGATTGTTCCTGACCACTGCAGAATACATGCCAGGAGACAATGACATCCAAATGTCCATAAATGCTGAAAACGTTTTCAAATACGAATACTGCTCCAATTAAGATCCGACCTCTTGGCTGAAGCCGAAGGACCACACAGGGGTATAATTGTGACCACAACGATAACAATCCTTCTAAACCTTTTAACGACTTTTGGTCCATACAATATATTTTAGTCAAAGGAACGGTTGGCCGAGCACGCCGACAATTCTGTTTCAAGAAAGACAAAAATTGAGAAATTAAACGTGGGGCCTGTAATGACGTAACTACTTATATCAGGTGTGTCCATAGGAACTAATTAACCATGTAATCCTAAGTATATACGGTCATATCCTAAAGATATAAGACATAAAGATATAAGAGTCTAAGCGATAAATACCTATACTACCACGGGCGTCACCCTTCCGTTATATACAGCGAATTGCGGTGTCTAGCAGACAGAACGACCGACATAAATTATGCGGAAAATAGACGGCCGACTTTGAAGTCAGAGGGAACCTTTCCTGTTCAATTGGACACTGATCCCGGTGAGAGGGGGAGGGGTACTCCCATAGATTTATAAAGTTTAAAAACTAAACTTCGTCAGTTAATTAACCATAGTTCGCTATACGTTCGGAACGAAACTCAAGGCCGTCATGTTTTTGATAATGTATTTACGGCGTTCATTACATCAATGTTTATCACAGACAATTAAAATGTGCTCAATTTGGACCAACAACATCAAACACAAATTACTGGTAAATTACTTAATCTTCCTAAGTTAAACAAGCTTCTTTTATTTGTTTAAATCAACAAGTGGGATTCTAATCTTAGCACGAAATTGTTGTCACTGTGCACTACTGTACTTAAAGGCATTGAAAAAATATATATCCATTGGACATTCGAAATGAAGACATTATGAATAAAAAAGGAGATAAAAGTCTAATGCAGTGTGCACGCAAATTATTCGCATCAAAACACAGATCGACTAATAATTAAATTAATACATTAAATTTGAAGTTGAACGTAGAAACTAAACTATAGTGATAAGTTTATAATTTAAACATACCGTTTTTGTTTGAACCATACAATGAAAATCTATTTCTTCTTCTTATAGTATCGTCTACGACAGGCATGGTAAATAACGTCAATAACCAAGGCTAGTAATTCAGTTGAATTAATAATTACCAGTGACTAGTGAGTAACAACAGTAAATGACGTATGGTTGATCCAAGAGAGACGACAAAACACCTTTGAACTACCACAGTAACCGTCTAGGGATTGTACAGTCTGTAGAATCAATGAGTTGAGTTGATCACAAGATGACGAGATGACGCGGGCGTTCATTGATTATATTTACGCTGTGGCACGAACAGGAAGAGACAAGTAGAAGGGCTATAACACGTACTTCCTGTTTGGTTTCTACCTAGCTCAAGGCATATTCGTTCTCATTCAAGTGTGGATAAGTACGAATAGCCATAACGACTGACATGATCGTTCAGTCGACCTTGGCTGCTCACCGTTGGTTACGATATTGAGCTTCGGAAGAACATGTGTACAATATACGTGGCGTTAATTACAAAGACTAACGGCACTGCATGCGCGCAGGAAGTTCAAGGTTTTTTTTGTAGAAAATGAACAATCGGCAAACGAACAAACAAACAAAGCAATGAAATAGATATAGAACGGATTTGAAAGTGAACAAAAGAAAAAAAGCAGAATAATCGAAGAGGGTCATGCAATTTCAAAACTCATAGCACAAAAAAATGATTTTCGTAGCTGGAAAGAGCTCGTTGAAATTAGTAAAAATGTGAAGTTTGGAAAAGATCGCTTCACAAATTACGAAGATATGAATTTTCAAAAATCGAAAATTTTATATGATTTACACTGGTACGCAACTACTGCCTGCCAAAAAAGGTTTTCATCAGTACAAAATTTCGATTTTTTGAAAATTCATATATTCGCAATTTGTGAAGCGATCTTTCCAAACTTCACATTTTTACTAATTCAACTAGCTCTTTCCAGCTATGGTAATCATTTTTTTGTCCTATGAGTTTTGAAATTACATGATGATAAACCCTCGTTAGTAAGGAAAGAATGAGAGAAAGAAAGAGAAAAGAAAGAAGAGAATTCAATTGCATTTAAAAAAACATGTAACTATGAGATTTTAGCTGAGTTCTATAGACACACTAGCATCGGGCAGTGTTGATTGGATGAGAGGCTTCAGAACTAACATAAGTAGTACTGAAATTGTTGCGTCCTCCTATAGTTTGTATCTTTGATACTGATAGTTATCAATAGATATGTATGGCAGAGCCATGCCACAAAGAAATTAAAATGCGCGATATTTAAAAACATCCGAAAAGTTTACGCAACTTCGCGTAGGCGTAGTGTTGACTTTCGTATCTGATTGTAACTAGTATCATTTCAAATGAACCCTGACAAAGTTTTGCTGACATCAATAATTGCTGTTTAAGAGTAAAAGTTATAAAGGCTCACTTTCTCTCGATAAAGAAAAGATTCGAGTCCTCAGGAATTATTCTGATATTAAGTGATCAATAAACATCGAGAAGCTCTGGAAGCATTGTCTAACAACAGTAATTAAACTACATTTGCATTTTCTTTTCATCAAAAAGATAATAGAAAGTTGACAACAATTTTAAATTTTGACAAGAAGACAATGTTTTGGGGTTTACTCTTTTCAAGAGAAAAGAAAGTTTGAATAAGTTGGTGGTTTACCGACAAACCGTGACGCTAAATCTTCCGAAAACCAGAGAAACTACAACAATGTTACAGTAAACTATGAGTAGATTGAGCAAAGTTCGTCCACGGCCAGTTCTTCAGGGTTGACTAATTTGATGAACACATTTTGTTGTTGTCTTTGTTTCATTTCCAAAAGGTTTTTATGTAAAATGTTTATACGTAGCCACTTTACATTAAACAAATGGGAGTCAAAACATTCGAAAGTTGGGAGATTTATTGGGAGATTTAATTTAACCTCGTTCATCAAATTCCTCAGTGAACATGAAGCTTGAACTTGTGAGAGTTAATGAAGCCGAAATGATCAGCAAATTTCGTTAGATAAGTAGTCGTTGTTTGATATGTTTGTGTATCTTGTGACATAAAATCCCTCAGTAGATAAACAGCATCTGAGTGTAGTGAAGACATGGGGGAGAGAGAGAAGCCACACACGTACAACATTCAAGAATGCAAGACTGAACAGCCGGCTTCACGATCAATTAGCTTTATCGTTGTTTATCTTTAGTTTGCTATTCTTATTGAACACCAAACATAAAATCAAGGTCCGATAATTTTCAATTCTTCGGCAAATCCGTAAAGAAACACAGGATATCAATGTTTACTAAATAATTGAATCCGACCTGAAAGTCCTTCACAGCTTCGTCAATCAATTTTTGATGAGTGAACTTAGTGAACTGCATCAATGAAAATAGCCGAATATCTCTTAGTGCTACCCAAGAAATTAAGGTATCTTGTCTCATCCTCGAGCCATAATAACCCATGACCTCGAAAACGCACATTTTTACCAAACAAGTCCATGCTCACTCATCAGTGCCGAGCAAGAGAGTTCGGTCGACCTGACTTGATCGAACTTTATCAAAAATTCTACGTACTTACCGCTGAGGCTTCTGCGTCTCTTGGGTTCAGCGGGTAAACACGACTGTTTCACCATGGTCGATAGAGATGAAGAGACGTTGTAGGTTGTGAATATCGTACGTTCGTGTCACAGGTTCAAATCACCCGCCATCTTGTCCTGTCCAGCTTGTCCAACTAATTCCTTCCCTTCAGCCTTTGCAAGGAGTTATTGACTGGACACACAGGTATCCCATTGGTCATTTGTCCAGGAACTGTATACAGTCCCAACAATATACCAGGAGATGAATTATAAATTATTGAAATAAAAAGCTGAAAATCAAAATTATGAATGTAGTATGTTCTGATAAAGTCAGAAACTATTTATATACATTTATTATTATTAAAGTAGCACGTTCATGTTTAAAAGAGTTTTGTGCTCAATTATGACACGTGAATAAATAAACTACTACTACTAAACTATCTTCAGTGTCAGATCTAGTGCCAGGGGGGGAGGTAGGGATGATTTGGTGTCCAACAATAAATATTATTCCAAATACCTGGTGTATTTCAAATAAAGTATTATTATAGATTATTATATGGTTCCAGGAAGTTAATTTGGAACAGATAGCAAGTGCAACAAACCAAATGGAGGGTTTTCTTTCTATATATCCTCCTATGCTTATGGGAAGAGGGAATGAAGGGTGGGACCTCTATTTCTCAGGGACGGACCAGGATAGTCCAGTGTGGGGGGGGGAGGGGGTCACACTCCATTAATCGTTCACCACCAAGTCCCCCCTCCCTCTCCTCAAACATATAAATTTAAAGAGTAGACCCAGAGGAAGGGGGGTCACAGGAACCCTGTGACCTCCCCTTGCATACGTCCGTTTCTTACCCCCTCACCTATGGGATGCTACAGACCTGTTCAAGATATAAGCCCTACAATCTTCAGAACAGTGAAGGTAAGTAGATTTACAAAGGCTTTGAATTGAACCGAGTAAAAAAGTAAACAGCCACCTCACACTTAGCACAGGTTTATTTTTCCATCACAAGATGTCAAGCAAATTGACACAAATATTATCATCCAAACTACGACTGGCTAATTAAGTGCAAAGGAAGGCTCTTCAGTCCTTCATACTTATTTTATAGCCTGGCAGAAACTCCACATATATCAAATTAATATATATCTTAGAACACAAAACTACATTTACAGTGCAACTACACCAACCAATTAGGCCACCCAAACAAATTTTGAATCAAATTTTCTAATCACATTTGTGACGCTGAATAACAGAATGATGGCGAATTCTACAATTATTTAAACTGTTTCTTGTTCACTCTTGATCATATACATACACATAGAAAGTAAAATATATGCTTTTAAAGCGAAAATTTGTGCAGATTCTATTGTTTAAATACTCAATTGTGATTGGATAATTTGTATGAAAATGTTTCACTTTGGGTGGCCTTGGTTGCTGGAAACCGGTTGCTGTAGTCACACTGTAATGCACTCCGGCAAAACAACATGCATAAGCTAATGACATTGGCAACAATTATTGACAATTTTTACAGACCCCTTGCAGTAGCTGCCAATCTAAAAAGTTATATTTACTTGTAGCAGAAACATTAAAAAAAATCTTGATGGAGAATCGTATTTACAAAATTATTGTCTGCCAGCTAGGTTGGAAACAAGTGCCAGAGGTCTACATATGGATTGCTCTAGTTCAATCTGCTGTAAATTGTGAAAATCTCTGCATGCCACTCTCTTTGAAAATAGTTGTGTTAAGTTAAAAGATAACTGATTTGGTCATGCTCAGTGAGGATGTATTTTCAGACAGAGTCTTGTTCACCTGCCAACTTTAATAATAAAATATGAGATAAACAAAGACACACCCAGCATCAAATGTGAAGAATTATTGGGCATATTTTTTTGTACAAAAATACGACGGAATGATTTATTTGTGGAAAGGAGTAAATTACTTCTTTCATGAATTTTAAATACTCACACAGTTGATCTCAGGTATTTTGACAAGGAACAGACTACAATGCATTATTTTACAAGATTGGAGGGAAAAGGTTTACATGCTGATGCTGAATAACAGAAGAACTCCATTCAAGAATGATGCAACCTTAATTAATACAAAACTCTGACTTTGCAGAGTTTTTCAGCAATGGCTGCAAGTCGAGCCTTTGTCTATCTATACCAAAGTATTCAAATCTGACTGTCTTAGATCTTTGGTTTTTGAGACTGTCCAGTACAATGCTAGTTTCTATGTCTACAGTTATTACTGCAGAATGTAAAAACAGTGTCCTTCATAATCAGTTTTAGTTGTGTCATTTCATGAAGGGACATTGTGTAGTGATGAAAAAAAACCGGCTGAGAAGGAGACAATAGATACATTGTGATCTTTTGACAATTGTACCATTACAAATTTATACTAAATTGTAAGGCACAGATATAGTAACAAAGTCAATATCAACCAAATGGTCTCATCAATGAAGAACACAATGAAACAAAAGCTTCTACATCATTCTTGCATAGACACTTTAATTACACAACAACCATTTAAATACTTTTTGAATAACTCTTTTAAAATTTACAAATACAAAATGCTGTGGTTATCTTAACCTTAAATCCCCCAATGACGTGTCACTACTCTGATGGAAATGAGCTCCAAGCAATGGCTGCTCCTCTACTGGAGTTAGAAAAGGATCATCAGTTCTGGAGGGATCAAGGTCACGTTGATGGAAGACTGAATGCTTTAAAGAGCTATTGTTGAGAAATGATGGACTCACAGGACTTAATGTAGGAGATAAAATATTACTCTGTTGATAGTGAGATGTGCGATCAAATGTGAAGATGCTGCTGTGCGATGAATTGGGCGAAAGACGAGGTGACAACGATGACAATGATGTCCTTGAGAAGGATGGTGAAGAAATCCTTGACAAACTGTTCTGTGAATTGAGAGGCGAAGTGTACGCATTGCCATTAGTTGCATTTGAAACTCCAGACCAAGACTTTTGAGGTGATGATAAGACTGAGTCCATTGTCATTCCAGAATGTGCAAGATGATGATCAGACGGCAAACCATTTCCATGAGGCTTAATATCACCACCCAGGATTTCCTGGGGTGAGGAAAACATAGGGTCATCATTAAATGTCATGTGGTTAGACATTCCTTTGGTGCCATTTGTCAGATTATTATGTTGTAGCAGTGTTGGGGAAATGATTCCTCCAATGGGATTAAGAATTTTTGTTCTTGCAGATTTCTTGCTTTTTGTTGTTTTACTAGTTCTTTTGGCACTGTTCAATAGCGAGGCTTTCTGTATGTTCTCTGTCTTAGACAAAGGCATGACCAGACGACTGATATTGAGTAGTGAATTTGTTTTGGCATTTTCTGTTGCGGTTATGACTGAGGCAGGTATAGACGATGATGACGGCATCCAAATGCTTGTCTTTCCGGCTCTGGTTTTCTTTAAATCAATTTCAAATAATTTTTCATTTGGAGAAATACCATTTGGCATTGAATGTAAGTTATTAGATAAGTCTTCTACGACCATGTCAGGTATTAACAAGTGATCCTGCTGCTGTGGTTCAAATAATGATGATTCAAACTGTGATAAGTCTTCCAGTTTTGGAGAATCTGGTGAGTGCTCACTTGTATGCGAGTAATCAGACATTTGCATGTCCAACTTAGGAGAAAATACAGCCGATGAACTACTAGGGCTGAATGAACTATTTAGAGGGCTTGCTTTAGCAATGTCTTTGGCAGATCTTGATTTGCTTGGCCGAGAAGAAGGCTTTCTGTTTGATGTTTTCTTAGTTTGTTTGACAGCTGTTTTAGGTTCAGTAGTGGCTTTTGCTTGTGGTTTTTTCCTTGGCTTTTTTGTTAGTTGTTTATTTGACTCTGCCGCTGCAGCTTGAGCTTCTTGAAATTTCTCCTGCAAAAGCAACACAAAGGATGTTGATCTCATAAACTTTTTTGTTGTTGTTGTTGTTGTTTTTTTCCATAAGTTTATTTTATTTTATTTTTTTTTTTTTTTGCAACATTTATACAAAGGTTATAAATCTCATAAACTTGAGTACATGCTTTTATACAAATATTCAGACGTCAAAAATGTGACACTTGTACATTTGTGTTAGACTGATTCCATAAGTCGCTGTTTTCTCTCTTTTACTCTGGTGAGCGAAAAATCGACAGAATCGACAAAGAGCAAACAGACCAACTTATGGAATCAGTCTACATTTGTGTATCACAAGCATCATGTTATATACCATAAACACTGACAGATCAGCTGCACTTTATTACCAAAAATTGTCATTCAAAGTTATGGGTGCAAGCTTATCTGCGAGAACATCTGGCAAAAGAACTGTAAAGCTCAATGATTTATTCATAAATGTGTGTAGCAACATGTTTAACAGACATCGCAATCGCTAGTGAGCATGTGGAATTTGGTGAATGGCAATAGGGAAAAATATTTCAATATCGAAATGAAACAGACAATCTATTATTTTGCCTCACTTTGTCAAGTTTGTTGATAAATCATTATAATATGGACAGATGCTTATCAAGTTTGGCAAAAACTGAAAAGGTGCAGCTTATCTGCCAGTACTTCATTCTATCTATCACTGTAAGAGCCCGAAGGATCATGAGAGTTATTATTTCAGATATATCTTTTGTCAACATTTTGGACCATAAATGGTGATGTTCAAACCCTGTTTCAGTGCAATAAAAGTAGATTTCCATACCCTGATTTGATTTTGTGAGAGGACATGCAACATGCCTGATGTGGAACCTGTTTGGAACCATAGTTTCACTTGGTTTTCATACCGTATCTCTGACTAACTTATTGCCATTTTTCAGTGGAGATTGCATAATTTGCTACTGTTTCAGTGCTGCAGAGCTTGAAAACCCTACTCTGACAGGTGGCACATACAGATACCACTTATATGGGAGTACCCCCCTGGGGCTCTCTCCCCTTAGCCATACTCATGGGACTGTCCACGACCCGTTTGTTCGAACGCTAACCCAGGGTTAATTCTTAAGATTTCACCCTCGGTTAGCCATTTTTAACCCTGGGTCAGCGTTAACCTGCCGTTTTCGAACAACCGAGCCCTGAACTACATGTACATGTACTTCCAGTTCTGTTACATGAAATGCACCCTTAATCTACAATGCAGCGGCCTTTTTGATATCAAGTATATTTACCTTTTTCCTTGCATGTTCTTTACAAAGTGCTCTTTCGTGTATAATGTCAAAGACAGGAACAGAACATTGCAATCCACCAGGCCATTTGGCTGTACACTGAGAGTATAAGACTTGAGTGTTGTCATATATAATATCTAGTTCCAAGTCAAGGCTTTGATATATTATGCATGTTCTTTATTAGCAATTCCCTCTACAGGGTTTTGGCTACCCTGCGAGCAGAGTATCCTTTTCGTCTTTCTATGTTCACTGAGTCTTTTACTTTTGCTGTATTTGCTTTTTGTTTTGGCTTTTACCTTGCTGTTCTTGTAGTTCGGAAGAAATCTCTGCCTGGACTCGCCACTTTTCCGTTTGAGCAATGCATCGAGTTGTCGTCCACAAACCGGGACGATAAGGCACATGCATAAAAGATGGGAGTATTTCACTGACAAGAAATGAGCCTGCGATGTGCGTACACAGCCTGTTATTTTGTATGGTGGAAGTTTTGTAAATAAATAAATAAATAAATAAATATTCAAAGGATACGACCGCTGCAATACTTTGTGTACGGCATTGCATTTTGATGACATGAAATATCTTCTGAGGAAAAGGCACATTTCTTGATAACACACATTGGTGGAGATGTTCTAGTATAAAAAGAAAGAATATAATATTACATGAGTTACAGATCCCAAAGGTATATACATGTACATGCAGCTTTCTGAGCTTTCAAATGGCAAGGAGAAATACTAATGAGCTTTAAAGTGATTGGCATGTATATTATATTACAAGTACCAGATGTGTGTCAAATGAAATAGAGACCAAAAATGCATTGGATGGGAATCATATCACATTATTATTATTATTATTATGAATTACCAATAACCAAATACAGTATGAAGCCAAATAGTTTCATTTTATATGAATTTGATCATAGAAAAGCACCTGCTTGGAGTCAGTTCAAAAATCATCACAAGTCATATGAAGAAACCTTACTGCTAACTTTATTATGAAAAAACAACAACTAATAATCACAACAATTAATATCTACAATAAAATTCAGCTGGGGTACAAAGATCTCCTGGCATGTCTTAGTAACATTGCTGGAGTTTGCGAGCGATATAACTGGATCCATAAGGGGATGTTAAGTGGTGTGGAGAAATTCATCTAATTGACATTGAACCAAGACAATTTAGACAATGATATTGAAGGTGTTAGTTAACAACATGGCAAGCTGGAATGAAAGCTATACTGGTATATAATTTCTCTGATATATTCAACTGTTATTGGTGATTATAGATGAATAAATTGTTACCTTGACAAACAAATAACAGGGGCGTAGGCAGGGGGAGGTCACAGGGTGCCTGTGACCCCCCCCCCCCCCCTTCCTCTGGGTCTACTCTTTAAATTTATACGTTTGAGGAGGGGGGGGGGGGGGGGGGGGGGGGGGGGGGGGATTTGGTGGTAAACGATATATGGTGTGTAACACCCCAATGGAAAATCCTGGCTACGCCACTGAATAATCACTTTGCCTTCAGTAAATGATAATAAAAATTATTAAAAATCTAAAAATGCAGAGCGGTCGTCTTTGTCGTATTCTTCTTTGACCTCAAATAGCAAATTGGGTTCTACAGCGCATGCGCCTTGTGCCGACCGCGAGGAGCTCTGGGTACGAGAATGCTAAGCTTATCAAGATGAGACATCGCACATCGTCCTCTGTGAGCACAAACTACGAACAAAATGACAAAACAATGACTATTGACTTGATTACGAACTCTGAAGCTGAAAAGAACTACTCTGATTGCAAGAAAAGCAAGAGCAAGACTGATCTTGATGACCTGAACTTGAATGTCGTCATGTTGGATGAAGCGAAAGATGATCGTCAACGAAGCACCTGGAAAACTACTTATTCAGCACATGTGGCTCTTACAGTCCTCACAGTAAATATCGTCATTCTTTTGTTTTGTTTTATTGTGTTAAATGCTAGTAAAATACAGTTAGATTATGTTTATACAATCAGTATTATTTTTGTAGAAGCAATCGTTTATCTCGTCACGTCCTGTGTATGGAATTTCATGTATTCAGTAGAAGACATGGTAAATACTCTTGATGATTGTGACATTCTAGAGAAAGCTATTCTTGTGCTGGGAGATTTGATTATTGAACATATACAATACTTTATGATCATTCTAAACCATAGTGCGTTAATGAATTACCTTGCTACTTGTTTGATGCATTAGTCTAGGGCGCACTGGCTCTTGCTCAAGCTTTATTGCCACTGACAATATTTCATTGATAATGGATATAATGGTCGAGAACCAATCAGATTCAGTCGAGATTACCGATCGTTACCGATCGTAGCAACCACTGCTTGCTCTCCGACTTAACACTACTAGAGCATCTAGTTAAATGTAACTATGACATCTCTAATATTTTCGAATTTGTCCCGTAGTCAATAGAGTCCTATTTCTTTTTACTTATTTCAATGTATTCAAACATCAATACAAATCCAATTTCAATAATAATGTCCTGTATTATTAATAGAGTTTATACTTGAGTTTATTTGTTAAAATTACTTTTTACTCGTGCCCAGGCCGTAGGCCGCACGAGTTATAAAACCCAACGCGTATTTTTTTTTTGGGCGTCAGTTGCACAATATCCGGTCACATGGTATCGAGACCAAATACCGGGCCTAGTATCTCCATCACGTGTAAATGTATTGGAACCATTTGGCGTCAGTTGTGCAATATCCGGTCACATGGTATCAAGACCCTAGTATCTCTATTATATTTAAATGTATTAGAACCATTTATATACAAACATTTATCTATCTCACAATCGATGTGGGACTTTGTCAAATCCAAAACACTACGCATGACCACTACTCGAACCCAGACCCCAAACATTTGCCACAGACCGGTAGCTGCCACGAAATTTACATACCACAGGTATCCAGCATCCCTTGCGGTTAGCACATGGTGCACATGCTCAGAAGTACAAGACGACGGCCATTTTGGATTTTAGACATGTGGAAGAAGACTTCAACGATTCGTGTGGAATTCTACGAGCAAAATCTTGCACTTTTTACTCGTCGGAGTGTTAAGTTAAGTGTTGAAGACGAGAAGATCTTCAAATTTGAGATCGCCACCCCTTCCATTCGTGAGGGAGCTGTTGTAGCAGCAAATAACGAAGAGACCAGCAAATATATGGTCGCCACAACACATCACACTCTAAATTTAGATTTTTGGACTTGCCATGTAAATAATACATATTGGACAAAATCAAGCAAAATGAGAAGGTTTTTTTGCAAAATGTTCAAAATTCGATACCCCCCAAATTGGTAAATTTCATTTATTGTTGAAATGTACATTTTGTAGTATCCCATTATTCATCAATACTTTATTTTCCCACATTCATATAAAAATGTTCATTCCACCTTTTAATAGCCATTCAATATCATATCATATTTTGTACAAAATTGAAAGTCATTTTTATTTTCTTAGATTTTTATTTTCAATTAATAAGAATTTGCACATATTTGGCATACATGATAAGTGCAAAGTGCAAACTCTTTGTTAATGTACAAAATGAATCAACTCATGAATAAACCCCAAAACATAAATTTATGCCACTGGCCCAAAAACATAAATTTATGTTTCTGGCCCGAAAACATAAATTTATGTTACTGGCTCAAAAACTACTGGTTCAAAAACATAAACTTCCGAATCTAAAACGTACAATAAAACTTTTTTCTCTTATTATTTTGCAAAGTAAAGATAATTAGTACAGTAATTAAAGAATATTTATAAAAGCTCTAATTTCGGCTAGGCAAGGGGTATTAAAACGGTATAGTTCCTTTGCCTTACCGATTTATTTGTTACAACTTGCCGATTTCTTATCAGTCTAAAATCAAAGAATTTATACACAAACCATCCATGGAAAATATCAGTTGCACACCGACATTCCACTCACTGGCTTTCTTCGATACTGAACCAGGCATTTGGTGCGTTCGATTGACCTTATTTGAAGCCGAATACATTCGAGCCCGTTGAGTTCCGAATTTTGGCGGAACGCTACACCGTGTAAAAATCACTAACGTTATTTACAAATCAGAAATATAAATGTAGTCGTCTTCATTTTCTTGGCCATCTTGATAGACTTTCTTTGAGTCGAATGATACTGTTCGCTTCAAAAGAAGCAATAATGGTTTGTTGGATTGCAGTTTTGGCCGATCTCGAGTCATCGGTTAGAATAACAGCCGTTAGATGTTATACTTTCCTGGATTCATTGTCTGCTCGTTTTCCAACTGCTGTGTAGACTGGTTCGTTTCGAGACCTCTGCTGTAGTTTGTTGTATTCTTATAGCAATAAATAAGACGAATACCGAAAGCAAAGAGCAGAAGAAGAACAAGCCATCGACAAGCCATCTACGATGTTCAAAGTCCGAAAGCAACTAAAAACAGTCAGGCGTCGCACGACTAGATCCATATTTGGAATATATCCCCTGCAGCGCTTCACTCTGATTGGCTAAGAAAATTATTTGAATACTGTTTGTGCCGTTTGGTTCCTTGCTAACGTTCCTTGCAAACGTTCTTCGATGTGTGGAGACTGCGAGGCAAATAATCACTCATTTCTTCAACTAAATCCCCGGAGAACGACATGGAACAATTGACATATATAGCAGAGTGTTATTTCTTGACAAATATGAGGTGAAATTCAAGAATTTGTGCTGCTTTCACAAGGTAAGTTTCGATCATGAAGTCTCAGGAATGAGCTCTTAGAAAGACTTCAAAGGATATGGGATTCTGAAACATGTCTTCATAACAGTAGTCTGATAATTAAAGAACACTTTGGTGTAGAAATCTGAGCAAGAAATTGTGTTTTTGAGTGGTTTTGAGCGATTCGAAAATTCACCCGTTTCTGTTTGCAACTCCGGCCACCAAATTTTTACAAACACTGTCGCTAAAAAAAATTATCTCAAAAACTACGCAAGCAACAAATACCGCCTTCCCACCACACATTCACAAGTAAATGATCTTTTCAATGAGCGTTTGTTCAAATTTTTAGGTCCACCATATGCCGAGAAATAATTTTTTGAAGTTGGGGAAGTCGACGAAAAGTTACCTAAAACTTACTGAGGGAGGGAGGGAGGGACCGATAGATTGTTTTACAAATATCATACTGAGAGAGGGAGGGACCGATGGATTTGTTACCAAAAGCTAAAAGCAAAAGACTCATCGAAAATCAGAATGATGAAATATAACTCTGCTAGCGGTAGCCAGGGTAATACTGATTAAATTATCAAATTATATAGCATTTATCTGTTTGAGGACATCTTTGTAAAACAATTTGCTGATGACTGCGGATGGCCACGCGAACTTTTCGTCGACTTCCCCAACTTCAAAAAATTATTTCTCGGCATATGGTGGACCTAAAAATTTGAACAAACGCTCATTGAAAAGATCATTTACTTGTGAATGTGTGGTGGGAAGGCGGTATTTGTTGCTTGCGTAGTTTTTGAGAATTTTTTTTTTAGCGACAGTGTTTGTAAAAATTTGGTGGCCGGAGTTGCAAACAGAAATACGGGTGAATTTTCGAATCGCTCAAAACCACTCAAAAACACAATTTCTTGCTCAGATTTCTACACCAAAGTGTTCTTTGATTATCAGACTACTGTTATGAAGACATGTTTCAGAATCCCATATCCTTTGAAGTCTTTCTAAGAGCTCATTCCTGAGACCATTCGAAAATCCAACGGTCAAACGAATATTCAAACACGTCACAGTCCACTGATTCTACGTTTGGGCTACCTGTGCTTGCATAAGCTTACATGTAAAGACTGTTTTATTACATTGAAACAGAACTTAATTTTAAAACTCACTGACAGAGATTTCACAGCTAAAGAAACCATATCATTTACATGACATGGAGAGCGTTGTATGACGACACTAACGGCTGCGAAGGAGACTTTGATTTCATATGTTAATAACACTTTTACATGTTTTTCTTCAATAGAGTGAAGCATATAAAACAAGATTGATGGTGCTAGACAAATGGATGGAGCTACATGTATTATAGCTAGCTAGCTAGTCCTGTGATCATTTTTCTAGTAACTCAGAGAGCATATCTTATTTATGTCCTGTGATGTACATTTTTCTAGTTTTTGAACTCGCCTTCACCGATCGCATAAATTTATGTTTTTGAACCCGCGTTCACCGATCGCATAAATTTATGTTTTTGAACTTGCGTTCACCGATCGCATAAATTTATGTTTTTGAACTTGCGTTCACCGATCGCATAAATTTATGTTTTTGGGATTTGAGTTCTGAGGTCACATTTTGATTTTGGAAAATGGTTACTAAAGGACTTTATTAGCTCTGAATGCTACATTGGGGGATGAAGTCGAATGTTTTGTACATTTTGTTTTGAAAAGATACACACTGAATAAAGAGGTCTCATTATGTGTCCAGTTTGCTTTGTATTGCTCATACCCCACCTCTCCGTTTAAATAATATTGCATTATCTGTTCATCAGTAAACATTTGACAGGGAAAGAGGGCAGCAATTGTTCATTTTTGAAGGGCTGGATTCAGTAACAAGATCGAGACGATGAACATGTACATTTTATATACATCGTACAACAAATGAAATGGGGTATAGCAAGTAAGGTACAAAGTTTGTAACAACTTTGACATAACTTCTGAAGTCTAACTGTTTATGGACAAAATGGATAGCAAGTTTAATTGACTCTCTCATCACTTGAATTTACATATGGACATTTCTTCTAAAACCCTCTTGTGGGGAATGATGACATTGAACATTCAAGCTTAAATTTACCCCACATTTTGTTCAAAATGTTCTAAAAATAAGTTAATTAACAAAAGTCCAAAAATCTAAATTTGGAGTGTGAGGTGTTCACCCCTTCCATTCGCGAGGGAGCTGTCCCAGCAGCAAATAACGAAGAGACCACAAGTACGGTCGAATTGCAAAGGTATAATGAAACAAACAAGTATCAAATGAACCAATGTTATCAAAAATCAAAGTTATACTATGAAACAAACAGTAAACAAATGAACCATTGTTATCAAAAATCAAAGTTATTGAAACACTCAAATCTACAAAACTGTCATGCCAAAAGTGTTGTTGCCGTTGGTTGTACTTCTGTATCTTATGATATGAGGAGAGAAGTAAGTCAGAAATATGATAATAATTATCTTAGTCAATCAAGAAGAGCCAAGCATAAAATATCAAAAATCTTAGTTACTATTATTGTTGTTATTGTTGATTGTTATCCAATATGCAATAAACATCATCAGAGGTATTGTATTTCAAGGAGAAAGTTACTGATTTCAGGTGACATTGAAGTAAACCCAGGCCCAGTTTCCAATGCAAATAATACAGTGCCAAGAATTCCCCCAATGGTGTTATTACAGTCTAGATTAACCGAGCAAGGTTTAAGATCAATAGATGTTTGGCGGTGCAGGTGATTGTTTTTTTAGAACAGTATCACATCAATTATATGGTGAAACCAACTATCACATGGATGTACGTACTACTGGTGTTCAATACATGAGAAATAATCCAGAAAGGTTTATTGAGAGTAATACAGCTTACTCATGGGTAAAGTACATATCTAATATGTCTCGACAAGGTACATGGTGTGATGCACTAATCATACAAGCAGTTGCAGATGCTATGAATCTACCATCCGTATTACAGAATCAAATGAGGGCTTTGCAGCATTCGCTGTTATGCGCATGTGCGAGACAATTCAGTAGTACAAGACTCCATGATATATGCTTTCGCTCTGACGCCGCTAGCTAGACACACACCAGCTTTGACAATATCATTGTGTAAATACATTCCATTTGCCCTATAATCTGATTTGATTTGATTTAGACTTCATTTTTAGTGACGGTTTTGGATTTGATAATGTCCCACATCGATTGATAGAAAGATAAATGTTTGTATATAAATGGTTCCAATACGTATATATACTTGATGAAGATACTAGGCCCCGGTCTTCTCCCCTTGCCCTCCCCACATAGAATATACAGGGATTCCAATTCAACTAACTTGGGTGATCCAAAGCATTCCCACCAGGGCACGAGTGAACCCTGCCGACAGGGTCTAGTTAAACAATAAATTACTTTTTTCAATTTTTATATTATTTTACTTAATTATAGTTTACATTATATATATTAGATGGGCCTAGATGTAAATTACCTAGATGTAATTCTAGTTTACCCAATAAAGTGTTATTATTATTATGCACCTTAAAAATCTACATGTATGCATTACCTTGTTTTAGAATTTTCTACCACTGAATCTACAGATGCAGGAACATCGCTCTGTGCTGCCTTCAGCAAAGCAGCAGCCGTTGATACTGTTAGTGGATGCCGATATCGATGATTCCTTAGAGATCGTCGTAACTGATGAAGCTCTCGTCTGAGTCTTGAACTTAGTTTAGTTTGGAAATCTTTATTGTCCGCGATTCCACTGTACCTTTGACAGGACTATTACTGAAAAAAACGTTGAGGTTACCACAGGTTCATGTTGATGATAGTCAAGGTGCTAGTAGAGCATTTCAGGATTGTACCTTTCACTTTCTGAAGATGTCATGCCACTTTCTCCATTATCAGGGGGAAGCCACACTTGCTGCCAGGGGACACTCTCATTGTAACTACTGTCGCTGTCGTCTGAGCTGTCAATTCCTGTAATAAAATAATCAAACAGTCAATCAATTTATCATAACTTCAAAACCAAATACAGCTGACTTGAGCATTGTAGGTTTTGGTTCTCTAATAAATGGGAATCTGCAAAAGTGGTGTTCGTGTGCATAGGGAAACTCTCTACATGTATTTTATACTAAGAGCAAATGACAGATACATGTATGGATGGGGAGGCCCATGAAAAGGCAACATCTACATTACTAGAACAACCCTTACTTGAACTGTTCAAAAGTAAAGGCGACAAAGGGCAGAAATCACCTTACTTAAACATGGAATAAATTAAATTAGAGCTTAATGGATCATTAGGGCCTGGGCTACTTGTGTTACCACCCGGCCGTTAAATCTAAGTCTGGGACTAAGTCATTGTTATTACATTATTCCTTTGTCATAAATACGAATCAATCCATTTCTAAGAACGATTTATTGCTAGTTCTAAAGTACAGAATGACGAAGGAATAATGTAATAACAATGACGTCCTAGTCACAGTCTTATACCCCATTCACACCAAGGCAAAAACATGTTTTAAAGTGGTTTAACTAAACAGGTTTAGAAACGCCACGCAACATTTGGCACAAAACTGCTGGTAAACTGTCCTTTGTGCTGCATAGTATAAATACCAAATAGTTTGATTCTTGTAAAATTAGATGCTCTCAAATTATAGAAGCTAGAAAAACCCAGTTTAACTAAACAAGTTTTGGTGTGAATGGGGCATTAGACTTAATGGCTGGGTGATAACACAGGTAGCCCGGGCCCTAATGATCCACTATGTCCCCAGAGCTGGCAGGAACAACAAGAGTATGACTTTAACAAGCTCAAATCCCTAGTTCCCTAATTCCAAGTTTGCTGATAAGCAACATGTACAACATCACTTTGACCAATCTTTCATAAGTTCCTCATGATAATCATTGCTATATAATGCATCACCTATTTAGTTATACACCAGTCCTAGTTTTAGTAGGAATATAAATGACATTGAGATCGTTTGAATGAGTTTCTTAAATAAAGTTTATTGTATTGTATGAGAAACTTATCGAATTCATGAATAATTAATGAGGGAAATACAATAGAAATCATAAGCGTAGCAGATATCTGTAAATCGGCAAGAGATTCGTCCTCATTTGCATTCAACTTTAACTTGGATTTTCTTGGCCAAACTGTTTCCTTACATCCACTTATACATTGTTGGATTCGATAAGTGATATACAATATTCATGTCCGATCTGTATCGGAATTACAAACTCGAGCCGTATCCCATACAGATCGGCCACTCATATTGTATTTAAAGGCGAGTGATTTTCAAACTTTTTCGAGTGTTCTCCCAACATCCCGCGTGTTTGCAAAAGTGAAAATAAAGACGGAAAATGTGTTGTATTGCTTTTATAAAATAACTACAGGGTTTTCTTTATGCAAGTTTTCGTTGATCAAAATAATGTGCAATTCTCCTGAAAACATCAGAAATGGCTCACCATCCAATCAAATCTTACGAAAGAAATCAAAATGGCAAAGCGACTCGACAACTTTTATCTGTGCCCGTTTTGCCGTTTAATAAGTGTTTTGACAGGAAAATCATTTTGAAGAATGCTATTTTCTGTCAGAAAATTACAGAAGAATGCTTCCTTTGTTAGTTTGTGTATCCTGTGAACACGAAAGACGAGAAGAAAAGTGAGAAAAGCTGAGCTGATTCAATGAAGACGTCAAACTTTCTGAAATATTTGACAACTCGATGAATTGAGCACGAAGTCAGGTAGCCAAATCTACAGTTTTTGTCATTTTTTTGAACCTTTTCATAGTTTTTCTCAACAAGAATGTATAAACGATGGATGTTTTTGAGACACACGACGATATTTTTTCTCTATGACACATTTTACTAAAATTAAGTTATAGTGAATATTTGATTTTGAATTTAGTAGTAGAATCGAGAATTGCTCTGTTTTGTGAGTAAATAGAGTAATACGGCTATTGTTTCTTATTTTCAGTCGTACACTTGATAAAATATTGTAGCTATAGAACTAAAACAACGGTTAGTATGTGAGTTACATTTAGTTTTCTTCGCTATTCAATGTTCTGGACAAAATAGGACGACTCATCTGTCACTCGTCGTTTCGTGTGTTTATCGAGCTCAATAATTAATTCATGCACATTTTCAGTTTCAAAACAACAAAATCACATTTAGATAGAAGTTGAACTTGAGAAAATAAGAAATGATGTAATTCTATGGCTTTTGTTTAGTAAATAAAACATGTTTGACAACAGAATTTTTTTTTTTGTCGAATTGAATCCACTGCATCGCTTCAAGGTCTGTCAAGGTCACGGAAACCATGTTTATATTCACTTTTACAAACACGGTTTTGGGGAGCTTCTAGCCAATCAGAGCGCGCGTTATATATATATATGTTATTTTATAAATAGTACATACAAGTATGATGATCAGATCACTTCATGTTCATGCGGTATACCATAATATAGCCGGGAATTTCCAGAAAAAACCCCAGATGTGTTGAAAGGTATAGTCCAAAATTCCCAAATGGAATTTTCCAACCAAACATGTGTGTTACACTTGCTCTCCTGCCAGATCCAGGCCTTTTTGTTTTGATACTGGCCTACTTGGCTAGTAAATTGGTACCTTATACATACAAATGTACTGTGTATGTGCAATATTTTATGCTGTTTTGAGAAAAGTTGAACAAATAATCCAAAATAATAATATTCATGACAAAATGTATCAATTTGATTGGCTAAGAAAGTGTAATAT
The DNA here is from genome assembly GCA_033675265.1 of Actinostola sp. cb2023. Classification (NCBI taxonomy): domain Eukaryota; kingdom Metazoa; phylum Cnidaria; class Anthozoa; order Actiniaria; family Actinostolidae; genus Actinostola; species Actinostola sp. cb2023. Next base: position 515,827 of record JAUJYZ010001494.1, read on the forward strand.
AAAATATTAATTTGCACTGCAGTGCAATTACAAGGTAATTTGCTCTGTGGTACAAACTACCAATAATCTTTCATGAATATTATTAATGGTGTTCTTGTGTAATTTGGGATTCATTTCAACTTGTGTGCATTTTTCAAAAATCCCAAATTTCAGCCTTTTTGAAAAAAAAACTAACTTGTTCAGATGACTCTCAAATTGCACATTAACTATCATAATATCTAACTTCCATGTACGCATGCATACTATGGATGGCTGTACAGGTCACTATGATGAGCAGGCAATGTTCATCATATCAATCAATACAGCTGTATGCTCATATGGGAACATGATCACAATGATACACCAAATTCATATTATTCTCATTACGTACTACATAACTGGCTAGGACTGGCTGTACATGGAACTATTGATATTCTAGATTTATGTGCAAAAAACAAGCAAAGGGGGGAAATAATTTAGCTATTGAAAAAGTGACATAATAGGACAATTAATTAAGCTGATATTAACACAAAACACAAAAATTGTAATATATAGAATTCTCAGAATTTTTAGGCAATTATGTCAAATGTGTTGAGTGTGAAAGGTGACTACAATGGATTTCATCAAGGGCAACATTTAACATTGCACAGCTAGATACATTTGCCAAACAAGACGGCACGAAATTCACCAAATATATCAGAAAAAGGCCACGTTTTTTACAGACAACACAAAACAAGACAAATGTTTTGGGATTAACTACGTGGACATTAACGTGGAAACTGGTGGAATTAGTATAATAAACAAGAGAAATAACATCATTTATGAAATATTTCAGGGGAAATCAATTGAAATTCTTGAATTAGGGATTTGAAAGGGAAATTATCGTTTTCATTGCGTGGAATTTCAGCATCGCTTCGAGAAAATATGGAAATTTTGGCCAAAATATCATAATAATTCCTCGTGTATAAAACGTCAGAAATCAACTATTTTGGCAAACATTTTCATTATCACAAAATAAAAATATCAGAAGAACATCATGCCATATAATTTCAAAAGCAAGTGGGGGAATTTAGGGGCATTTTTCTACGATGAAACACAATCCAAAATGAGTTCTAATTCTCACCATAGCTTTCGAACAAGTCCTCTCGATCACGTTTCGATGTCTTCAGACATTCTTTTAACTCAGAAATTGCAGGAATATCAGGCTCCTTCTTCTGAATTTTAGTCTTTTGCTTCTTGTGGCGGTGTTGGTGAACAACAGGCGAAATGAAGGGCATGTTTTGATGGCCAACAATCGTCGATACATCTGCTCGAGGTTGAGAATCGCGCATGGAGTGCGTCGATTCTTTGTCGACGGTATCTTGACTTTCACTCGCTTTTTTTCGCCGAGTTTTCTTCGGTACAAGGCCTAGAACTTGTAAATGGCTATTGCAATATCTGAAGAGAAGTTTGAGAAATAAAAGCGTGAAATTGTGGTTGAATTTTGGCATAAAATACGCCACCAAAGTGGTGATATCATGACACGTTTTACAAGTTCGCAAACAGAATGGAATCATTTCGTCCCAACTTTACCCCCAAAGAACAAGAATTTATGGATGAAAAATAGCACTAAAACTTACATTCTATCTTCGGGAAAAGGAATTGGATTAGTACACTGTTGTCCGTTGTATTTAGCGACGTACTGGCACTGTTTAAACGGAGCGTTTTTGTCCTCCAAAACATGACGGATACAAAACGCGTAGCCATTCAATCGACGCTGCTTACAGAGTTTCTCGCTGTAACTACAGAGTAGTTTTCCGTCGATCGGCGAAGAATGGATATTTTTCCCTTCGAACATGCTGTCGTTTCCTGGTTCTTTCTTGACGAGAACATCGGCTACAGGGAAGGGAAAAAATATCCTTCAAAGTACAGCCAACAATAGAAATACTACCTGGTGAAATCCGGCTGAAAATAAACAGAATTTCAAGGCCTCTAATCAAGAATCAACGTACTATTTTCCGCCATGATCTCATATCGGTGTAAAAACCCTCAATTCGACTGCAAATCGTATTTAAGAAGCCAAAAATTCAAGGGAAAGCGTAGCCATGACCAACAGCACAAGGCGAGTAACACGGCGCTTAAATATGCATACAATTTTCCGTGCCACTAGTTTATACAAACAATAAACTCCACGTACATCGCTCCAGCTTTCTTGAATCAACAACGCCACAACTCTGTCGTATTTCTTCCATGAAGAACACACTATTCCCTGGGCCTTTTGGACTTCAAAATACACAGGAAGCTTTAGCGTTAGTTAGCAATGACCATCATGATCGCCATTACGGCTTACGTAGATAGCTGACCACTCGAGGGCGAATGAAAAAATCACACACCCTCTCAGCGCCCTTTTTTGGAACGCCAAATCGTATTGAATGACACCTTGCTCGACTCCCCAAAACACAAATTCGCTTTATTTCGCTCATACAGCGCACCAAAGCGCTTAACTAGCGCGCTGCGATCCAAGCATCTAGGGAGCAAACGGTGAATGAAAGTCTGTATCGATTTGAGCTTTGAAGGCGAGGGAAATTCAAAATAACGATAGCCCCTCTCCATCATGGTGCTTTTTCGGGCCATGGGCTTGGGGCGGGTCACCAGCGTCAGAACAACGCAAAGACGCCATTTTGTGAAGCGACAACAGAGCTTCACTCACTAGCCAATCACAGCACGAGTTACTTCGTAGGCGGAGTTTTTATTGGCGAACGCAGATTTGATTGACATGCGGGGGAAATTAATTCATGCATCAAAATGGCTTTTCCAAATCGATTCGAACGAATATTCGAAATAAAAGAAAGACATTTACAGTGTTTTCTAAAATATTTATTACCTATGTATATCTTGGCCTTTTTATTTGTCATTGGCCAGTGCCACATGTACGTTTATCAGACATCCTGTTTCGATTCCCGGAACTGCAGTGCCGCCGACATCAGTAAATATTCTTTATAGTCAAATACAGACTAGTCTCCCTCGCAGCCGCCGTTCGGGTCGTCACGCAACGCTCTCTCCTGCAATGTAGCTGTCACACGACCAGGAAACGAAACGTACGCACGGGATGAAAACGCAACAGATTCCTGTATTAAAATGCTGCTCAAAACTACTTTCAGTCTTCTTTTTAAATAAAAATAAATTAAATTAAATTAAAGTTAAAAATATATTGACAAATTTTCTCCTGTTTGGTTAATATATATCAAATGTGTTGATTTGGGTTGATGTGAACAATCGCGGCCTCAAAAATAACCGAGGGGGAAATGGAAGAAATGGTACTAAAGGGATAAGAAATGGGACAGGATTTAAATCCCTTTAGATATAAAATTCTCTCATTCCCACCAAATATATTTACTCATTTGTTTTGAGCATGGCTGCACTTGCTTTAAATACAAGTTTTTCTGTAGTGAAAGAATCATAAATTTACAGTCAATGTAGAGATGCATAATGCTAATCATCATCATTTATCCATTCATATATCAGTATCAGGCCCTCTTATCTCCCTTGTGGGGTGGAGATACCCTTCAGGGCCATACTTAACTCAAAAGTCAAGGGGGAGGGGGGGGGGGGGGGGGGGTACATATTTAACAACATTGTATTGTGTTGTAACAAAAAATAACTAAAAATAGTACAGTTCTCAGTACTTTTTGGTATTTTTTCACCTTGCTAGGGGGGCAACTGCCCCCCTCCCCCTGCCCCTGTGCTGTGTACGGCCCTGCCCTTCCCTTGTGGGGTTACTATCATGGCAGACTCTGAAATAAATAAAAACAAATTCCCACACAATAATATTGATTTAGTGAAGTTCATATACTCCTATTTAAAAAAACATTGATAAAGGTGATCTGGAATGGATGATCTGAGACAAGACTGATAGGAATTATGGGACACTCAGGGTTTTCTCATAAATATTCAAAATTCATTCACCTCAAGCTTTGAATCAAGCATGGTGTTCCAACAGTAGATCCTGATAATGCCTCTTATATAGTCTTAGATCTTGAATTTCAAATACTCAAGCATGTTAAAGGGGGACTCTGATCAAAATCGACCCTTCTTGGAGTGACTTTTCTCCAGCGTCTACTAAAAGTATATAGATAAACTAATAAAAATACGAAACATTTTTGTTTTTGGTCCAGAGAGTGTCGAGAAATCCTCATGAGAAGAGGCCGAAATCACCCGTACGCCATGTTGGTTTTGAATAAACGAGTCCGTGATAAACAGACAGCGGTTGGTCTCTGTGACGTCATCCAATCAACCCATTGAACACGTCCGTACATTCACATACAAAGTCTTGTAAAATACTACCCAGTTTTATTGATGTTTCTTCGTCTTATTTTGTCATTCAGCCGTCCAATACATTTTTCAGGCAGTTAGGGCTCATCACCTAGCACCAGAAGTTTCTAAAGTGGATAGAACTGTGATATATATCATGCTAAACGAACCTGAAGTTTTTGAGAATACTTCGTGTCAGTCTTGCACTCTTGGCCTTACGACTTCAAATGGATTTGAGATCTAAATGTTATCATATCAAATCGGCAGCATACAGATTTGTAAGCATATCCCAAGTAAACGATTTTCTTATGAAGCATTCGTGAAAGCCGAGGGCCAGAAAGATTTAAGGATTGTAAAGCTTATATTGTGACTGTATAGAAGAACAAGTTACAATGCCCGGCGAACAGACACTCGCAGTATACATGTTACGACACTTTTAATTTTCAAAACCAGAATCATTGGAAATTGATAATAAAATGCATAGAATGAACAGTTTTCTTGCAGATTAATTGTTTTCTAAAAAATAATTTATGAGATAGGATTTTAAAATCTGTTGTCCTACAACTGCAGTGTGTTGACAATCGTGCAAAGCAGATTGATCAGTAGAGGTCAGTCGCATCGGGTCATCCTGAAGTACATTTCGTGACTACTACATTTACTGGTAGTATTCTGAGTATTAGGAGACTATTAAATTGTGAAGTATTTATATACATCAGATTCGTGGATATATCCAACTTCTTTTAGTTTTATACCGAAAAATAATTATTGAGCAATTCAGTCACCATACAACATGGTAAACATGTACGGCGTATGTTTCTAGTACTACTCATAATACCGGTCACGCTCCTGCCCTTGAAGAGACTTCAGATGATGAATTCGTGGCATAAATATGTCGAAATTAATCTTACCAGAAGTCCCAACGTACACTTTAGATCCTCTTATATGTTAGGATATGGAAGAGTATATATTTGGGAGTTATATCCTGCTCGTACGCCGAAAGCGGCGGACTTGAGAATACGTGAGAGTACGTAACATTCAGCTATAAATCATAATGGAATCGTCGAATTCTGCAGTGAAAATATCTTCTTTTGGATGTATTTGTCGCTTGAACACAGCAACTTGATTGTATATTTTGCTATTTGGCAATCAAAATAATATTAGAATGGATAAAGCGTGATTTTCTGTGGATATTTTCAGAGACCTCCATACTTTGCCTTGTAGCCGAATATTTGGGTTGATTGGATGACGTCACTAGCGCCCGTTCCAGTCTCCCTCCAAGTTTTCGATTTATTCACTGGCCTCGAAAAAGAAAGAGCAAAAACTAGCACTTGCCGTTGAAATTTCGAAAAACCGTTTGGTAGAGTTATTATTGATAGCTTCAAGATTGTAATTACGGAGTTTCAGCTGGTTTAAAAGTTTGAGGTATTTTGTAAGTCAGGAAATATGTATCGCTTTTTGATAAAAACTTTTGATGAACAAAATATATGTCCTTAAAATTAGTATGCATAATTTCACGATCATGTGACCAATGACATCACAATAAAAGAAAAATTGACCAAAAAAATGCGCTGCTCATAGTTAGCTAAAAGCTGAAACTAGATATGGGAAATTGCTTGCCATAGGATGCGAATAAAGCTTCCGTTTCGATTGGATGGTTTCAATGAGTGGATAAGGCTATATTAAGATGGGTTTCTAGTCACGTGACCTGTTTTAGGCAATATCGCCTTACCAATAAAAATATGTCAACCAAATGAGACGGATTATTGTTAGGGGCAATGATACAAATACATTATATTATATGCCATTGAAACTTGTCAGCACATTTCCAGAAAACCATTTTTGGCCAAGATCTACAAAATCTGATCACGTGACATGACAATCCCAAAATACACAGTTGAATATTCTTCCTTTTACTGAACTCTACTGATGGACCGAATTTTAAGAAATTCTACCAAGGTTTCAGTGAGAAAGCTAAAAAATGAATTTGACCAATATTTGAAATTGTGCAAATTACTAAGCTAATAAAGGAGACATGCACAACTCATATGGCACACTTTATTTTTGATCAAAAGCTCATCCTCGAATGCACAAAAACTTCCAAATGAGTGCACAATAATGACATAATCTTTTAGTGAAGTTTATTCTGAGAGCATTTTATTTATTACCAATCCTTTCTATCTCTAAAGGCTTTTTTCTTTTCTTAGTAAATAATATATTAACTACATTTCAACAACTATATACTAAATGTAAATAAACTATCAACTTTAATTTTCTTTTCAAAGTGAGAAGTCATAATGCTCTTAACTATATAAATAATTAGACTCTTTAAATCAATATTCTGATGTAAAACTGCTGCATATTGGATAATATATTGTCTTTGAAGGCGAAACAGATTTTATCGAAGTATTAGCCTTCGTGCAGAGTGAAACAATAATATTATTTCCCATCAAATATGTATTGCTGTAAGATGATGAAAAGATTTCAACATAATGACCTTTCTTAATCTCTGTTTTCCACAAGCTTTTTGCTCCAATGTATGGAACACTGTAATTTTCCTGTGACCATATTTTCTCATACTCATTAATTATTCATGAGGTAACCAGCCAATCAAATTCTCAGAAAAATACCACGTGATGCACTTTGAAACTAGGGAAAGTACTGGCAAGAGTAACTGGAAAAATTTCCAGTTACTCTCCCCAGTACTTATCATGAGGGACGATTAGAACTAATTGTCCCTCATGACTGTACATGAGTTCTTATCCCTCATATAACAATCATCGGGACCTTGAACATAGAGGCAATACCACTCTGTCTGAATTCGCTTGAATCTGAAAGCAGGCTCTACTCCATGCTACTCAAGAGTCCAACACATGTGGGATACGATGTCCTCGACTCTATGCATGAGCAGAGCATATGCAAAGACTCAAATTCTTGCTTTTCCGGGCTAAAATCTTGGAACTCTTTATTTATTGCCTTAGGCCATTGCATGTAATAATTAATGAGTATGAGAGGTCGTTCCAAAGCCTCGAATTCGGACTAGACGGGCTTTCCAGTCCGAGGTGAAACCCTGTATAGTCCTCATTCTCGGCTTTGAAACATTACTTATAAATTAGAGACTCATTTTAAAGTGGATTTTGACATTTTGGTTGACAATCCTGTCAACCATTTCTCCCCACACACACACAAACCAAACAAACTTTGCTGGGGATGGCTAACAAACCAAAGAATAGTTCCAAAACTTAATTTATAGCTTGAATATTTTAAAAACGTTTTTTTCATAAATTGTTCCGAACTTTATACTTTGTTTTCCGTGCTTCTACTTTGACAATTAGCACCACTTTGACTTGATTCCACAATATCAGTTAAGTCCAGATTTGAGGACAGTCAATGGCTGTATTGCTTTTTCATTCTCCAGTTGAAGCCTCTTCAGGTATTGTTGGAGCTGTTTCATCTGATTTTTTATCTGCAACTTTTAGAAGAAACATGCAATACATTCATAAATCTAATAATAATATTATTAGTGATTACCGGTATTAGTGACCAACCATGCACATAGTTTCAAGAGTGAAAAGCACAGAAATTTCTGATGGAAAGCAATTAATTAACACTATTTCTAGATTTCAGTGGAATTCTCACTCTTGATTGAACATGGGGGGGGGGGGGGGGGGGGGGGGGGGGGGCATGGAAGGGGGACATTTCTGACATTGATGACAGACAAGATTTATGGACTTTTAAGAGCTGATTGAAACTTCCCGTGGTGTGGGGTTGTAGGTGACGTAAGAGACATGTGCTGAAATGATTGCATTACCATCCTTTTCCTCCTCTGCTGTTGTAATTTCTTTCCTCTTTTCCTGCTTTGTATGTCCATTGGTAATAGGTCTAGGACTTGGTGGGGGATTCTTGCGAGATCTTCCAGGTGTCATAGGATCATCTTCCAGCTTTGGTGCTGTTAGACGCCGTTTTCTTGCAGGATTCATATAAAAACAGTAACAGCATCTAAAAGCTGAAATAATAAAACAATGTATTGTCAAAACTGATACATCCACTCATACATGCACTAATCCATGGTTGTATTTGGGCAAGAAAATCCCTGCCGGACCAGTGTACATGTGAGAGAGTTGTGATCAAAACCCAAATTCTCCTTTGAAATTCAGAGAGCTCAAGGAGAATTTAGATTTTGATCAGAGATCACTTCATGTTCTTCTTGCACTGACATTGTTTAGTCTGGTCAACCTACCAACATATTCAAATTCTTCCTTTAGTGCCATCCCATTGTGTGAACAGCATTGTTTACATATCAAAGCATATCTGTTGCTGGGACCATCACCGACCAAGTACTCTACCACCTAAAATATAGTACAGTCAAAAGTAGTGACGGTACATTGAAATGGTTTAGTAATTCATCACTACATTTTTAAGGAAATTGTGCTTTGTAAATGAAATTGCCATGATATCACCATCACCACTATTATGATTGCCATCATCACCATCACCACTATTATGATTGCCATCATCACCATCACCACTATTATGATTGCCATCATCACCATCACCACTATTATGATTGCCATCATCACCATCACCACTATTATGATTGCCATCATCACCATCACCACTATTATGATTGCCATCATCACCATCACCACTATTATGATTGCCATCATCACCATCACCACTATTATGATTGCCATCATCACCATCACCACTATTATGATTGCCATCATCACCATCACCAACATCAGCTGAGCTGAACTGTCTGACCAATCACCACTGTCATCACCATCACCATTAATTCCCCATCACCACCACCACCATCATGATCATGATCATCATCTTCATCAAAATCATTGTCACCATCATCAGCAACCTCATGTGAATTACAACAGCTTGGGTACCACTATGATGATCACTATCTCTGCTACCAATGCTACCAAAGAGGAACACACAAAAGAAATCATATCTGTGATGAGTGTTGTAAATTAAATTAATGAGATACAAAATTGCTTGCATCAACTTTGACAGCAATTTTCTCAAGGAAAATTACTTGAAATGTTTTGATAAAATTTAAAAGTATACATTACTGTTCATTGGATAAGTAGTTTGCAGCATTTGCAGCATGTTGTAAAGACTACAAGCACAGTACTGTACAAATATATGTATTTATTATTCAATTTTCATTGTACAAATTCCAATCTTCTGGTTGGTTGATTTGTACTACGTGACGCATGTTTATGACATGACAACCGTGGTGACGTCATTATCGTGGCGGCTTTTACTCCACAGTATTAGTATTAGTTAGTATTAGCTAGCTTGCCTCCGCAATGTATTCAAATTGAATAATAAAAATGTTAACGCCCTCTTTGCTTGTGAGTTATCGGGATTTTACCTTCACTCGTTCACTAACAATGAACTTGAAATTTTCTCATACTGCACTCAGCTATGCCTCGTGCAGTATTTAAATTTCTCGTTCATTGTTAGTGAACTCGTGCAGGTAAATCCCGATAATCCACTCGCTCAAGTGTGTTAACCTCTAAGTAATCACCTTATCCATTGTGGATCGTTCTCTTGGTAGAACAGGAAAAGCTGGTTTGGGTGGTCCAGGTTGTCCAGGTGGTCTTAATACTGCTCCATAAGGTATAGGCTGTACTGCATATTCATATTAACAATATTCCTGATAAATATTACATTTAATGATATAGTGATCTATAATTTATACATGATTATAATAATTATTGAAGTAGAAATGGAATGAATAGTGAGAGAGTGAATGAAGGGGGGAAGAGAGTCAATATTATGTACTTATTGACTAAGTAGGAGGGCCAGAAGCCATATGATAATCATACATGTGTACTATCTTCACCTGCTGATCCTTCAAGGTTTGACATACTGTTAGCTCGTTGTGGTGGATTAGGGCTGTTCATGGTGGAAGGATTGGCCACCACAGCAGTTGTGACCCTTCTCTGTGGACTTGGGATTGGAGATTCTGTTAGGGAAGGCACTGAAATAGCCTTCTGCAATGGTGCACCAGGACTTGCCATTGCACCAGCAACATTCCTTCTCCTTACTTCTAATGAAACATGAAAAGGAATTGTCAGGTACAACTATATGCCTGGATGGAACACCAAAATAAATACTTTAGGCCTGTAATACCTGTAGGCTGACTGGTTTTAACTGGGCTCTGAGGTTGACTGCCAGGCAAATTAGACTCTTTCTTGTTATCCTTAAAGAGAACATGGTTTTGATCAATCAATCAATCAATATAATTATGATTCATCAACAAGTCAATCATTTATTCATTCAGTTATTTATCAATTCAAATAATTCGCAAAATCAAAGCTTAAAATATGAGACAAATATTACTTAGAAATACGAAATATCTATAGGAAGCTAGAGAAAACTATAATCTGCTGCGTTTTAACGAAATTTCTTGCGTTTTAATCTTTGAGCACAACACAGGAAGCCCACATTTCAATGATCGTTTTTACATACATGTACATGTACTTCTAGATTTCGGTTTGCAACGGAACTCAGACCATAAATAGATCTACAGATGTACATGCAATATACCTTAGCAAAGAAATAGTTTCAGATTTTCACAAATTGAGTGGGGAAATCAACTTTGGATGTCATCCTTTTTGGTGGGTTACCTGTGGTGTACGACACCACAGGAAGCCCAAAATCCAGACAGAATATCACTCATTCAAAAGATATAACCACAGTACGCTGTATTACATTATTATTAATGTAATACTAGACGCTCTACTAGCGTGAACTTGGGCTTCATAATAAAGCTATTTTGATAGATTAAATGTAAAACCTAAAAGTTTATTTGTATCATCATACAGAAGTCCCGGGGACAGAAGTACTGCTGAGTACTGTATTCACCGGAGTATAAGCCACACTTTTTTTCCGAAAATCGCAATCCAAAGTTGGGGGTGCGGCTTATCTTGGAGAACATCGGGAATTGGTACCAGAAATTTACATATAATTAACATAAAAGTATAAAAGAGTACGTACATTTGCTGTTAGTTACTCCTAAAAGCATTGGCAATTGGTTAGACGTTAAACAGGCAAATTAATGGGTGCTAACGCCTTTTCAGACAGTTTAACAATCGTGCTAACAGTTTTACTACAAGACCTAATGGTTTGCTAAAGTGTTTTTCATTGATGAGCGGGTTGGTTCACGTGCTAACACAACATGTGTCAATCAAGTGCCTCAAACATAACATTCTCACATGCATGCTAACGAACCTTAGATTTTAGAACTGATAATTCCAAAAGTTGGTGGGAAAGACGTTTTTAATAAGTCATAGGATTGTATTGGATCGTGATTTGTCGTAAAGAGTTCTATTGAAAAAGTGTCTTTATGATTATAGTCTATTACAAAGTTAAAATTATTGGTAAGCCTTTCAAGTATTCTCTGGGAGTTTACGTCCGATAACCCAAAGCATATAGCTTTCTCAAGATTCCACTCAATGTGTGATTTCTATTAATTTTATTCAAAAAAAAAATTCAAAATTTGCGTTGCCAAACTCTGGGTGCGGCTTATCTGCGAGTGCGGCTTATACGCCGGTGAATACGGTAGTTTTAGTCTATTACTTAGTAATTTAAAGCAGACTGTCCACAGTCGAAAATACCAGCTCACGGAATAGGTATAAATGGCAAAAATACAATCGAAAAACATCCTTAATTCTTTGGATATGTTGATTTAACTTGAAGCAGTATTACACAAAATGTAAATGTTTACGGTATCTTGTATTTTTACATTGCTAGTCATAAATACAATACAAACAGTGAATAAAATTACAAAGTCTTTGACAGTATTTCATGATCATCTCGTGGATCCAACACGGCGGATTTCAAGTTGTTTTCTTCTTCATACACAACATAATTCTAGAGCCTTCGGTCTTCGGTGATTCTGTACATTAAATTATGGCAAGAACTTCAGTTCGTTTCATCACTCGGCAACCTCATACCGAACTGAAGCCAACTGAGAATCAATTGTCACCAGAAAATGCCGGGTTTTCCATTTGTATTGCCAAAAGACCTCCAGAAACAGTAAGGTCAACTATTTTCCCCTTAGTTTGTGCTTTGTGATGTCGAATAATCCGTGATTGTGATAACGTGTGATCGTTGGGTCATCCGCTCAGCAGCCGGCGCAGGGGGCATGCGCATTAGAACCCAGTTTGCGATTTGAGGCCAAAGACGAAGAACGGCCTGCATTTTTAGACTTGGGCTTTTCCACAGGAAGCCCAAGTAATTATTAGAGTTTACAGCAGTGATAACATAATATTATGACTGAGTGATATGACTCATAGTAAATAAAGCAAAATATAGAAGAATTAAATGAATGAATGAACTATAAACAGTTTAGTTTAGTTACTATTGTCAGTCATAAAATAATCAATATACACACACCTTGATGATCTCAGAATCAGGATCATATTTTTCTAGTAACTCCTTTGCTGTTTTATACGTTTCATTTTCCATTACTTCCTCAAGCTTGAAATATGAAACATGATCATTTAGTACAATATTACTAGTACCTACTTGTAATGCTACCACTATTGAACCATGAATTCATTTTCTATTAAATAATGTACAATGTACTTAGCAGTTTGTAGCCTAAATATTGTGGTCAACTCACATTGACTGTGGTCAACTCACATTGACAATCAGACATTGTGAGACAATAGACCCTTTTAGCTTTTCCATTTTATACCATGTGCCATTCCCCTGAGTATTAGGTTCTTTGTTTGAGTGACATCCATATTTATGTCTCTTCTGTTATTACAGATAGAGAAAGTAATATTACTCAGGGGAAGAACATGTGGTCTGAAATGGGAAGACATTATACCAAGTAAACGTGTCTATTGGATAAAGTATAATTATGTTTGCACATGAAGCCCCCAGGCTTTTGTAGTTAAAACAGTTTCAAGAATAGAGTCGTTTTCGTATGAGTGGGAAACCTACGGCACTGAGTTACGATCACGGGATGGAATCGAAGACATTCTATTCAACCAATCACAGCATGCAAAATCATTGTTCAACTAATCAGGATGCTTGTATACGGCACGGTACCGTAACTAATTCCCACTCATATGAAAATGACTCTATCCACTAACAGACACTCCCGTAAGCAGACACATCCCAACAGTCTTAAATGCTTCTTTCTCTACTAAAACATTGTATATAACCTCCCATAAGCAGACATCTCCCTTTACAAGAGGTTATACCATAAAGTAGTCAAGTGCTTTTATGGATTTATCAGCATAAGGTCATGAATGGATTGATCATGTGATCGTGTACGTACAAGAACAATCACACTGCAAAACTAAGCAGACTTATTAAAGACTGTTTATTTAACTTACCACTGTTTTCTTCTTGTCTTTCAATTCTTCTAACATTCTGGCTACATTAAAAGAGATCCAACACATTGGCATTTAGTGTAAATAAATTCTAATAGCTCAAAAAAAAACACAATTTAATTATTCAGTTTCTTTCTCATAAAAATATTAAAGTGCTACTTGGACGAAAATCGGTCAAAATTTAAAATGAGCTGTAATTTTGCTGATGTACTATTGAAGGACCTATTTGTCATATAAAGTTAAAATGTTGCTTTCATATTCCAACAAGAAGTACTGTTTTCTTTTAAGATTTTGGGTTGAGTAGATGATGTCATCTACTCAACCCGTCACTCAAACACTTATAGCTGATATACAGCTATTTCAATAAAGGTTGGTGAAGGTTTTGTTGCATCTTGCATGTTGCATGTTGCATACCAAGCACGAAATGCACTATATGGGCGATGTGAATGGAGTCAGCGAAAGGTCAGAACAATATGGACTCTGGGAATTTCCCCAAACTTTGTCTTCGCAATATGGAGCCGGCAATTATTTTCTTCTGTATGTGCATGCTGACATTATTTACATATGATCCACAATACATTTCGGGCTTGGTATGCAACATGCAACATGCAAGATGCAACAAAACCTTCACCAACCTTTTTTGAAATAGCTGTACATAGATTTCTCAGCAAGTACTCGATCAAATGGTTTTTTTCCCCGCATTTAGTTTATTTATTGAAAATAACATCATTTACAATCAAACATTTTATTTTTTAAATCGATTGATTTTCATCCAAGTAGCACTTTAAACAAAGTATCATGACACCTAGGAGCAAAGGCATTTCATATTATTGGACTCTTTGTACAAGTACAGTATAGTAATTATATACAGTCAGAATTTGATTAATAGGTGTTCATTTTTGTACACTATTTACCATTTTTTGTCATTCTGCTCACAAACACATAGTGCAATAACCTTTTGACGCCATAAATACTGTGGATACAAAAATTAATAAAGAAGTTACACGTATTTTTTGAAAATAGTCTTTCTGAATACTGAATTGTGTATTGTGCATTTAAAGATTGAAATTAATTTTCTTAAATTTTATAAAAAAGGCTTTTTGGCTCTTATTATGGTAACAATGGTTTAGCCCCAGGTAGTTTTGACTTCTAAAAAGACTCTATAATTTAGCACGACTTGCGTTGTAATTCAGTATTCACAAGGAACCTTTTTACTCAGGATTGACCACTTTGAATCATCGCCCTCGCAAAATGCAAAAATTGTGCAATAGTTCCCAAGTTCCCAGTAGTCTTTGCATGCTGACTATGATGTCATAAGAACTCACAATTTAGTATTATGACATAGAGTAAAATGTGTGTGCAATTAGAATCATGATGTCACAAATTAGCATTGTCTAATAAACATGTTAGAATTTTGATGTCATAAGTAGGCGAAATTTGGCATAGTGCTCAAAAATACAGTATCCCCAGTGAACGCTGTTTATAGAGCATCTAGTTTGAAATTATATCAACTTGGTTAATTATCCTGGACCATACAACAATGTAAACTTAATGAAATACTTACACAAGAGGAAATAGAAGAAGAGGAAAAGTCCTTATTACTCTGTCTTTCCAGTTGGATGGAAAATATTTGAAATAAAACACCAGTGCTGCTGCTATATACAGAATAACTGAATAAAGAAGAAGCCTGCCAATATACTTCTTACGCAGTTGTTCATTGCGATGCTGACTAGATTCAATTGCATCGATGTCCTGGAGAAAATAAACATCACATCAAAAACACTGTTTATATTTGATCTAAAATATTGAAAAAAATGAGAACACAAAAATAAATTGATCAACATAAGGAGTATTATTATACTACTATTACGTAATTTTACCTTATAAGGTCAAGAGAACTCGAAAAATATGGAGCCGTATTACCATAGTTCGAAAGCCGTATTACCATAGTTCTAAAACCGGTTTCACTGCAAAGTTTTGAACATTTTGTGATGTCAAATCCATTGTCAATAAGAGTACAGACAATGGAAAACCGCTTGCGATTTCTTTTTTAAAACAACAAAGTCAAAAAATCATCCAAAAGCAAGGATAAAGTTTGAAAGAAAAACCGTTTCAAGCGTGCGCTGGCTCCGTGCGCGAGCGATTCGTCATTCTCTGTGTCTGTTATTGTAAAAGAGCGCGCGGACCTTGAAAGGTTTTGAAATAATTATTAGATAAATTTACTCAAAAACGGACAATTATGTTTTCGTTCAAAGTAGTATAATAAATAACTTATTTGGGGTTTTTCCCGTAATACGGGCTGATATTTTACTCGTTACTCGTATTTTTCCTCGTCCCTTCGGGACTGGGAAAAATACATTCGCAACTCGTAAAATATCAGCCCGTATTACGGGAAAAACCCCAAATAAGATCTAAGTCTCCCTCACAGCCGTGTTTAAATAGTGTCGTCATGCAATGCTCTCTCCCCATAAATGGCATTATGTGTGGAGAAAGCGTTGCATGACGACACTAAAAACAGCTGCGAGGGAGACTACGTAAAGAGAAGAAATGACATTTTTTACACAATCACTTGTTTCACTTGATGCAGTGTACAGCGAAAACATATACCTGTTCAAGACTAAAATTGCTGAAAACCATATCCTGTTTGTCTGCACATCGCCATATACCTTATATAGTGGAGTACGCACTCCATGGGGAGAAGTGGAGTAGGGGATTGTTACCTGGTCTACTGAACAGCCTACTTCAAATTGACCAATCTTAAAAATACTTGAAATTCAGCTTAGCCTCACTTCCAAGATACAAAACAAAGGAAAAATTAGAATAACAAAACAAACTACTCCTGAATGCGAGGCTAAGTTCAATTTTATGTATTATTAAGATTGGTCAATTGGAGGCATAACACACTAACATACTAACTCCTCGTGATTGTGAGCAGCTCGGCTGCCGTAGGCGCCTTTATATGCAGCCCGAAAAAGTCCTCCATCGGTTGTAAAGCGCATTGAGACAATGTGAAATTCGCTATATATAAGAACAGACTTATTATTATTATTAAGGGTGATGCATATATGTTATGGTTCAATATTTTCACTGGTTTAAATTGTTTAGGACATTGTTGGACATCCACTTCCTTTCAGTTAAACTAAACACATAACTTAGGTCTGGGATATGGTACGGAAAATTTCCGTTTTTAGGACTGGGATAGGGTAAGGTTTTTGGGATCATGGCGGCACACCCCTACCCAAAAAATGGCTGAGAAAGTTTGGGCTCCCTGTGTTCGTTGGCGGTCTTCCTGTGTTAAAGATGGCACCCAAAAAGCAATCTACTGATTGCAAGAATTTCGGTTTATTTCTTGCTTTTTTCTCAGAACAGAATGTTAATATTTGAAATTTATTGTAGGGCAATGCCACTTCAATGTCACCATAGATGCAAGAAAACGGCTTCTTTTGCAGTATGAGGACTTTTTTTCTAACTACATCCGAAGACCTCTACGAACGTATTTGATATCCACGACCAAATTCAGCATAACTACTCAGAACTAAATAATGACCAAAGGTGTTGAATCAGGGTATATATTTTATATATTGGATATTGCTGGTTTCCGTGGTTTCCGTGGTTTCCGTGGTTTCCGCGGTTTCCGTGGTTTCTGCGGTTTCCATGGTTTCCGCTAAATGATGCCGCGAATTTTGCATAGTTGTCGAAAAATAGAACCGAAAACACAGATGTTCGAAGCACCAAGAGGGTCTAAAAATCGATACTCCGTATGCTTTCATTCAATTTTTTTTATGTTTGAAATCCTAACTATTTTTAATACTTTGCTATATACTAGAGAACTATAGCTATATAAGTTATTGAATAAAAAATGGGGGTCACCCTGCTCGTTTTCGATTTATTTTGAGAAAACTTCAGTTACACTTGAAATATTGAACGATTTCCAATGGTCTCCAATGTACGTGAGCTTCAGAATCGTGCGCAGTAGAGCGTGCACAGTAGAGCGTGCACAATGCAAAACAAGGGAATTACCTTAAGAACCCTGAGGAAAATTTAAACCAGTGAAACAAATTAAACTATGCATACATGTATACACCTGGACTTAATGGTCTAGATAGCTATCCCTCAGCAAACACATATCTGCTCTATAGATATCACAACTTCAAATGTTTAATAGAGGGGGCTTAATTAATTTCTGCCTCTACAAAGGATGGGGGCTAAGTTGAGAGAGGGGGCTTACTAGAAACATTATGGTAAGTTGTAACATAAGATAATATTGGAAATAAGAATGACTTTTATTTACAGTTTTGGTAGGCTGGTGCAAACAGTGCATTGCACAACAAGTTATATATTGTACACACTGTACAAAATGCACATAATATATACATGTATGTACATGTAGACATTTGTTTCTCTCATTTCACTTTGTTCCAGCCGTCTACCACCAGGTCTATATTAATTTCATATGGCATGGCTCTACCAAAACAAATGTCTGATTAGAAAAGGAACCATTTTTACTTAACCAATTCTTAATAAAATATCTTTTTGAACAAATTTAGATATAAGGTTATCGATTCAGAAAAATATTACAATGAGAAAACTGCAGTAATACTACATCATTAAATTTAAAGTACATCAAAGACGTCCTTTAAAATTCTGAGTCAAAGATCTGTCGTTGGTTCGTCTTGGAATTTCGATTATAAAAATTTAAAGAAACATTTCGTCACCAACGTGTGACGATATTTGATCAGCTTCAAGTTCAGCTTCAAATATTGTAGCACAAAAACGATTCAAATTCAACGTTTACTACCGAGAACATTACCTTTTCCAGCTCTTGTAAAATTTCTTCGGATGTCTTCTTTTTCTACAAAAATGAAATTCACAATCTAAAGTCCAATTTACCATTCACTTGGTGTGTTGTTGTAGTGACAGTGAGATCGATTCAAAGCGCTTTTTTGACCGGACAAGATATCATTTTAGGAAACATGGATAGTCAGCATTTAGCGTAGATAACTTACTCTCCATCTTGAGAAAATCAGCCCCATTGTGACCGGGTTTCAGACCTAAATGAATGAACACATTTCACTATCTGTTCTTTGATCGTCAGTGAATTTTATAGCAGGCGCCAAATCGTATGGAACTGAGCATGCGCAGAACCTTTATGGTTTTAACACAGGGAGACCGCATGGTAGCTACAGTATCTAGTAAGGGGTACTCCCTTTGTGATGTCCAAGTGGTAGGGTGATCGGCGGTCGGTTTTGACAATGACCCCTAAAAGGTACGCATAAATTAAAAAAGCTGCTGAAGCCATGTTCATTTCAACCCCTAAATGGTATGACCATATATGGCGAAAAAGTGATTGTGCATCTATCTTCTGTTCTTTCATGTTTGTTCAATAAATAAAATAAACTTTATTATATGACTAGGAATTGTTAGAGTATAAGAGCTTTATTTCAACTGTTTGAAATTAACTTTTATGCATTCAAAAATATATAATTTGCTATTTACAGATCACCTAATACAGGATATTGATTATCTATGAAACATACACCATACATTATATAGCCTGGCCCTAAGGGGAGGGGAGGGGGGAGGGGGGAAAAAGAGGGGGAAAGCTATGCAGGCTATACATTATATAGCCTGCAAACACATCCTCCTTGCATTAGGTGCCCTTGGATCATTTGCTAGTTTGCAATCAATCCCTGCGGATTTAAAGCACAAAGATGCAGTGGCCATGTTGATCATAAAAACAAGAGAAGCTAATGAGGAATGCTTTATAGTGCAGGGACCAACATGGCCATGGCTGGCATGACATCATATGCTAACCAGCAATGCCTGATGACAAGCAGATCTATTCACAGGCTATACATTGCAAGAAACTAGAAACTATTTGTGTTTTATTTGTTGCTACATGTATGTGATTTTTAATATGATAATGAGCCTGTATTTGGTGTAAGCTAATCAAACATACATATGGTATGTGTACAGTGTCAAAAGTCAGTTTCTCAAAGGATGATAACCAAAGTCAACTCTATCCCGACAGACACCTTGCTGGGGTTGAAGGTGTTTGCTATAACAAGAGTTTAGTGAGTTGTTTGGGATTTACCACCATAAGTCACTGCTTATAGTTTGCAATATTATTTGACCTGTGTGGGTGCACAGCGTAAGTAAATAGTGGAGAATGTACCCAACAACTAGAGTCGTTTTCGTATGAGTGGGAACCCTGTGGTACCATGACACTCAAATGGCTTCCTTTCTGAACCAATCAAAAAGTGTGCAGATGCATCTCATTCAATGAAACTCTTTCAATACGGCAAGGTGCGGTGCAGAGACAGTGCAGTAACTTTCCCACTCATACGAAAACGACTGTATTGTTTACTGATGAGCATAATTTGCTTAATAATTATTATTGTCTTAAATGCTTGCATGGACTTGTAGAATCCCAGCTAACCTAACAACCTGTATCAGTCATCCTGCTAGAAGAACTCTACATCTGTGAGCACTGCTTCTACCAGAAATGACTCTAATTTGTACAAACTTTCAAAAATACAAAAATAGAAAAATCCCGAAACAAAGAACGGCTGCAAAGGAGGCTAGGTCATTTTGCAATAATATTCTTTTAGAAAAAGGTACAAAGCAAGCATTATTTAATTGCTGCAAAAGACACACAACCAAATAGTGGTATTGTTTTGCTATATGTTTGGAAAATAATTTGCAAGTTAACACAGGAAATGCAAAGCAGCATTGGAATCACTGAGAAAAAGTCCAAACCAAAACTAAGCATTGTGAAGAATAAATTATTGCATCCTTTGAAAACATATCGGTTAATTGAACAATCCCTTACATTTATCTGATCATCAAACATACATATATATAGCTATCCTTGATTTATGGCTGATTATATTATCACAATGATATACGAGGAGTGTCATGCAAATAGGGCCCGGACAACATATTATACAATTTCCTGCAATTTGCACAAGCCAAAAAATAAAAATGTTTGTGAGCGTTTTTTGCTTAGACCAAAATAATTCTCTGAAAATCTCTGTAAATTAAACAAATAAAATAAAATAAAAACATCTATAATATTAGTTATACCCTTAAGTACAGTCTATATTAGAAAGAATTGAAGAAATTAGACAACATTGAAACATTCACCTTCAAAGTTTTATGTTTCTGATGTTTCATTTCATTCAAAATGGCAGCACAAGCAAGTGCTTTTCAAAGTCAATTTAAATGTACTAATTGTTGAACTTGCCTGAGGTTCAGAATTTCTCAGTCTCTTGAATTATTAAAAATTGAAAACTTACATTTTTTGTTGTCTGGGCCCTTTTTGCATGGCACTCTAGTAATTATTACTATAAGGGGTGTCGAATGGTCCTTGTGAAAAGTCAGAGTCTCGCAAAATTTCAGTCATATTTCGCGGGTCTTGAAGTCTCTTTTTTTCGCAAAAAGCCATCTCAGAGTCTCGAATTTTGAAAACAATTAAGGAAATCTGTGAAAAAGCGTCTCGGGCTTGCAAAAAAATGCCTGGTCTCGGAGTCTCGCAAAGTCTCGCCTTGACCATTCAATACCCCTACTATATATAGTACTATTAAGCATGAAATGTCTGGTAACACTTTGAGACAACTGAAAAGCATAATGTAAGTGTTCAGAATCGCAAGCCTGCAACAACTTATTATCAAACTGTTACATGGGTTGTACATAGTTTCCTGGGAACAACCCTGAATGGCCACTGCCTTCAACGACTCCTTCATACCATCCATCATCATTCTTCTTCACTACATAGATAATGGTATCTGCACTAAATGACAGTTCATCATCACGCATGGCATTGTAGACAAACAGGGAAACAACTGTCAAAAGAAACAAGGACTGTCAGTGTGCCTGGAGAGATTATTACTACGACAGAAGACAAGTATCATTGTGTAAACACAAAACAATACATGTACAATAATGTTGACTTGCACATGGTTTCTCTTTGCTTTTAATAAACACGTTATACTTTCAATGACAATGACTATACTTTGACGATATACTGACGGTATACTGACGCAGGAGCGGATTTGTTTTTTGTTTTTGATTTTGTTTTCGGTTTTTTGCTTTTCATTTTTCACTTTTTGCTTTTCATTTTTTGCTTTTTGCTTTTCGTTTTGGTTTTTGTTTTTGATTTTGTTTTCGGTTTTTTGCTTTTCATTTTTCGCTTTTTGCTTTTCGTTTTGGTTTTTGTTTTTGTTTTTGTTTTCGGTTTTTTGCTTTTCATTTTTTTTGTTTATTTATTTTTTGAAACCCAAAAGACAAAAGCAAAAACCAAAACCGAAAAGACAAAACCAAAAAGACGAAACCAAAAACCAAAAAGACAAAACCAAAAACCAAAAAGACAAAATCAAAAACCAAAAAGGCAAAAGCAAAAACCAAAACCAAAACCATGAGTGGCGGTCCGTGTAACACTCCACAGTTGAATTTTCTACTGGAAATCTTAAAACCAAAATACAAAATTGCTCATGTTTTAAGAATTTTGATTATTACAAACTAAATTCAAAATTGCTACGTTTTTGTATATTCAAACTTTAGAATTAAGTTCAAAACTCTTAAAAGTACACAAAATTACATATTTGTAATTTTGAAAGCAGAACGGAAAATAAAAAAAGAGCTAATTGATTATTATTTATTTGAACGTGATTTCAATTTACAAAATATTTGTAATTTCGCTTTTTTAGTTTCAAAAGATGGAAGCTCCCTTTAGGGGAGGGGTCAAAGGAGCTGTTGGTCAAGAGAGGACAATATATTTATATGCCACCCCACCCAAGGTACACCCGCTCCCATGACTGAACTTCTGGTGCACGTGCCATATAATCTACAAACGTGAAAAATCATTTTCGACCAATCATAGCTAATAGTACGTGAACGACTCCATACTCAGCCAACCTCTCGTTTTGATCTACATGGATCTTATGTCCAGCATATGCTGCAAAATATGAACGACTCCATACTCAGCCAACCTCTCGTTTTGATCTACATGGATCTTAGGTCCAGCATATGCTGCATATGAACGACTCCATACTCAGCCAACCTCTCGTTTTGATTTAAATCTACATGCTACAAAACTGATATGGAGTCGGATTTCGAAGTTTTTCCGTGTCCCATCGCCTTTGTGCCTGATAAAATGGAGTTGTTTTGCTAAGCTTTGCGGCCGAACCGCTCGTTCCCCAATATTATAACCCCTAGTACGAAGAAGGCCAGTACAATATTCTTCTAACGTATGTATGCCTAACCTGTAAAAGAACAATATATTTATAATATAAGCATATACTATAGCTAGTACGCTATTAAAGAATCGTTCAATGAACTTGGCAGTACTACTGACAGTGGACTGGACCCGGCTTAATACGGACACCCGGTTAATACGGACATGTTGTTCTGTCCCGGCTGAAACTCATACAAATGCCTATAAAATATACCCGTTTACATACGTACAACGGATAATACGTACAACGGACACTTTTTCCTGTCCCAATATATTCCCATTTGCATACAAAGTCTATCCGGTTAAACGTTATTTTCTCAAGATAACGACAATTAATGTGTAATTAAATTGATCGCTTTTACCGATACGGTTGTTGCTGGTTACTAAGCAAATATTCTGAAACTTGCTTATTTTCAATTGTGGGAGCGGGTGTACCTTGGTTGAAAAGTAACACATATGGGTGGGGTGGCATATAAATATATTGTCCTCTCTTGACCAACAGCTCCTTTGACCCCTCCCCTAAAGGGAGCTTCCATCTTTTGAATCTTAAAAAAGTGAAATTACAAAGATTTTGTAAATTGAAATCACGTTCAAATAGATAATAATCAATTAGCTCTTTTTTATTTTCCTTTCTGCTTTCAAAATTAAAAATATGTAATTTTGTGTGCTTTTAAGATTTTTGAACTTAATTCTAAAGTTTGAATATACAAAAACGTAGCAATATTGAATTTTGAATTTAGTTTGTAATAATCAAAATTCTTAAAACATGAGCAATTTTGTATTTTGGTTTTAAGATTTCCAATAGAAAATTCAATTGTGGAGTGTTACACGGACCAGTGGCCCTCCTGGGCCGGTCCATGGTGCCTTGCGAGCCACGTGATGAACAAACATGGCGGACGGCTTCGAAGTCAAGTACAAACCCGGGGTACAAACGTTTGCCCAAAGGACAGAAAGATATGGACGTGCGTATTATTAATTAAGTTCATATGTAGCGAAACTGTACGTACTAACAATAACAATCCCCTATGTTATTTTTAGTTGAAATGTTAATGGAATCAAGTTTATGGGCAATGAGTTTGATATGCGCATGGATTGACCTCAAACTTGTTCTTTCGTATCGGCTGAAGTAGATGAGTATTAAAGAGCTTTGAAAATACGGCGAATTTTGGCGAGAATACGGACCGAGGTAGCGTTCGGACAGCTTCGATCAGTTGAAGTTGCTCAAACACACCATCGGGAAATATCAAATAATTCGCTTAAAATCTTGAGCTTTTATAATTGCTGACGCAGCGAGCGAGCCTGAAGCGAGCGAGCAAGGAAGCAATTCTAATTCACCGATTGGCCCCTAGAGCTCACGTGGTGTACTTCATGTTACTGTCACCAAAATGTTCGTACATTGTCTGTGAATTGCCGTACAAGCGCACTAGCTTTTGTACAGTTTATCGACTCGATTTAGATGTGCGATCCTCTAAATATTAGCAAAATCTCGTTTATCAACCTTAGTTAAAATAGTTTTGCTAATATTTAGAGAATCGAAAAACTAAATTGAGTCGATAAACTGTACAAAAGTTAGTGTTTTTGTACGGCAATTCACGGAAGATGTACGAACATTTTGGTGACAGTAACATGAAGTACACCACGTGAGCTCTAGGGGCCAATCGGTGGATTCATTCATGTAGGGAGAAAAAATCTCGATTTTTACCCGGCATGCAGTTTCCAATAACCATCATGCAATTCTCAATAACCATCATGCAATTCTCAATAACCACAATGCTTTTCGTGCCAACTCCTACATACGCTGAGCTGAACACATTCGACTTCGTTGGAAGTTGAGGGAAGTTGAAGCGAGTTGTTTTCCTATTCAAGCTTTCGCGTTTCTGATCGGTAAATGTCGTGCCAAAGATCTGTAGTCTCCCTCACAGCCATGCTAAGTGACGACACTTAGCACGGCTGCGAGGGAGACTAAAAGATCTGTGGCCCTAATTAATTTGTACGTGTATGTTTCTTTAGCCGGTATATCCTGACTCGTAAGCCCATCAGATACCGTATCTTGTGCTTTTCGTAGGAATTGTGTAGTTGATGATCGTATTCAGTGAAATTGCTGACTGTGTGTCAGTTTCAAGTGTGAATTCGCATTGAAATCTCAATTATAAGACAGTAATACATTAGTTATTCATAAGCTATCCAGATTTTCAAATACAGGGTATAATACTATTCAAAACAAAGAAAGGTAGACTCGCCTAATAATTGGCATACTTGTCACTTGAAAACAAAACATTTCATAACAACTACAGTATCTCCCTAGCTCTCGCCAACTTTTATCCACAACTACTAACATTGCATTCACCGTCAGCATTCACTGCTGTTAGGTAGCCTAGTATAATTTATAGTATAGACTGCGGATACATACACGAACAAGGTTGAATGAACTATAAATAAGGCTATCATGTTACTCTATGACCCCATGCAGGGCATCTGGTCATTGTCAACTTTCACTATTTCTATTCTCTGCTGTCCAAGCCACCAAATAACACTTCGAAGTCTATGCTATAAACTAGCGGTTACATATTGCAAGTGAAATGCTGCGAGGTCGCTAAGCAAAAGGCATTCGAAGTCTAGTGTTACACTCAATTGCAGAAAGGTTGTAGTATACATTTATACAAATATCTAATGAGATACAAGATATCTAATGAGATACAAAGTGTGAAACATCGCTTATTTCCTTCTAATAGATCAGAATCATCAATTTTAGATTAGTATAGCATCCAACAAGGACAACACAATAATTTTCAGCACTATTTTGTGCATAAATAGTTGTATTTTAGCATGTTTAGCATTTTGCATCTCATTAGATATTTGTATATTTGTATAAATGTATACTACAACATTTCTGCAATTGAGTGCATACACCATACGACAACAACAAAACTAGAAGACCGAATAAGAACTGGTAGTACGTCCAGCAACCTGTCGAGTAAAATGTGTTTTGGCTTCCTGTGTTTCAAAGTGGCCTTCTGGACCAGGCAGTGTTGGACACGGACCACGTGGTTCGGAACATCCAATGAGAACGCTCGATTGCCTAGCCGTGTTTTGAAGATTTTTGGGAACTTTATTTTCCAAGTGTGTGATTTATTTCGTCTATTAGAAAATTATTTTGAATATCTACACAAAACTTTTATATACAATGTGAAGGTGGATATGTGAACTACGCCTGGATGGATTCTCAAGAGCAGGTAAGGTATTTTAGTACCTAAAATGTGTCCAGTTAGTCTTGTGTCTTTTCATTTTTCGTTCGTCAAACATTGAATATAAGTAGTAACGCACGAAGTGAATCCTACAGCGATCAAAGTAAGAATCCTTCATTTTTTTAGCACAGATACATTCTATAGATAATAAACTTGAAGGAGAAAATCGGCCTTGAAGTTCGCGAATTTCACGAATATTGAGTATTTGAAGTGACACTTCACACATCACTATTCATAGCAAAATATAGTTTTATATACTTTTCTCACTAGGTATGAATTCAAAAAGTCAGCCAAGACTCGGCAAGAGCGCAGTCAAGAGCTGAGAGACTGCATCTACTTGAGTACTTCTGTATACAGAGAAGGAATATGATAAATTCAGCTTTTGTTTTTAAATGAATATTCTCAATGTACATGTAATAGAGTGATTCCAATAAACCTGGGCACTACTAATTAGTTGTCAGTGTTTATTAGATGCAAAGGAACAAATAGTTTTAGTAGAGTGATTGCAATAAACCTGTGAAACAGTCAGTAGACTAATATACACTGGTAGACTTTATTTCCATTGTTTTCTTTTGTGACTATTTGACTATTACACACTAACATCTAATTTTTATTTCACGGGTTTATTGCAATCACTCTAAATAACCCAGGTTAATTATTGGAATCACTAATAAAAATATATATTTGGTATCCACTGATTTATCAGGTTGTACAGTACATGTAAATGCTCCTGTGAATAAAAAACCACTACAATGGGAAACCAGTTAACTGGCTGCACTTCTGCAATTTATTGGACTGTACTGCTGAGGGTTTGAAACCCTGTCCATGTTATAGGACAACAAAATCTATTAAAAATACCTAGGACAGACTCACATAAAATTATATACCCTGTTCAGGGCAGAGAGGCCAAAACCATACCCTGTCCAGCAGCACGTCCCCATACATTTATATGGGAATCAAGTATGTAATACTTGATCATGAACCCCTGGTTAGGGGGATAAAAAAATTCCCCACACTAAAATAAAGCATCAGTATTCATTTCTATTGTACACTAGTCTTATTGTACAGCTGTAATATTTAATATTATTTCATACTACTACAGATGATAATGATAATATGTAATTATTATATTTTTTAGCAAATTCAGTTTGACGCAAGGTACAGAGTCATCTGACTACTTTTAAAACATTCTTAACATCCATTGCACATTGCATTCCTCTTTGATTGGCTTCCTCGACAATCACTTTGGCCTGGTGCAGTCCAATTCCCTTGATTGATGTTACCCACCTCCCTGATGTTACATGGTATACACACACTACATAACTTGTGTACATGTAATTAGTAATTCTTAGAGACTTGTTTTAATAATATCTGTATCAATTGTTACCAGTTTGTTACCTGTGTAAATAAAAATAAAACAAATAATGAATGGTAAATGAATATTATAAACTGTAAATCTTACAATTTACCTACATACATTTTTATTATATAAATATTTATATAATACAGCATAACTGGTTTTACATAGTAATTTTATATTAGTTTTTTTTAGGATGTCCACACATTTGTATTATTATTATTATTATTATCAAACTGAATCAATAGTTGTGAGTTTTACTATCACAACGTAAATCAGTACGTGGACCAAGTATACGTACTGATAGTTCAGTATAACTTACATACAATTGGAACTACATGAAAGCTTTATGATCGATTCCAACACTACAAATTATACACGTCGATAATTATATTAGCCTGCGTAGCCCGGCGCTAGGGAGAAAAAGGAAAAAAAAGGAGGGGAAGGGGGGAGGGGATGGGGAAAAAGGGACTGGGGAGGAGGGAAAAGGAGGAGGAGGGGGATTGGGGAGGAGAGGAGGGAGGGAGCGCCTGCAATGGTCCTATTGTTTACGCGTTATTTTCCGGGCTCTCAGTGGCCGGAAAATTCCTATTGGTTGAGAAGGTGTCGAGTGACGACGAGCAGTATTTAGCAGACGTTGTAAATTTAGCTCTGGCCGCTATTGTAACAACAACAACATAACCATAGCCTACGTACACAAAGGATTTATTATCGTCAGGAGCCCATAAGTAGGAGCCTCCATCTACCGTACTGGGTTTGTGAGACGACCTGTGACCGGATCAGGCTATTTTTAGAACACCTTTTCCCGCGAACTAATCATCAATCAATAGGAATCCCCCATGGGAATTACACAGAGCCAATCAGCATCAATGAGGTAGATGATTTGTGTTTATTTGTGATATATGAACAAAGTGGCGGATGAAGAAATTGGCGAAATTGAAGAAACTGAAAGTGAAGAGAGCGAAAATGACAGTGATAGTTACAGACAGTGTTACTTCATCGGAAAGTGACCAAGAATCTTCAAGTTCGTGTTCTGTTTCTCAAGGAACTAAAAAAACATCAAATAGTAAACCTACCAAGCCAAAAGCTAGAAACTCCGTAACAAAGCCGAAATCAAAAATCCCTGGTGTTAAAATTTCGCTGGAAAACTGGTGTTCTAAAAATAGCCTGATCCGGTCACAGGTCGTCTCACGAATACATCCCAGATGGAGGCTCCTACTTATGGGCTCCTGTTATCGTTCAGTCGTTACGTCTAACGGCTTCCTCTCTCTCCGCCTTGTGAAACATATTGATACTGGTTTATAGATGATATACTTTCTGGAAAGTATTCGTTTGTATGGCTCTGCCGAATGTGCCACGGACAAACAGTGGCCGGTTGGTAATTCACGAGGCTACGGTTTATAAAGCACACGTACGAGACTGTTCAGGGACTTCATGATCAAAGACAGTCATCCCGATATCACTAAGGCCTTCGGCTAGTACAAGTTACCTCTGTATGGAAGGTTTAAATATATTTATGCAATATGCTTCATTTTATTTTGAAGACGCTAGCTTCTCATATCTACTCTTAAATTCTAGCGGTCAAATATTTAAAAATCTATGTCTAGATTGGCCTAATGTGCCCGTACTCTAGCTACCACAGTATTCGATTTCAACTGATAAAGCCATTTGAATTATTTGACAGCAAACGGAAGTTTGCCAGATTGGATAATTTTTGACAAGCACCATTGACATTTGACGAGAGGCGGATAACGCGTAAACAATAAGACCATTGCAGGCGCTCCCTCCCTCCTCTCCTCCCCAATCCCCCTCCTCCTCCTTTCCCCTCCTCCCCAGTCCCTTTTTACCCCTCCCCTCCCCCCTCTTCCTCTCCTTTTTTGTCCTTTTTCTCCTTTTTCTCCCCAGCGCCGGGCTATGCAGGCTATAAATATATGTGTTGCTCATAAGATTTGGCAGCCTGTCAAACACTACAATCGGCTGAATGTTGTTTGACTTCAGAAGTTCAAAATAACTCATAAATAGGTCAACATATAAACTAGAGAGAAAGCTAAGAAGTATGTTATAAGGAGAAAAGAACACATCAAAACTTCAAGAGTGTACGGGAAGTTCAACTCACCGTGAAGATTCTCTGCACGTAAAACTGCTCCTTTGTGGATCCAACAATACCCATTTACTGCCGCAGATTTTCCAGAAAGAGTGGATATGTGTATATCGGAGGTTATGTGTCGAATATATAGAAGAAGACCGCTATAAACCCATTGAATCACAGAGTCACTTAGTTGTTTACACTTCGACGTCCAGGTGCAAATGAGTAAACATTTCAATTTGTCCCATTGTGCTTTGCGGTGCATGTCCAACACCGCCTGCTTCTGGACCTTCTGATAAAATTCAAGATATTCAGTTTACCGGCATCACGTTTCATCAAACGCCAGTTTTTAATAATATTAGTACTGTACTATTAAAGAGCATAACGGAGAAGAATCATGCCCATAGTAAATAATTTTAGTACATCTTGAATATAGTTGATGCGAGGTTAATTATATATTAAGTATTTGCCGTCAATCGTAGATGTAACAGTTTTACGGCTTCGACCCCAATGACCTCCGATAAATTACTGTATAAAACAAGTTGAATTATTTGCAACTGTGATCATTCATTGCCAGAACATTTCAGGCAAATAATAATGACACGAGAAACATATATACATCTAAATTTATTTGATATATTTATTAATTATTAACTTTGAAATGTAAACATAAATCTCTTTTGATTTGTTTTATCTCACATTGAAGTTCATTGGTGTCTGCAGTGTGAAACTCAACTGGTACAACTTCAAATACCATAAGCATAGTATTCAACTCATAGAGAAAACATAAATATATCAGGAAATTACAAAACGACAGCAGTGCCATTTGAATCAGGCATACCAAAACAGTTACGTGCATGAGAATCAAATGCATAAATACAATCTATATTCTTCATTAAAGCCATAATATAGCCATCTAATATTAAAATGTAATTTGAGTTTTGATTTGATGGTTGATTTGCCGATTTGTTTCCCTCAACGGGCCGATTAATTCGGGCCGATTGCCAGTAGTTGCGATGTTGGCGACGACTATAAACAAGCTCGATCTGGTAGATAGATGAGCGATATCGTCTCTAAATCTGCGATGGTTTGTCTTTCAACTGTTCAAGCGCAGTCAAATATATGTCGTGTTCAGTCTGATCGACTGTACATGCATTTCATAGTCAAACTGGACACGACTGTGCACAACACCAGGGCTAAAAATCACTCTAAATCGTTCGTGACCTTGATGAATGCTTCCAGCATCGAATAAAGATGTGTTTCGCATGATAAATTTGTGAAAAAAAAGAACATTTACCCGGTTATTATGCCACAGGCAGCCCAAGCAGTATACTTTTGAGTGATTTTAGAGTATTTTTTAAAATGTTTCGAAATGTAAAAATATTGCTCAATAAACTGACATTCACCTTTATTTACATTTATTTTGTGTTTATTTGACGTTCCGGAGTCTTTTAGTGGTATTTTTAGCCCTCTGATCAAAATAAATGTAAATAAAGGTGAATGTCAGTTTATTGAGCAATATTTTTACATTTCGAAACATTTTAAAAAATACTCTAAAATCACCCACAAGTATACTGCTTGGGCTGCCTGTGACTCGACGAAGAACAACATGCTGTTGGAAGGGACTGCCGCTGGTCATACGTACAGCAGAAATCATCACCAGCCCGCCCGCCCGAAACCCACCCGATCAAGATTCGCAAGAGTATATAGTGCCCAGGAAAACGCATCCACATGTACACAGGGACTCCGTCAAGATAGTTTCGCTGCTCGCTATCGCTCGCACAGTAAGCCAGTTCACGCTGTCGGCCATCATTTTGAATTGGGGCAAACTCGGCAAAAATTATAGAAATCTGGATCACTTTGACTTGCCGTAACTCCGCTCGATTTCGTTGGATTTTTAAAAACTTACCATTTTAGAAAAGATGTTTTCTTTGTTATTGATGTTCTATAATATGATGGGTATTGGAAGGCTACAAATCGGAAAAAAAAGATTTTTGTTTTCAAAATAAAATGTTCGGCACGTGAATATGCAAATTAGCTCGAAATTTTAAGATCCATTCGTGAAAAGAAGATTGACTCGAAAAAGGTACTAGTTAAAACACAGGGAGCCCAAGCTTACTATCAGTGTATATATACATGTGGCTTTGAAATGTGCAAATAAAAGTCATAATTTTCATCAAAATTATTTGTTGTTGCTATATATTATGTTTAAAATCCTCTCTGAGTTGCCTGGAGTTGTTATTCGAGTTAAATTTGATTGTTTACGTTTTTACTTACCTTTCTCTCCCTATTCATAGTAAAGGGTGGAAACCCAGACCAACATCGAAGCCAACCGGCCCAACAAAATGTCCCGTTTCACCAACAAATATACTTCCAATCACGTTCAGATTCACATAGCTCACGGCCAGACAATGCACTTACACGGTCCTGCACAGAAAACGATGAAAAGTGAAGCGATTCTGATAAATACATCGAGAGTAATCGTTTAGAACTTGCATTTTCGATGCCACTAACACACAATCGGGCCGATCTGCGCGGACGGTACTGGGACCCAGCACCAAAAGTATTTCCACCGGGAGGTCCTGTTGTAATTTTGAACGAAACAAAAATTATTCCCCGTCAACAGGACCTCCCGGTGGAAATACTTTTGGTGCTGGGTCCCAGTACCGTCCGCGCAGATCGGCCCGATTGTGTGTTAGTGGCATCGAAAATGCAAGTTCTAAACGATTACTCTCGATGTATTTATCAGAATCGCTTCACTTTTCATCGTTTTCTGTGCAGGACCGTGTAAGTGCATTGTCTGGCCGTGAGCTATGTGAATCTGAACGTGATTGGAAGTATATTTGTTGGTGAAACGGGACATTTTGTTGGGCCGGTTGGCTTCGATGTTGGTCTGGGTTTCCACCCTTTACTATGAATAGGGAGAGAAAGGTAAGTAAAAACGTAAACAATCAAATTTAACTCGAATAACAACTCCAGGCAACTCAGAGAGGATTTTAAACATAATATATAGCAACAACAAATACTTTTGATGAAAATTATGACTTTTATTTGCACATTTCAAAGCCACATGTATATATACACTGATAGTAAGCTTGGGCTCCCTGTGGTGTGTCATTACTCAGCCAAAACAAGACCATCTATAATCGTGTTCTTTTTGTCCTGACACTCAAATATTGGCTCACAAAGGCGCATTATGTCTTAAACACTCACCATTAGTCGAGTAAATCTTTCTTAGAGTCTAACTAAGGCACGTAAACGACTGATATTTTCACCTAAGATTCTAGCAGATTTACAGTGAATGTATGGCGAAACTCAACTTCCGGTTGGATTTTATCCCGATTCGGTTCCAGGAATCACGGTAATCCTTAAACTCTGACTTGGCTTTTAAGCGAATTATTTGATATTTCCCGATGGTGTGTTTGAGCAACTTCAACTGATCGAAGCCGTCCAAACGCTACCTCGGTCCGTATTCTCGCCAAAATTCGCCGTATTTTCAAAGCTCTTTAATACTCATCTACTTCAGCATGCTCGAGGATCCAGCGGTTTTTGTCCGCGCTCCGAAGTCACCGGCCGAAACAACCGATACAAAAGAACAAGTTTGAGGTCAACCATGCGCATATCAAACTCATTGCCCATAAACTTGATTCCATTAACATTTCAACTAAAAATAACATAGGGGATTGTTATTGTTAGTACGTACAGTTTCGCTACATATGAACTTAATTAATAATACGCACGTCCATACATTTCTGTCCTTTGGGCAAACGTTTGTACCCCGGGTTTGTACTTGACTTTGAAGCCGTCCGCCATGTTTGTTCATCACGTGGCTCGCAAGGCACCATGGACCGGCCCAGGAGGGCCACTCATGGTTTTGGTTTTGGTTTTTGCTTTTGCCTTTTTGGTTTTTGGTTTTGTCTTTTTGGTTTTTGGTTTTGTCTTTTTGGTTTTTGGTTTTTGGTTTTGTCTTTTGGTTTCAAAAAATAAATAAACAAAAAAACAAAAAAAACAAAAAAATGAAAAGCAAAAAAAACGAAAAGGGAAAAAACCAAAACCAAATCAAAAAAGAAAACCAAAACCAAAACGAAAAGCAGAAAGCGAAAAATGTAAAGCAAAAAACCGAAAACAAAAACAAAAACCAACACCAAAAGCAAAAGCAAAAAGCGAAAAATGAAAAGCAAAAAGCGAAAAATCAAAATCAAAAAGCGAAAAATGAAAAGCAAAAAGCGAAAAACAAAAAGCGAAAAGCAAAAAGCGAAAAATGAAAAGCAAAAAACCGAAAACAAAAACCAAAACCAAAACAAAATCCCGAAAACCAAAACCAAAAACGAAAACCCACCAGTGGCCCTCCTGGGCTTCCGTAGTATACTGACGGTTTACAGACGGTTTAAAACTGAAAATAACAAAATAGCACGATATAACTGTGAAACTGAAAGCGAAAATCTAAAAGAAATAACTTACGTTTTGGTGC
Source organism: Actinostola sp. cb2023 (assembly GCA_033675265.1). Taxonomy (NCBI): domain Eukaryota; kingdom Metazoa; phylum Cnidaria; class Anthozoa; order Actiniaria; family Actinostolidae; genus Actinostola; species Actinostola sp. cb2023. The sequence goes on from JAUJYZ010001494.1 coordinate 549,858, forward strand.
AGGAACTCACTTGAAGTGGTGCAATCAACTAACTTAAATTTGCATACGACGCTGACTTAAACTAAAAACTTATTCCTAAGAGACTGATATTAAATAATTGTGCAAAAAGAGGATAACTAATGAAGCGACATAACGAACTGCTAGACAAAAGGCAAAAATAACAATACATACAAAAACAAAGCTGTTCTGATCCAACAAATAATAATATGTGTTTTATAATATTATTAGGTACATTATTACGACAAGTATTAGGACAACCACTTACTCACAACTTTCAATGACCCAGTCATGCTTTCATGATTTTAAACCCAGGACAATTTTATGCAATTACATATGTTGTAGTTCAATATGGATTCTGGTACAATTTGTTTTGAACTGGTACAACATGTACAATGTAGTACCTTGGGGTTAGATTTAGGGTTATGGATAGGGAAGACTTTGTATTTTATTATAATCATGAAGTACCTTGGGGTTAGGTTTAGGGAAGACTTTGTATTTTATTAAAATCATGAAGTACCTTGGGGTTAGGCTTAGGGTTAGGGATAGGGAAGACTTTGTATTTTATTAAAATATATAGTAATCAAGTATCTTGGGGTTAGGTTTAGGGTTAGTATTGGGGTAGATTTGGTAGGAATGAATACAATCTGCTTCATTCTACTAGAGAGCAAGAATTCGAGTACATGTTGACGTGAATACAAGCTGCTTCGTTCTACTATACCATGACAGCAAGACAGGTACATGTACATGTACGTTCGAGTACGTGTTGACGTGAATACAAGCTGCTTCGTTCTACTATACTATGAGAGCAAGACAGGTACATATACGTTCGAGTACGTGTTGACATGAATACAAGTTGCTTCGTTCTACTAGAGAGCAAGACAGGGAAGCGTTGATGTGAATACATACTGCTACTAGTAAAATACAATTTTTGTAAATAAATAAATATCATGTTTAATGTGTCAAGTGTTGATATCAGTATGGCTAGTGGGGACAAGACTCTCACACTCACTTCTTACTATACATTCTATATCTGTACACCCAACACTCATCTCACTAGTGGGGACAAGACTCTCACACTCTCTTCTTACTACATTATATATTCTGTACACCCAACACTCATCTCACTATAGTTCGTTTTCACCGAGGGAGGAAAACCGGAGTACCCGGAGAAAATTCCTCAAAGCAAGGGAGAGAACGAACCGGCTGACAACACAACTCGCATGAAGCGCCCGGTCCGTGAATTGAACCAGGCAGCACTATAGAACAAGACAGGTATGCTTTGACGGTTTAGGAATTTCTTTGCCTTTTCATAAAATTTGTCTTCAAGTACGAAAATCACAAGCGAATTTTTATGCGTGAATTTAAATGACATAATGACGTAATATAAAATGAATAACATTAATAAAATGTAAATGTGATGCTAATCCCACATCGTAATCCTCGATGGCATAGTTGGTTAATGCGCTAGTCTACAGTCAGAGTTCGGAGTTCGAGTCCCAGACAGAATTAATGTAGGCAGACAGGAAAGGAAAGGAGGGGTAGGTAGGGAGAGAATGAAGGTAGGGAGAGAATGAAGGGAGGGGTGGGTGCCAGGAAGTCGTCTAGTTCTTTTAAGAACCCCCTAAAAAAATCCAAGCCCCTGTTTTTTTTAATGAGTCCTCAAAATAAAATCCCTTTTAAGAATGCCAGATTGTACCAGTTCAAAACAAATTGTACCAGTTTAAAAAACACATATATGCCTTATTAATTACTGTGTTCGGTGGCTGTTACACTTTTCTAAGTTCGGGCAAAATGCATTTCATAGTGATTTCTTTTGTGTTGCTGCTGTTTTTGCCCCCCCCCCCCCCACAATGATCATGGTCCTGTGAAATCATAATGCTATATAGGGCAAATGAAGGGGTCTGCATTAGAACAGCATAATACATGTTCCATACCTTTTTCTGAGTATTCAGCAGGTATACTTTCATCTAGTAATGGAGGTGGAGGTGGCATTATGGGTGACATTAGCGCCTGTGGAGTATTGTACACGTCTTCAGGGGGCAATGGCATTGGTAGGGATGAAGGTGATATGTAGAAGTCCTCAGAAGGTGGAGGAGATGGTGGTGGATTCAAGATATCTGAAATATGAAGGATTAACAAATTACATATGACATGTACATGTATTGTAGATTTTGTTCATATTATTATACCAATAGCCTGTGCAACCCATACACCAAATGCAATAATGGAGTCCAATTTCAATCGCCATTGTTCTGGGCTGACTAGCCTCGTGTTCATGTGGAAACACAAAAGCATTTCCACCTGTATGAGAGGCTAGTCAGTCCAGAACAATGGCAATTGAACAGTCGGTGTGTGTTCACCTCTAGCACTACAACAACGACATTCAGTATACTTAATAAACGTTTCTTGGTCTTTTCTACTGTATAATTTATTTTTCTGTAACTTCTGTAGTTATTTTTCAAATTTGGTTTTAAAAAGGTATACATGTACTGAGCGCCATGAATGGAACGTTGAAATATAGGCAATGTTTGAGGTACGAAAAAGGAATCTGGTAAATAATTTTTTGAAGAAAATGCCATGCCCCAGGAAAGCTTCACATCTGCTCTTTCAGTTTAGAAAGTTTAAAGCTTGAGAATTCAATGTAGCATTTCTGAGAAATAAAACTATTATGCTTGGGACTGCCAAAATTAGCATAATTTTCGACCTGTCGCGGACATTTTTGTCGTTAAAACACAAAACTTAATGCCAAAACACATTGTGCATTTAATATAATTTAAAAAATAAATCAACAAAAAAGCCTTCAATACTGCTGCTGCTGTCGCTTGCTGATTTTCTACATACAGTGTAACGTCTGCCGAGTCACCTGTATTCTCTTGTAGAGAATCATGCTTGACAGATGGCTGACTCCACTCGACCAGTGGTATCAGAATACTAACAATGAAGGGGTTCGATTGCTACACTTCCTATTCCCATTCTTTCCTTCTCCTTTCTCCTCCCTGTACTGAAGTCTAGACAATAAAATAAAACTAAGTTATAATATTTACCTTCAACAGATTCATATGTTTCTGCCACAGGGCCACTAGGTGGTGGTAAGTTACTGCTTGTAGGGAATGGTGGTGGCGGTAGAGAATGACTGCCAGTCATTGATGGAGGTGGTGGTGCTACTGGAGGCTGAACAACAACTTTATTAGGGGTCACGACAGGTGGTGGTGGTGTGGCTGGTGCTATAGACTGAATACTGTCATATGTCATATCAAAGTCTTCAGGAACAGATGGTGCAGTAGGGGGTGGAACTGGTGGAGGTGGTGGCTTTATAGTTGTGGAGATTCCTATACGCGATCCTGGCTTGGTACGTAAGCTACCAGACTGTGCACCAGGTGTAGGGGAAGGTGCCTTCTTCGTAGTAGGCCTGCGGCGTTGCATGTCCGTTTGTGCAAGCTTGACGCCATGACCTGAATATCAAATCATACACAAAAACACACATTACAGACTGTACAATATAAACAAAACATTTACAACCATAGAGGAATAAAGGCCATAATAATATTCAGGTAATTCTGTTTTCAACTTACCGATGTCATCCAAGATGCTATAATCTATTTGTTTTCTTGAATACCTCTCAGGCTTTTCTTGTTTTGAAGGAGCAATTATCTTGTGTGTGCGAGAAGTATTTTTACTGGTAGCTAACACACCTATTTCACGTCTTGCAACCTTTTCTTTATGAATATTAACAGTCTAGAATTGAAAACACACAGATTAAACATCCTTCAGAGTTCATATTTTTGGATAATAAATCAATTATTACACTGTAACTTACACATATGTAATGTATGTAGGATAATTTGGGGGCAACTGCATGTCGAAGCACCTCCATTTTTATTTCACTCAGAGACAACAGGAATTAACAGTTCAACTGAATTACAACATTATTACATCAGGTAATGATTTAATATATTTTATAAAAGCTGTTCCAGTGCCATCTGTGCACGAAAATGAATCTCATTATCACTCAAAATAAAGCAGTAGGATATGGACATGGGAGCTTGCTGTATTGTGGTATCCGTCGATTTTTTGTGCGATATTATAGGTAAATTCATTGGATGATTCGTGAATTCAACGTGGAATTCACGAGTCATCCAATGAATTATCCTTGAATCCCATAGCGTTCTCTTTGTTTTAGAAAAAAAATAGTTTTTAGACAATTTTGAGTCGCTATATATCGCGCGTCGCAAAGAAAGCCAGTGCAGTGTTTATATATAGTCTTTCACTACGCTAGCCAATAGGAATCAAGCAAAATTGAATACTAAAATCAGTTTATTTGAAGGACAAAAGTTGTTTTCTTCAGTCGTTTTAACGTCTATGTTGTAGTTCAATATGGATTCTGGTACAATTTGGTTTTGTACCGGTACAATTTGTTTTGAACTGGTACAATTTGTTTTGAACTGGTACAATTTGTTTTGAACTGGTACAATTTGTTTTGAACTGGTACAACATGAAGTACCTTGGGGTTAGGTTTAGGGTTAGTATTGGGGAAGACTTTGTATTTTATTATAATCATGAAGTACCTTGGGGTTAGGTTTAGGGTTAGTATTGGGGAAGACTTTGTATTTTACTTTGTATTTTATTATAATCATGAAGTACCTGGGGTTAGGTTGGGGTTAGGTTTAGGGTTAGTATTGGGGAAGACTTTGTATTTTATTAAAATCATGAAGTACCTTGGGGTTAGGTTTAGGGTTAGGGATAGGGAAGACTTTGTATTTTATTGCTATATAGTAATCAAGTACCTTGGGATTAGGTTTAGGGTTAGTATTGAGGTAGACTTGGTAGGAATGAATACAATCTGCTTCGTTCTACTATAGAGCAAGACAGGTACATGTACGTTCGAGTACGTGTTGACTTGAATACAAGCTGCTTCGTTCTACTAGAGAGCAAGACAGGTACATATGTACGTTCGATGCGAGTACGTGTTGACGTGAATACAACCTACTTCGTTCTACTAGAGAGCAATACAGGCACGCGTTGATGTGAATACAAATAAATAAATATCATGTTTAACGTGTCAAGTGTTGATATCAGTATGGCTAGTGGGGACAAGACTCTCACACTCACTTCTTACTACATTATATATTCTGTACACCCAACACTCATCTCACTAGCGGAGAAAATTCCTCGAAGCATTTAGGGAGAGAACGAACCGGCTCACAACTCAACTCGCGCCAGGTCCGTGAATTGAACCAGGTGCCACTATAGAACAAGACAGGTACGCTTTGACGGTTTAGGAATTTCTTTGCCTTTTCATAAACTTTGTCTTCAAGTACGAAAATCACAAGCGAATTTTTACTTTTAGTTTCCTGTTTCAGGTTGTTATTTCTCGTTAGAAAGCCTCACGATCAACCCATGGTTCGTGATCCGCCATATTGCCAAGTCCACGTTTTGATCTAGCGCGCATGCGTGAATTTAAATGACATAATGACGTAATAGAAAATGAATGACATTAATAAAATGTAAATGTGATGCTAAACCGACATCGAAATCCTCGATGGCATAGTTGGTTAATGCGCTGGTGAATGCTGGTCTACAGTCAGAGTTCGGAGTTCGAGTCCCAGACAAGGTAAGACAAATTGAAAATAATATGTTAATATGGTATTAAATAGACAGATAGACAGAATTAATGTAGGCAGACAGGAAAGGAAAGGTGGAGTAGGTAGGGAGAGAATGAAGGGAGAGAATGAAGGGAGGGGTGGGTGCCAGGAAGTCGTCTAGTTCTTTTGAGAACCCCCTAAAAAAATCCAAGCCCCTGTTTTTTTAATGAGTCCCCAAAATAAAATCCCTTTTAAGAATGCCAGATTGTACCAGTTCAAAACAAATTGTACCAGTTCAAAACAAATTGTACCAGTTCAAAACAAATTGTACCAGAATCCATATTGAACTACAACATCTACATTTAAGGAGAATCTACAACAGTAACACAGCCATAGATCTAGATATGGATAACCAGTTCGTAGTTAACGAAAACTTACAACCAGAAAGACTAAAAGCGATGACAAGCTGACTACATGGGAGAGAAGTTCTCAACTGAGTTTTCACAATCACTGAATCAGTCTTGACAAACTTGTAAGTAAAGCTTATACTTCAGAAGTTAATCGGAAAGATATAAAACTATGGACTTATTCTATCCTCATCAGTAAAACTTCAATAAATCGTTCAAATTTTCTCAACTGATCTTCAGTTCTTGTTGTCTTTCAATCCGATCAGAGCTGCCGCTTGCATGAGAAGCTGAACTTCAACTTTTCACAGGACGTCGACATTGATGGACTTGACTACGTTCCTTGAATGCTAATGATTCTCAGGCAAAATATTTCAGACAAAGACATATTTATCGATAAACAGAGCCAGAGGTGATCGCTCTGATTCAGTAATTGTGAAGCTACATCCAGTACATGTACAACTTCAACAACTGAACAAGTCAAAGCCAGCAGCCGAGCGACAAGCAAAACCAACTGGATAATTTCAGTGCAGTTTTGTATGATTTTGGCCATATTACAGGTACAGATTTTGCTAGGTGTAAATTCTGTATTAAATTCGACTATTGTTGTTGTTTATCTATTGGCTTCTATTAGATTGTAGTTGTTGCTGGAGCCGGTTTGATTTAAGCTTACGGCAGTGACTGCCATTAAGTTATATGACTTGTACTTCTTGGTCTCTTTCTCAAACTTAGGTGAAAGTTTTGTAAATAAATAAATTCTTATCTCGCTGAGAAATTTCAATAATTATCAGTGCATCGAATCGATCTGGAGTATCATTCATTCAGAAGAGTATTAATTTAAGCTTGCAAGGTATACGTTTTACGATTATTTAATTGTTTTCAATGTTGTTGTTCTGCGAAAAGCCAACAACATCAAAAGAGTGGGCTTCCTGTTTTTTCATTGAATTCAGCTTTTCAATTGTCTTGATTTTAATCTCATTTGCAAAACAAAAATTCATTATTTCTGTCTGTAAATGTTTTTGTTTGTTCCTTTTGTAAGCAATCTCAATGTTTATTTGTTCTCTTGGTGAGAAACAAAGACGAAAATCGAACTTGAATACAAAATTCAGCGCGGGATCCCTATATATCGTTGAATTCAGCTTTTCAAAGTGTTGAATTCTATAGGTAAATTCAATGGCTCGACTCGTGAATTCCACGTTGAATCCGCGAAGCGACTTGTGCGATATCGCCTTTTCTCATGAATTCAACGTGGAATTCACGAGTCGAGCCAATGAATTTTCCTTGAATCCCATAGCGTTCTCTTTGTTTTGAAAAATATATAGTTTTTAGACAAATTATATTGGAGTCACTATATCGCGCGTCGCTAAGAAAGCCAGTGCAGTGTTCAGTCTTTTGCTACGCTAGCCAATAGGAATCAAGCAAAATTGAATACTCAAATCAGTTTAGCTGCATGAACTTGAAGACAAAAGTTGTTTTCTTCAGTCGTTTTAACGTCTAGATTTAGGGACAATCTACAACAGAAACACAGCCATAGATTTAGATATGGATAACCAGTTCATAGTTAATGAAAACTTACAACCAAAAAGACTAAAAGTGATCAGTGACAGGCTCGAAGTTCAGCTCAAGTTTTCACAATCAATGAATCAGTCTTGTCAAACCTGTAAGTATGCTTTTCTGATGTTATTCAGTTAACAAAGAAGTTAATTGGAAATACACGAAAATACAGACTTATTCTATCCTCATAAGACTTAAATAAATCGTTCAAATTTTCTCAACTGACCGTTTCTTGTTGCTTTCAATCCGATCAGAGAACTGAGTGCCGCTTGCATGAGAAGTTCAATCTAGTGAACTTCAACATTTCACAGGACATTGATGGATTTGTTAACTACCTTACTGAATGCTGAAGATTCTCAGGCAAAATAGTACTTTCAAAGCCATATTTATTGATAAAGATGCAGAGGTGATAGCTCTGAATTAGTAAGCTTATGTGAAGCTACATGACTTGTACAAAACAAGTACAAGGCTCAAAGATCGATAAGAAAAGCCACGGGATAAATTTGCAGTTTTGTATGATTACAGGTACAGATTTTGCTACAGTGTAAATGCTGAATTAAATTGGACTGATTTTGTTGTTTATCTGTTGGCTTAATCTGTTAGATTGTGGTTGCTTTATATAAGCTTACTCAGTGACTCACTGAACCTGTCTGAAAAATTTTCGCCATGATTTGTTGTCGTTGTACTTCGTGGTCTCTCTTTCAAACATCGATTCTCATCTCGCTTAGATTTCTTTACATCGAATGTACTTAGTGTTAGAGATGCTAAAGCCAGATTCAACGATTTGCTTTGCTTTCGTGTTCAGCTTAGATTTAAGTTGAGAGACCTTGAGAAGACACTTGAAGTACAACTGGAAACGGCGTACTTCAACTTTGCATTTCAAAACAAATCATTTGTATTATTTACTTGTCAAACTACCTATTTGCCTTTTCTTTTCTTTTTGGACTCAATTTTGGAAACCTTGTCTATTTGTTTGCCTTTCTTTTGAAGAAAGTTTGTGCGAAAGGTCAAATGAACGTGAAAAATGTTAGGAGAAAATAAACAAGGCGCAGGATCCCTATATATCGTTGAATGCAGCTTTTCAAAGCGTTGAATTCCACGCTGAATACCCACGCTTCGATAGCCAATCAGCGCGCAAGTTTCATATGAGCTATGGGATTCTAAGCTGAATTCCCTCTCATCCGGTTTGCTTCTCAGCCAATCAGCGTGCGAGTTTCATATGAGCTATGGGATTCTATGCTGAATTCCCTCTCATCCGGTTTGCTTCTCAGCCAATCAGCGCGCGAGTTTCATATGAGCTATGGGATTCTACAGTATATTTTATTTCAAGATGTGGTATTGCGGTATCATCCTGGTCTGCGGTATGCTGTAATTGGCGATTTTGGGCTATGGTACATGTATATGGTGAAATTCAAATTTCTTTAGGGCATTTTGGTATTCCAGTTGTTTCCAAAACAGTACTACAGTAGATTACAGTGTTACTACTGTAGTAGTACTGTATATCCCCCTACGTCCCACTCCATTAGTGCAGTAGAGTCCATGTACATGTATGTACATACTCAAAGTTAATGTGTATTTTGATTTTGTCCTTTTTGGTTGTTGTTTTTGGTTTATACTATAAGTTAATATTTTCTTATATAGCCCTTATAGGTCCATATCTAGTACTGTACAAATGGGCTAAAATATTGATCTCTATTGGTTTCAATTGGTGTTACAAAAAGTAAATATGTCGCACTTGTGCAAAGCACTCCAATCAGAGCGATCTTTCCTGATTATAACCAATACTTCAAGTACATAAATTGTCAATATTATCTGTGAACTACATGTAAGCTTATAAACTACCCATATTGATATTACCTGTGCGATAAAGTTGATTTGTGATTCCATAGACTGTAACTGCGAAGTCTGCTGGTCCAATAAATTCAACATATTGACAGCCAAAGAGTTGATTTGATAAGCGACACTAGCAAGTGACTGGGTGGTGAACTGCTTCGTCTCATCCAGCAGTTCTCGAGTCTCTTCGCGAATTTTACCTTTATCAGGGGCCCCTTTGTATCTATTGTTAGTCTCTGAATATTTCTGGTAACAGTACGTTGCAACTTTAGCCAAGTTGTCGTGTCCATCACGCAAAGCTTTCCGTCCTTCGGGGATTTCTTTCTCGATAAGCGAGACAATTATATTGTCAACTTCCGCCATCTTGGACGGAATGTACCGACTTGCGGTGCATCATGGGTAAAAGTTGGGTGGAACACATTTTTTCGGACACTAATCGGAACATGGTCGGAAAGTTGTTTGGTCCAATGTATACGAAAACGACGTTGTTGCCGGTGCCCAAAAATGAGTGCAAACATATCAAACTTATGTTATACAAAAGGTCATTGTTTCACATATGCAGATGAGGCGAGTCTTGTTTAGGCGAAAAACAGTATGATTTTGATACATTTTTGCTTTTTACTGCATTGTTAAAATACAAATCAAAAACCTACCAACGGAATATAAAAGACGAATATGTAAGGAATGAATAAGCTGGCAATTCAAGCACAAATAAAGAGGTTTGAAGGTGGCATTTTCCGTTTCTTCAAAGTCAATCGAACTGAAATCTCTGAAGAGATATAGGAGAGCGTGACATACGCTGCACACAAAATCCCTCTGAATTCTTTGGGAATTGTGTCAATCAAAAACCTACCGCCGGATTCTAATGCTCTGTAATTGTACGCACATTTTGATATGAAAAATACATGTATATTAAACTTAATTAAGCGGTGGCAAAATGAAATCTAAAACTCTTTGTTTGGTAATTGTGAACATCATATTGGTGCTCTGTATCGCGGTCTGTATGTAGAAGCTACATAGGCCGGCGAATTCGCAAATAAATTATGTCTCGGAAAGGACGTTTTTTGAAGGCAATTTCCAATATTTACACGCACAAGATCAATAAGTTAGTTCGAATTTGTGATATATTTTCCCGTTGAGGAAACATATGCAGCTTTTCCATCCTCTCTTATATTTTAGCTACCTGATTTACACATTGTCAAAGGAAAAATATGAATTCAGAAATGATAAACCAGTCACGTACGAATCTGCTTTATTTAGCGGTCATAGTGAACAAATTGCTGGATCAATCGGGCCTAGCTCACGTGCATTAGTAAACAAAGCATTAACAAAAAACGTCTTTGGATTTTGTCCGCGTGATACTGGATCCCAACAGGAGCAAATGTTCAATGATGCAGGACATAAGTTTGATATGTTTCAATAATTAAAAATATATATTTAAAAACCTTGTACAAATAATTTTTGATGATGAGGTTGCTGTTTAACAAAGATTGTACCCAAAGCGCACCACACACTGAATTTTTGACAACCACTTCAGGCTTCTACTGAGAATTGTCTATCGTCTCATATAAATGATAACTAACTGCCACTAAAGTACATGCTTTTTAAAACTGAACTTCGTAGAAGCTACATAGGCCGGCGAAAAACAACGGTTCTAGTCATTCATTTCGGCATTGGGAAGAGCCGACACTACCCTGCGAGCAGAGTTTTTTTTCTACTCGCCCAGGAGAGCGACGAGTTGTTTTCTCGTCGCTCTCCTGGGCGAGTAGACAAAGCATTGATATGTTTCAATAAAAAACCTCTGCTCGCAGGGTAAGCCGACACTTAAACAGAGATCAGAAACATTTTATGTCGGATGTCGGGGGAGGGGGGGGGGGGGGGGGGGGGGGGGGGGGGGGGGACAACCATCCGCCACTTCATATCTACTGAGAATTGTCTAGTGGTTGGGCTCCTGCCCCTAAGGTACCTGAGTCTTGTTCATGTCCAGGTGGGCATGGCAGCAAATAATTTTTAACCCTAAAAGGTACCAACTCTAAAGTGACAAAAGCTATAACTGTCATTCCGGCTGTCAACAGTATCTTATCTCGGGGATTTTATTTACTGACAAACACCCTAAATGGTCTCTTGTGGTCCTTTTAGATTTGTGACACCCTATAAGAGGTACCAAATTAAATCGCGAATCTGGACCTCTAAAAGGTACGACGAGCATCCCAACCACTTTATATATGGGAGTTGTGGTCCTTTTAGATTTGTGACACCCTATAAGAGGTACCAAATTAAATCGCGAATCTGGACCTCTAAAAGGTACGACGAGCATCCCCCCCCCCCGGGATTTGATGAGACATTTGATGAGACAATACTTTCAATATTTGTAAAATAAACAAAATATTGGATGAGGTTTTGATGATATCTAGAGGTAAGTGTACGGCTTCGGCCAATAACATTTGCCGAGACATTGATAATTCCGGATAGAAAAGCCCTCGGTGGAACATAATAAAGTATATGAATGCATTTCTTCACCTGCCTGTTGGCGAATTGTAAAATACGGATAAATATTAAATACAGTCAAACTGTATATAACGACCCTGTATTAAGCGGCCACCCTGTATTAAGCGGCCACCCTGTATTAAGCGGCCACCCTGTATTAAGCGGCCACCCTGTATTAAGTGGCCACCCTGTATTAAGCGGCCACCCTGTATTAAGTGGCCACCCTGTATTAAGCGGCCACCCTGTATTAAGTGGCCACCCTGTATTAAGCGGCCACCCTGTATTAAGCGGCCAGTAGTAAATGTCGGTCGGGCATTAGGATTTTAAAACGATAGCTTGACTGTTTGTTCTGATTACATCTAAAACTAAAAACAGCGTCTTGTTTATATTATATGTGGGTGTAGATGGAGTAGTGGTCTAAAGAGGATATCTAAATGTATGGCTTAGGGGACGGATATCCCTCACTGTACTTTTGGTTAGGTAGACCATGGTCATGCAGCACCGGGGTAGCGCGGGCGGGGCCGAAATCTTCACCCCCTACTTCATCCCGTACGCTTCTTGGAATGTCTCGGGAGTCGAATCGTCCCACTCTTTCTTTATTTTTCCATTTTCATCATGTTCGATTCTTCTTCTTCGATGGGGTATCAACATTGATCCACAGGCCAGGGGTCCGAGCACCAGACTAAGTGTCGACACACGACAGGACTACTATAGCTAGTACCGAAACAGGGCCATAACTAGACGCTGGCGCTGTAATAGCGTTCACTCAAGCTATTGCTAATCAGATGATCAGCTGTAGCTGCAAGGGTTCTGAAAACGATGCAACATTGCATTGTCATACAGAAGTAGTTTTTGCCTATTTCTGCACAATTTACTGTACAAAACAGAATTTTCACAGTTGACAATACCAGAGTGTCGACAGAATGCAATACCAACTGTCAGAATGGGTATGAAACGACAAGGTTAAGCGTGGTGTATACTAGTAAAATCACTGTTTAATCAACGAGTACCAAAATTATAAATCCTTAGATTTTAGCCAAAGAAAGTTCTACATTAGGGAACTATTTCAGAAAATAGTGCTAAAACCTTGAACAAATATAGGCAACGGCGGACAGCGTATGGTCTAAATACAAAATCATTCTGGTCAGCGGCTAACAATTTAGAGTTCCATTCTATTACGTCATCTACACGTATTGAACACCACAACGCTAGTTGTAGAGAGACAGACTATCAGCGCTCCTACGATCGTTAAGGGCTGCGGTTGTTCGCCAAAAATTAGCACATCAAACAGGAAGGCAAACACGATGTCGACGTTTCGCATCAGAGCAGCTGGGGCAGCGTTCTCCAGTTGCAGACCTCGGTTGAGACAAAGGCTACCCAACACTCCAAAGAAGGCTGAAAACAATTTAGAAATTTATTAGTTAAGTGATGCTCAACTTTTTTCCGAACATTTGTTCTGTCTGTGCTCATCATAGTTTCTTTGCAGTCAAGATTCCAAAAATGACGCTGATAATAATTTCGATCAAAAACGAACGCCATAAGCTTACACACATTGCTATTTCTATCTGCAAAAGTCGATTCGTTTTAATTTCTTCATTGACTTTTTTAACACATTATACTGCATTGCGATCCAACTTCAAATATAAACGTACTCTGCATGCTATCTCCTGATTGGCTGAAGAGCAGCTTGTAAAACATAAGGCCCAGACACAACAGTTGCAGAAGTAGGATCGAGTTCTACTTCTGCAACCGTTGCGCGCAACGTTGCATCGTGTGACACCCCCAAAAAAACTTGTTGCGCGCAACGTTGCAAGAAAAGTTGCATCGTGTGTCTTGGTCTTTATACTATTTCCTGATTGGCTGAAGTACCCAAATTTGAAATGTTTTCGTTTCGTTCTGAATTGTGATTGGTTCTCGTTGTCTAAATAGCCCCGGTTACAGTAGTCGCAAAATTCAGTTGAATAAAAGATGATAAAATAATAATAATAATAACATCAATAATAATAATCAATTTATATAGTGCTTTAACTATCTAAAATATTCTAAAGCGCTTTATACCATAAAATCAGTATAAAATAAATACTGTCCCTAGCAAAATCTGAGGATTTTTTCGTGGTAACTCAGCGGTATTCGTGCGCACATGCGCATTGCGCTTTAAATCAGTCACCTAAAGGTTTTGTTGTACGGCTTACCTACAGAAAGCATGTACCATCTGGCAGCGCCGCAGTCGGGGATGACTGGGGTTTGAAAAACAAACATGGAAACTCCCGAGAGAACAGCGCTGCACCAGCCAAAGTAAAACACGGCAGTGTAGAAACTTATGGATTTTCCGAAGCCACGAACAATGATGAAGGTCGCTGATTGGATAATTGCTCCTAACAGTGCCACTGCGTACCCAATCAGACGATGGGTTTCTGTCACGTGACTGTGAAAATCTTTGAAACCAAAATTACTTTAGTATTGGTCACTAAGACGATAATCAGTCATATCGGTGAAGCGATACTAAAATAAAAGTCAATATTCATATCTATATAATAAACCATATTATCATATGAGCCATATTTCCCGACTCGAAAAACTATTGGAAAAAGTCACGTGATGGGGTCCGGAGGTGATGGCGTAAGTTGCGGGAAAAGCCGTATTTACCGACTCGCGCGCATTGGAAGGGCCGGGTGGGTCATATGATAAAATGTTTATTGACTGAGTTAGGTCGGGCCGGACAGGAAAATGTTTTTTATATATTTTCCCGCCCGGCCCTCCCACTCAGTCAATAAGTACATATTCTTTAGATTTTCCAATATTTGCCCCCCTTTTCCGGTTCATTTCATTTTGATTTATTTCGATCCTTCGTTAATTCCTTGCTTCGCCGACTGATTTTCTTCCTTCTTTCGTTCAGTCTCCTATCTATCATACAGTCACCCGGCTCGCCTTACGGAACCCCTCCGCTATCGCTGGATCCCCGCCCGTCTACGTTTCCAGAAATTTCACTGAAAATAACTCACGACATTACCGACTCTATAGTTATTAGGGTGTTGACTGTACTTTCGTTCTGTTTTCTATCCTTCACACTTATTCTCATCCATTTCCAACATATTCCCATTAATTATGCCGTAATCTATCGAGAGTGCGCGCCTAACTTACTTGGTTGAGTCCCATGAAAGATGAACGTGGGACGTGTGACGAGCACGACTCCAGCCAAGGAAAAGAAGGTCGAAGCAGCATCATATTTGTGCCATGCCTCTTTGAGCACCAAGTAGGCCATGATAGCAGTAAATACCGGTGTAGTTGAGATAATAACAGTAGCATCGCCGAGAGGGAGGAGAGTAAAGGCGCCATATATCGACGATATCGACGCAAAGTTCACAGCACCAAAGAGAATCAGGGAGATGCGCTGTTTTTTCTCTCCCAGTACGTTGGCTCGAGAGTAGATAGCGGGAGGGATGACAAAGACGGTTTGAACGATCAGTCGCACGAAGATAATTTCAAAGGCCGGTACGCTACTGTTGGAGAGCTTGACGAAGAGCGATGCCAAGGCAAAGAGGACACCAGACAGCGTGGTTAAGGCGAGACCATAGTTGGCCCTGCAAAGGGACAGACATTTGTGGCGCAACGAATTCCTGTCTTGACTTGGCCGTCTAGCGAGACTAAGGATCCCGTTTAGTGAGGAGAACGCTCGGAAACTCTCGCTTTCACGATCAAAGGATGCGGCTCCATTGTCGCCGTCGGTAGTCTGGGTGTTCCTTCTGAAGGGGAGCAGTGGGATCGAGGAAAGGTCAACACTGGTTCTACGCCAGTACTCTGCTGAAAAGGGAGAACACATCGAGGCTTTTTCTTGAATGACAAAAGAACATTCATGAATATAAAATAGAACTAAAAAAGAAAAACGAATCCTTACGTGGTGTCATAAGGTGACAAGACTTACGTCATGAAATAGCAGCACATGCATTCATTGGCTCATCGGCTACGAGCATGCGCAGTAAAAAAAAACGCGCATACGTTCCCGCTTCCTCCCAAGAGTAGCAGTAATCAGAAATCAGGCTACCGCGAATGGTGCGTTCAAAAATGCACAACGCCCTGTTGATTTGTGGACTACATGGAATATATGCCCTCGATCACCATCTCTCTTCTTTCAAATAGGTCGTTTATCATGAAGTCATCTGGCTAATATTGGCTAGAAAACAAACAAATTAGAATTCAGAACATGAATTTTTTTTTTTTTAAATCCTGTCTCTTCTTGTACCACAGGGAGCCCAAGCTAACTTTGGGGATTGTGCTACAAATAGTCTATGTTCTGTTTATTGAGCTCCGATCTGCTAGTTCAATGGAAGACCAATTTATACATGACAAGATTTCCACAATTTTCACGGAAACTTTGGAACGAGATCTTTCATGGGTGGGTGGGGGAGAAAGGATGCACCTACATAAACGGATGGACTCCTCTGTCTGTCCAGTCAAACTATCAGATCATTAGAATAAATACACGCTCTTCAGGCGTAGCATGCGTCACATCCGGATTTTTCTCTCGTATACGAGAGAAAAGTCCGGATGTGATGCAGGCTATTCAGGCGCTCTTCAGTGAATGCCGTAATTTTTTTTGGAGAAAAGCACAGGTAGCCCAAGCTGTGGACTTGTGGCGAGATTTACAGTAAATGTATGGAGCTTCACAGCGAACTTTGAAAACCGTCTAAATAAAATTCTACCAACCCTCAAAGTAGTCCTACTTGTTTATTGTGTTGTCCTTTGGAATTGTGTGAGGTTTGGAGCCATCAGTCCGATCGATTTTGAGAGAGTTTTTAACTCAAGTGATTTTTAAAAACTCTCTCAAAATCGATCGGAATGGCTCCAAACCTCACACAATTCCAAAGGACAACACACAATAAACAAGTAGGACTACTTTGAGGGTTTGTAGAATTTTATTTAGACGGTTTTCAAAGTTCGCTGTGAAGCTCCATACATTTACTGTAAATCTCGCCACAAGTCCACAGCTTGGGCTACCTGTGGGAAAAGTTGGTTAATTTGACATTCCAAAATTGTGGACATTTCCCATAAATTTGCAACATCTAAGAACTGCGTTTTATTCCACAAGATACTCAGCCCAATATGCACGAATCATGCAGAAAAACAGTTTTAATGTTAGGTTTTAATCGTAGAATAATAACACAGACATACATAATAGAATAATACAGTTTCCTTTAATACATTAATTGTAATTTATACGTGCAAAATCTTACAGACAATCGAGGAACAATCACTTTGACTTGTAGTCTTTGCGGTCATCGCTCAGTACTCTCCCATGTTATTGAAATAGTGAACTTATTTTCCCAAATCACGAAGTTCCATTTCTATTTGGCACAGTAAATAATGCACGCGACCCCTCCCCCACCAAGTACCTCCTGTCCACTACTCTGCAAACAGTCCCTACTTTTCCCTCCAGACTCAGTGAAGACGAGTTTTTAGAATCCCGTGGACGCAAGGAGAATGGGGTCCTCGCGCGTCCGGGATCGGTTTTTTACGGGATCGGTTTTTCTCTCGTTCGACCGAGTCTGGAGGGAAAAGAGGGACTGTTCACAGTCTACATTGTACCTGTCCACCGCCCTTCTACATACATAAAAGTGAACGTTCCCTTTGTTGCTTTCGTCAGAGACAATAAATGATAATAGAATATTAGAACACACTGTGAACGTTCACAACTACTCGCCTCTCATAAAACACAGGGTTTTTTCACACAACTGAGATATTCATCTCCTACAAAGGTGAATCACGTTTGAAGAGTTATGATCATCTAATAGATTGTTTGCTTATCTTAGTCCACACACTAGTGTAATATTACTCCACAACAACTCGTTTTTACACAATCATTGTGTACTCTTTCAGTAAAATCCTTCAAAGAAAACAATTAATTTGATCGGTGAAATAACGACATTTTAACAATAACGCCCCTACAATGCTTCACACTTTCTCCACAATATTGCCAACACCCCTCCCCTCCCTATTAGATGAAAGTCCCCCTTTTCTTTAAAATCATTTAAAAACAATATTTTAGAAATAACGACATTTTAACAATAACGCCCCTACAATGCTTCACACCTTATCCACAATATTGCCAACACCCCTCCCCTCCCTATTAGATGAAAGTCCCCCTTAGTGTATTCACTAAACTCGTGAACCACCAACAAAACTTGCTAACGCAAACTACTAAATATACTAATATACAGCGCTTATCAAAGAAAAGATAACAAAATGTAGTATCCCTTCTTCATGGGTGCTTCATTAAGACTTGAGCAAGTTAAACCAACTTTTAGGGAGTTGCTTTACATGTACTTCACACTAAGAATTACATGTACAATTTTTTTTTTTGCTCATAGCATTAAATCATGCAGTCATTGTGGACTCGCAATCAATTATTATTATACACAGTTCTATAAATTCATGTGAATATATGGCTGTTACACTCATTCTCAAAAAGGCTGACTGCGCAGCATGTATTTTAATGCAGAATGAACTGTCAGGTGACTTAAAAACACATCGCTTGATAATAAACTAATTTTTTTTTATTTTTTTCCCCCGGTACGTTGTCCTGAGAAATTGCATGCTCTGATTGGTTGTTGAAGCAGGCAGAATTTTCTATATCTGACCACAGTCTGCGGTATCCTAGCATACCGGACTGCCCTTCAATAGAGCCTAGAAAACGGACCTTGGCCTACGGCCTCGGTCTTATTTCTTTTTTGTTTGTTGTTGTTTTTTTCTTTTTCTTTTTGCAGTTCACATTTTGAGTAGTCATGGCTGACAGTTGGCAAAAAATAACACAAAGGAAAAAAAAATATATATTTACCGGCCTTAGCTTGGTCGGTCTGGATAGGGAAAAACTGTGTCCTCAGCCTTGAAAACGGACCTTGGCCTACGGCCTCGGTCCACATGCTCAAGACCTTGGGCACAGTTTTGCCCTATCCATACCTCCCGACTGGTAAATAACCTCTATTTATTGTCCAGTTTCATTATTGATAGACGATGTAGGTGTTGGAATGAATGGACATCATTCAGATCTTTGCTATATTTCAAAGATTGAAGCAGAATTTTGTCAGTTTTGTTTCAGTATTCAAATATTCCATGGTCAACCTCTTTGAGAATGGCTGTGCTCTATTACATGTGAATGTTGTTGAATAATCTTTACAATTAAATGCAAACTTGAAAATATACTACATGTAAATTGATAGGGTCATTTTCGTATGAGTGCGAAGTAGCTACGGTACGGTTCGTGCCGTACCGTGACCGTATTGTCCATCATCATCGTGCGGTATCCAAGCATTCTCATTGGTTGAGCGATGATTTTGCGTGCTGTGATTGGTTGAATACAATGTCTTCAATGTAGGTTTCCCACTCATACGAAAACGACTCTATCCAAGAACATTGGATATATGTATATATATAATAATGAAATTCATATTACATTAATTAATTAATTAATCATTAATTAGAGTGGCTTTTCTTAAGCTGTGTAATAAATTCTAATAGTAGTTAATATCTATAATAACCCAAACTAACACAATGTATTATGTTTGATACTCTAACCTCTATTTCATGCATTAACTAAAACCACTATTATTAATGTTAAACATTAGCAAATTATATAATGTAACACTCAAGTTTGCTTGAAGAATTTACAAGCTATTAGCTACCTATGTTCCCAGTAAACCCAGTATATACCTATTTTCTGAGTTGTACAAATCATGCGATTGTTTAATTAGCCATTTCGGAATTGATGTTTGTGGGGCATTGTGGGACTGCATTAGGGGACGCTTCATTTTCAATATGGCGACAAGTTTGAATAGCGATGTATCAAAGTTTGAAGTGAGTGAGTTTGGCACACAACAATAATATTTCCCAGTCGTTTCTCCATATATTATGCTAACTGGACAGCAATGGCATCCCCTAAAACAGTTCCACAATTCCTTTCGAGCATCGATTCCAAAATGGCTAATAAGACAGCTAGTTGAAGTAGGTTTGGTGTGACTGAGAAAAAACGTCACAGTATGCCATCTCATGGTAGCAATGACATGTTCTTCATATGCTTAGGTGTTTACAGTCACTCACCAAATCTACCCCTAAACTACTGACAGGAATCAATGTCCAGGTGATTGTTAACATGCTCATTAATTTTTTCTATGGTTTCAGATGGAGGGAACAAGATTTTGCAAATAGGACACTCACGATTGACATTTAAGCTCTGCATTGGTACTGTAGGCTCAGGGACTGGCGCCTCAGGTGGCGGATAAGGAGGGTATTGGTAATGCGGATGAGTGGGAGGTGGCACTTCATTGCCTGATCCCTGTACCCATACCCATGGCTGGGGCCCCCATTGGCTTGAATCACTCTGTTGATACTGACCATTTCGATTCCATGGCCACTGGAATGGTTCTCTATGACCTGTAATTGAACATAGTGTCAGATTTGTGAACATATTAAATAAATGATCAGATCTTTTAATTTATATTTGTGATATTATAATGTGTGACAAATAATCAAATACTACGAAAATCACTAGAGTGGTAAATTGACCGCCAGGAATTTGAAATTGAAAATGTGATGAAACAAGAAAGGGTCTTGTTGGAAGGCATTTTTTTGACCTGTTTACCTCGCCCTAGATCATTTCAAGAAGAAATGTTGACTCAATGTTCAATCACGTGACAAATATTTTGTGATCACGTGATACAAATTGTCTTGCAGCCGGTTCAAAATCCTGACGGCCAATTTACCACTCTAGTGATTTTCATAGTAAAAAAATATTCTAGGTACCTGCATCTGGAGAAGTCTGTTGTTGCTGCTCCGTTGTATCCTGTCTTGATCCCATTATCCTGGCTTCTGCTTCAACATGTATGTCAACTTCTTTCTTCCATCTTTCAACTTCCTCCTTCAGGTGCTTCACAGTCTCTTCAAGTTCCTGGATTTTCTCTCTGGCCATTTCTCCAAGTCTGTCTTTCTCGTCTTGTTCTTGTGTCAACATCTCTCTCACTTTGCCTACTTCTTCATCTTTGATATTGTTCTCTTGTTCATACGTCTTCATCTGCTCCTGTAGGTTCATGATTTCTTCGATGAGGTTGTGCTTCTCTGCTTTTTCGTTCTGGAACATTTCTTCCATCTCTGTCAACCTGTTCTGTCTTTCTGATAGATTGTCTTCGAGTTGCTGTGTGTAGCCAGCCATTTGAGATTTCTCTTCTTCAACCTTTTTTACAGACAGTGATTCCATATCTTGGCTTAGTTGTCTCAACTCAAGTTTTACCTATAGAATCAAAGGCAGAAAAGCAAAATAAATAAGGACAATTTAGAAAAAATAAACAACAAAATAACATGAAGGTCGAAGGGAAGAAACAATAATTTATTATTATTGTTTGAGATACTTGGGAGTTTGAGATACATGTAACTGTAATGCAACTGGGTAAATTTTACCAGATTGGAGGGGATATTGCTCCGAGATAACTGAGTTCAAGATAGTGAGGTTCCACTACATGTTCCAAAATTATACTGACTGTGCATAAACTGCATGACTATATGTATGGCCATTCCATACTGCTGACCAAATATCACAAAGTTAACTATATGATAATACAGTACACATTTAAGGATGAGCTCATCATGTGTACTGTAGAGTAGAGTGACTTGAGGGAGAGGGGGCTGACCTCAGTTACATGTAACACTACTAAGTAAGCAAGCAAACTAAAAAAAATGCTGTGTCATTTAAAATACACTCATCAATAAACGAAAACAGCTGTGTCATCAATAAAATGAGTTGATGTAACAAAATATAATTTTATAATATAATTTTATTAACTTATATAGCGCAAAAATCAATTGGTGAATTTTCAAACAAAAGTTTAAAACAGCCAAAATAACATCTATAATTTTACCTGACTGTGTATGCTACATACAAGAAACAGTTTTTAATGATTAACTACATAATCTTACAATGCACATGCAACTATACACAAGTCAATGTACATAAAAAACTTTGGCTCACCTCTTCAATGTGCTGATTTTTCTGTTTTACAGTTTCCTTTTCAGCTTCTAAAGCAGCATTCAGTGCCAATCCTGCAGACTTTTGGTCTTCGAGTTCTTGGTGAAGTTTAGTAATAGTGGAGCTCCCTCCCTCTACACATGGTTGGAGCCTTTGAAGTTTTCTTAACTGAGATTCCAACCGACGGCATTCTATAAACTTGACCTTGTAGGCTTCTGCACCCATGTTCAAACGAACCCTAAGATCTTCATTTTTGGCACGGAACTCTTCTATTTCATGTCGCAAATCAGTGGCAGACAAGCTGCCTTGCATAACAGCAAGAGCTCTCTTGAGCTCGTTTTTGTCTTTCCACAGTTCTTCCATTTTCTTCTTGATTTCGACATATTTCTTCTCCAGATGAGCATGAGCTGTCTGGAGAGCGTACATTGAAGCTGCAGAATTCTTGGATGATTTTTCGTTGTTTCCTTTGGTGTCACAAAGTGATGTCTGGAGCACTTCCTTCTCGGTTTTTAAAGCATTCACTTCAGTATCTGTGGCTGAGAGTTGAGCAACAGCAACATTTAACCTTTCCTGTAGAGACTTTGAATGGTTCTTTTGTGCTTCAAGCTCTTCTATCGCAGCCTTTGCTTCTGCTGCCTTGGCCTCTAGGACCCTGCTTTGTTCAGCATTAACCTGCAACTGATGTTCCAATTGGCTCTGAAGATCAGTAACAGCATTATCTGTTTGAGTACACAATGACTTGTTCAAAGCTCGTTCGCCTTCAAGTTGATGTTCCAACCCTCTTATTGCAGACTCATAATCTTCCTCTAACGCAGTGTTTCTGCCATTTTCAGTCTCATAGTTTTCCTTTGCATCTTCAAGCTCACATTCCAGTCTTTGAATTGTATCATCTTTGATGAGGGCCTCCTCCATAATGATTTGCACTCTGGTTTCAAACTGTCTTGATTCAGTCATGGCTGTATCCATTAACACATCTTTTTCTTTCTCAAGCGACTTAATCTTGGCCATCAGTGTCTGGACAACATCATTCACATCATCAACCTCTCTTTGTTTACATTCAAATTTCTTGAATAGTGTTTGGAGCTCTTCTCTTCTTTTTGCAACACCTTCGACAGCTTGGGCTTTTTCCACAGCAGTCCTTTCTCTTTCTTTCTCTTTCTCATCTTGCATTTTTGCAATCACTGCATCTTTGTGTGAAATATCTTGTTTCAGACTTACGATTACAACATTTAGGCTTTCTTTGTCATCTTTTAGAGTGGCAATCTCTTGTGTTTTCTTGCTCAACTCGGCTGTGAGATTATCAGTCAGCTCACGGTTCTCGGCAATTTTTTGCAAGTATTGCAACTTTTCTCCCACCAACTTTTCTTTCGATTTCTGAGCCTCAGAAAACTGCACTTGCTCCTTTTCGACAATCTCTGCAAATTCCTCACATTTTTTATTTGCATGTTCCACAATCACCACCATTTCTTTCTTGTCGTTTACGAGCTTTCCCACTTCTACTTCTAGTTCCGCCTTCCGGATTCTCTCGCGTCCGAATTCGTCGATTTTCACTTTCAACTCCTTGTTTACCACTTCAAGTTCCTTCGCCAGGGAAGAATTTTGTTTTCTTTCATGGTTGAGTTGACCTGTTAGTTCGGACTTTCGTTTCTCTAGACCCACTATTACATCGTTTAACTTCTCTGCGTCACTCTTCCGCTTTTCATTTGATACCTTGAGGCAGGAATTCTCTTCAAGCGCTCGCGATAGCGACTCCTCGAGAATCGACGTCCGATTTTTGATCATCAACATGCTGTCGTCGTCTTCAACTTCGCAGAACTCGTAATCTGATGCATCGGTTTTGGCTTTGATCTGGAAAGGCACACTAGCCCCACGTACTTCTCCTGTATTTGTAACGTAACAAAACTGATAAAATTCCTCGTCAGATTTAGGTAAATACTTGGCCCGAAAGGTGACTCGATTAGCAATCGGCCTTCTTTCCTCGTCGACGCTTTCGATAAATGGCGACCATTCGTACGTGTAGTGTTCGCCAGAACTTTGCCAACCAACCTTGAATAAGCCAACCCAATCCTTGTTTGTAGGTTTGACTGAAGACTTGATAGTAAAATTGCATTCAATATCTTTGTCGGGAGCGTAAATATCAGAAACTCCATGAAAAACAACGGCCGTAAAGTCTGCTTCCTCCACTTTCGTGTTGCTGTTTGAAGGACGAACGTCTACATTTTCCTTTTCCGCCATATTGGTCGTCTGTTAGGGTTAGTTGGAAGTTTTTTCTCAGTACAGAACAGGATTCATTTGGTTGATAAACCTTAAACGATGATTCTTCAAATCCAAAGCAAAAGTGAAAATAAAACGCACTGTTGGAAAAAATTCATACGATGCTTAAGCTTATATAATGCCGATGTCTTTCCGAAGGTTATTTTTAGTAACGTACGTATTCGATGTTCAGCGATGGATCTCGAACGATCTACGACAGGTCAGTTCGTTTACGTTTCGCAATCGATTGCAACGAACCGATTTTGAAGTTTTAATAGCATTGTTTTTAATCGTTTTCAAAATTTTTTACTGCAATTATATTATATATAGACCTTAAAAAGTGTTATTTAACTTGCAAAATCGATTTTATTAAGATTAATGGTGATTTAATTCTTTGTTAAAGAAATGACATCACACACGTATTAACCCACGCGTGCTGGCTGGCCTGATCACATCGCAGTCTGATCGATGATCAAATGACCCGAGTCTTCCTTTCAAACAATGCGTTTTAGAAATTCAATCAAAATCCTATTTAGCACGACTAAATATCTTAAAATTTGAAATTATCCTGGAAAATAATACGGATAAGTCTTATCCAACGGATGGGGGCCAGATATCGCAAGGGGGTGAGGGGGTCAGCGCTTGACCCGTGCCGTCTGATAATCAGGCTATTACTTACTTGCCTGTAAAAGGTCCTATCAAGCCCTGATGAAAACTAATTGTAATGCTAAAAACAAAACATGTTGTTCAACATGTTACAGGAAGACTAGGAAGGTGAACGGGCGAACAAGACCTGCAACGTCTGCAACAGGATCCGGAAGCCGGAAATTAAGTAAATTGACTAAAAACCACAACAATTCGCGCTGATCTCTGTATCCATTTTGTTTTGTATATTTTCACAAACGACAGAGTACAGATTTCATGGGGTCAACACTAAAAATACTTTTGCTGACTAACTGATCGTATGATTCATGTCACGCACTGTCGTCACGCATATATACATTTGGGACCCCCCGCGGAGGGATTGCAATAAAGTTGCCCCTGGGATACTCTCCATAATTGTGGGTGCATATATGGCCCGGGTGTGTAGCCTAGCAACAAAATCATGCAACTTGTCGCTCAACATTGTTCAGATTGTTGCGTTGCAAGTTGCAGAGCAATGTTTCTCGTATTACCATATCGTTCGCGCAACTTGTCGCGCAACAAATTAAATTTTCGGTGTTGCAGGTTGCAAAACTTTGTTGCATGAAGTAGAAAGAGCTTCTACTTTGCGCAGCTAAGTTTTAAATGCAACCTGCAACACGAAAATGTGTTGCGCGACAAGTTGCGCGAACGATGGTAATACGAGAAACATTGCTCTGCATCTTGCAACGCAACAACTGATGTTGCGCGACAAGTTGCACGAGGCCCTGTTTACAAGGAGGGAGGATAACCCTAGCGGTAGGGCTAATTACCCTATATAGTACTAGGGTTATCCTAGCACTCGTACGTTTCTTATATTTTTCGCGTACGTGTTTACAAGGCTGGTAGGGTTACCCTACTGCTAGGGTAACCCTAGTACTCGGATAGGGTTACCCTACCGCTAGGGTTATGTTTTTCCCTTGTAAACGGTTTTGCCGAGAATACCGTGTGGCGGCTGATCGAGACTCAGGCGAGAAGCGGTTTAGAAAAGCGAAAAGTAGGGCCAGAGGCAACGAAAAACAAAAGGAAAAGTAGCACGAAAAGATAAAAAGACGTTGAGCAACAATTTTCATAAGACATTTTGGGTATTGTACAAGAATATAAGTCGTCTCTCCTTGTAAACAGGGCCTTATTGCACCTTTACAAAATTTACACAGGATTTACACCATGTGCACGCTCACTCTTGGGTGCATAAATTCACATGGTTTAGGACATTTACACACAATTTACATTGGCCAAGGAGCGCGTGCGGTTTTCTGAATAACTTTTTCATATTCAGGGTAACAAATGCGGCTGGCTACATGTATGTACGTACGGTATATACGTACTAGAAAACCGGTCCCTACCGGGCGGTACATGTGGGAGACGTCCTATAGTCGTTTTCGTATGAGTGGGAAACCTCGGTACGGAATCGAAGACATCCATTCAACCAATCACAGCGCGCAAAATCATTGCTCAACCAATCAGAATGCTTGGACACGGCACGGTCACTGCGGCGCAGCACCTACTTCGATCCCACTCATACGAAAACGACTCGTACATGTATGTAAGATGTACAATAACCAACCGTATTAAGCCCCCACCCCTTCCAATAAGCCCCCCTTTTTGAAGCACGATTTTTATAAAGCCTCCCTCTTATAACCCCCCCTCCCCCTTCTCCCAAAGATACTGTGATGATTTTCCGTACTTTTTAAATGACATACAACGGTCCGATACACGTGACTCATGCGTGGTGCAGATGAATATTATTTAACAGTAATCATGTTTTTGATCTTTGTCTGCATTAATTATGGTTCAGTTCAGTTCAATTTTTATTGCACTTCAGAAATACAGAAGGAACAGTTATGGAAGTGTGCGGTTGTCAGAGGAGCAGTGCTTTCGAGCTGACCACCGCCACAAATGGCATACTATTCGCGGCAGTCCCTTTCATGCTCGTAGTAAGGAATGGAGATAATGACGACCGTATTCAATGGAGACTGAAATAAAACTGAAAAAGGGGGAGGGAGGGTGCGGACTAGAATTGAATGCGGCGTCAAGGAAGTGAGCACGAAAGAGATCAGCTTGACTGAGTGGGCGACATAATGCTAGTTACTTGAATTAGTGGGCGTTCCTTATATACTCGCTCTGCAAGGGACTGGTGCGAATAGCATACTATTCGCGGCAGGCCCTTTCATGCTCGTAGTAAGGAATATATTACTCGCTCTGCAAAGGGACTGGTGCGCCAATACTCAAACCATGCCGGCGACCACACCTCTAAGGCAAACAAAAGGTGCGTACAACATGCGTACACCTATAACTATACCAAGACTCCGGTGTTCGTACTTAATAAGTCAACACTTTAGCGCAAGCTCTAGGGCCTTGACATGCCAACCTATAAAGATGGCTGACTGTAAAATGGCTAAAAAGTAAGCTTTAGGCTGCTTTTTGGGAGAGTGCAACTTATCCGAGAGAGTGACAGAGTACGGGGGATGCAGCCATGCGTTCAAATATAGCCAGGGCTTCGTATATCGACATTCTTGTAAAAGGGACAAAGCAAAGAAAGTGGTCTGTGCTATCAAGGACAAACATTATACTTTAAATACACTGTCGTAAAGAAAACGAGCTTCCGAATAATTTAGAAACGTGAATGATACAACTAACGTAACAGAGTGACGCTCAAAACTTTGAAGAATAACATAATTATAGAACACTGTATCACGCCCAGCTACCATCCCTTGGGTAGTCATGATAAATAAGGGAGCCAAAAAGAAAACGATAAAGAGCCTTATGTAAGGATTAGCCTCATAATTGTTATGATGAAGCAAAAGGACCCACCCAAGGGATGGCAGCCTGAGCGTCAGTAATCCGACTAGGGTATTAGACACCCTTTCAGGCTACCATAGGCAATGGAAATATATTGAAAACAAAACAAAACTGACCAACGGTCGATGAGAGATCCACTAAATTGGGTTAAAGCAAACGGAACTAATAAAACATATACAAAGGTCAGATACAATTGGGATGAACAATGAGTTCGCAAAAATAAATAAATAAATAAATAATAGAAAAAATAATAGAAAAAATATAAATAAAAAAATTAATATAAATAATAATATAAATAAATAAATAAAGGACTGATTGATTGAAGGAAAAGAATGCAATAAAGCCGCAATCAACGATACTATTGTAAAAGGGACAATGAATGATTGAGGGCGGTGCCATGAAACAAACATATTGCCATAGTACACTGCCGTAAAGAAACAAACGAGTTTCTGAATAATCTAGAACTAGAAATGGTATGACAACCAACGTAACAGGGGGAACTAGAAGCTTCGACGAATAATAGAGCTACTCAGCCTGCAAATATTATATAAAAACGAATTGACGGGGAGTGAGAAAGGAGGCAATAAATAGTTTCCACAAATCTCGTCTTCTTATGCAGAACAATGGCTGCTGAGCCCAGTCATGCAGGACCGGAAAATGAACTCAAAACTGAAAGTATGCATGGACAAGTTAAATCATTAAACCAGAAATTTGAGCAAATATAACGTCTTCTCCTACCACTGTCTAGTACTGGCTGCTCATCCTTCGGGAAAAATTAACTGCCCAACATACAAAATCAATCATGAAAACGTGTATGGGAAAATAGATCGTCTTCTCAGACCACTGGCTCCTCAGCCCTCGGAGAAATCTGATTAACTCAGAAGAGTATGCATGGACAATTCAATTAATAAAACAGGAAACAATGTAAATATATCAATGACAACAGGTGCAATAACGAAGGGTTTCTGGATAGGGGGGCTTGTAGGGACAGGCCTCAGTCAATGGACGCAATATGCAAGTAATGACAAAAGAATGAAGCGATTTAAATACATTACAGTTATGAACTCTTGTCAAAATAAACACAAAATCAACAAGTGCAGCAAGCTAAACTTGACTTTCCAAAAATACTAATCGGCAACTTCTGTCGGCAATAACATGCTAAACTGGGGTATACGTATGGAACAGATTCGTGCAATATACGTTGACTGAAGATGAATAAACGGACAAGATAACAAATAATCAGGGAAACAAATTAAATAAAGGACCTGGACTTAAATTCACGGTTCAAGGACGTATAAACAATGGGAGCTTACAAAAAGCACAGCAAATGAAATACGGCCAACAAAGATCATTCCCGGCCAACAAATAGGAGGGAGTGGCATTCATTAAAACCGGGCTACCAAGGGAATAACTGACACTAAAAACAATGGTAGGAAATAAAATGAGTATAGGGGCGTAAAGAGCACGGCTAATATATATGCAAAACACTAGCAAACTATGAATATGCGCGGCATAACAAAAACACACGAAATAGAGCCTAATGAAAGAAAAGTTGGCAATAAGGAAAACTGATAAATACTGCGAGTTCGCAAAATAAAATAAATAAATAAAAGTAAATAAAAAAATAAAGGACTGATTGATTGAAGGAGAAGAATGCAATAAAGCCGCAATAAACGACAGTAAAAGGGACAATGAATGAGGGCGGTGCCATGAAACAAACATATTGCCACAGTACACTGCCGTAAAGAAACAAACGAGTTTCTGAATAATTTAGAACTAGAAATGGTATACAACCAACGTAACAAAAATAAGTCGTAAAAATAATAATAAATAAATCGTCTGCTCAGACCACTGGCTTCTCAACCCTCGGGGAAATTGACTCATCAGAGTATACATGGACAGACAATTCACTATTAAAACTGGGATTTGGGCAAATAAATCGTCTGCTCAGACCACTGGCTTCTCAGCCCTCGGAGAAATTGACTCAAAAGAGTATACATGGACAAACAATTCACTATTAAATGACTGGGATTTGGGGCAAATAAATCGTCTGCTCAGACCACTGGCTTCTCAGCCCTCGGGGAAATTGACTCATAAGAGTATACATGGACAAACAATTCACTATTAAAACTGGGATTTGGGCAAATAAATCGTCTGCTCAGACCACTGGCTTCTCAGCCCTCGGGGAAATTGACTCATAAGAGGCAAATAAATCGTCTGCTCAGACCACTGGCTTCTCAGCCCTCGGGGAAATTGACTCATAAGAGGTAAATAAATCGTTTGCTCAGACCACTGGCTTCTCAGCCCTCGGGGAAAGCACAAAAATGGGCAGGGGAACAATATCGTCTACTCAGACCTAAGCGTTGTTCAGCACTAAACGGGGTCGGAAAGGTTACGCGGGAACCGAAGGGAAGAGCTCGTTAGGGCATAACATTGTCTTCTCAGACCTCAATTCAGTACTATCGATATATACTGGGGCATAGGTGTCTACATGCAGACCTAAATTATTACACCGATACAGGAGCATATTATTGTCTTCGTAGACCTCAATTACAACCGAAACAGGCCGGGGCATATAGTTTTAGTCGCCGATACATTATAAAATTAGGGAAGGAACCGAGGAAGCAACGTTCTGTGAGCAAATAAAAATTCACTAGGAGTTAAAACGG
This sequence comes from Actinostola sp. cb2023, assembly GCA_033675265.1. Lineage (NCBI taxonomy): Eukaryota > Metazoa > Cnidaria > Anthozoa > Actiniaria > Actinostolidae > Actinostola > Actinostola sp. cb2023. Next base: position 580,132 of record JAUJYZ010001494.1, read on the forward strand.
CAACAAAAACCGGGTGAGCGAGAGGAGGAAGGTTGACGACAATATTGAACGAACAGGACGAGGGAAGGGATTCTAAGACCTCTAAGAGAAACACGAGCGGGATGGGAAAGGGTTCACATAGCAAGTTACCTATAACTGAGGAGCAGGGGCTTCAAGAATTACCAAAACTTAAGCCTACAACACGTTGATAGGAACTTGTTCTTGCTCAGCCATGACGATGTGTATCGTGAAGCTAGGAACGCTAAAGAATCATAATATCTCAAGATATATTTTATCTAAAGAGTTACCATAGTAACGCTACGCGAACTGAATCTTTGTACATTTCCTGTACAAACGAACTAAGTCTTATGTCATCTGACCAATCCAAGTTTATTCAGTCAACAAGCTGAACAAATACAGCTAACGTACTTTAGCATTTCTAAAGAATAATTACTTGACGTTATGCCTTGCGCAGTAGAGTACAAACTGCAATCAGCCACGTATATATATTATACCAACTTATGTATTATTCTGACGTATAGCATATTAGCATATGTTGACGTATTGTCATTATAAATAGAGTACACAAAGAGCTAGGACACAGGTACACCTCACTTCAGTTGAACCATGTAACATTCAACCTAGAACGCAACTGTTAACCGATGTAACTCAAGTCCAAGAGCTTTCAATAAAGACCAGTACCACAACCATCTCTCTACTGTTTAAAGCTATCCTCACAATGGAAGAGAACCCGGGTAGTCTACAGTCAGGTATAATCATTTGTTAATGTTGAGTGAAGCAAAAATGACGTGTATCAGCTGCGAATCTTATGTTATCCCATTGTCAAAAAACTACGTGCATGTAATGTACGTCTATCTTTAAATGTTGCCATTGTGTTTATATGTATCTAACCACAACGAATTCATCTTTTTTTCATGTCAAAACTCGTACCATTTTCAATTTTTCAATGAACGAAAGTGATTCCACTGTTATTCCTCATTTTCAATAGTTTTCTCAGTCAGAATGCCGGTGAATAAATATGCCTTTCATCGCGCATTTAAGATTCGAGAAAAATGGATGTGTTTTCGTCAACTTGAACTAATCCTATTCATAAGAGAAAACCAGCAGAAATAGTTAAAATGTCCGTTTCAAAGGAAGATTTCATATTGCTTAATAAAAAACTGATCAGTGCTTTCCAGCAATCATTTACAAAGTTAGAAGAGACAATGACACAACACAATAAACAAATCCATTTTGATTTAATAGCCTTAAATTCAACCATGAAAGATAGTCATGAGAAAACAGATAGTTTCGCACAACGTAGCGCATCTTTAGAATGTATTCCGACTTTTTCGGGTAAAGAGAGCGACGCTTTTGAATTTATGGAACTATTTAAACGTTTTTCTGACTTCAATCGATGGGAAAATGAGCAGAGACTAGCGGCATTCCCGCTGGCCCTAACTGATTCAGCTCGAACCTGGTTCTATACTCTTGATCATAAGTACTCGACTTTTGCAGAACTGTGTAATTTGTTTAGAGAAAGATTTTTGTCAACAAGCGATGAATGGTTTTTAAGACAAGAATTAACCAATAGAAAACAAAGTACAAGTGAATCTGTATTACAATATAGCGGAGATATTTTGAAGCGTTGTCAAAGACTAGATATTTCAAAGAAAGAGCAATTGCATAAGTTGATTCAGGGTTTTTTACCTAGGATTCGAGAGCATGTCATTCTTTCCCAGCCAAAATCAATAGATGAGGCGATTACAATAGCAAAGATTAAGGCATCTTTCACATCGCAAAATGCTAATGTTCTTACTTCAAAAGACCTCGAAAAATTTCAACAGAACATGCTTTCTGCATTTCAAAAAGTTTCCACAGAAAGTCGTTCTCCTAAAGTAACTGCTTTTGACCAAGAAATACGTCAAGAACAGATTCCAAAACTAGGAAATGTTATTAAAAGCCAGGTTCAGAACGAAATACAGCGTCTTAACTTAGTACCGAGACAACAGAATAGGTTTTCAAACAGTCAAAGTGCTCAAACAGGAAACTGTGGAGTAAACTTTATGAATGATCGTTCCAGGACAAATTTAAACGGATACGGGGGACGATGGAACGGGCAAATTGTTCCCCTTGTGTGGTAAATAACCAGAATAAAAGTAAAACCCGTTTTTCGTTGAATCATTCTGACCAGAAAGCCACTAAACACAAAATTTCCAATGATCACAAACAAACTATGAAAACAAAAGACGTAAAATCAGTATTTCCAAACACAGCAAACATCCCTAAAAGAGCAGCTTTACGTACCAATAAGAACAATAGAATCTGTAAACACAGCTTTGACAAACCCAAAATAAGTGTTAAAAATAATTATGAAAACTTTGTTGTGATTGACAAGTCGGAAATTGCTTCTTTTGTTACACCACTTGTGTCCACAAAGCAACCAACTGTGTTTGATCACCTTAAAGTTACTGGACTTTCATTTCCTACACTTAATGAAATTGATCTTCCGTCGACCACACTTACCACAACTTCATTTCCAGATATTTCCGAAAACAATATTAAGAAAATAAATTATTATAATTTGGACTATCAGTTAGCAGAGAACAATACGCCTGGTATTATGACACAAAGAAAGGATACCGCACCTTACAGAAATACCTTTGTTCATTCTGCAAAACTAATTACTAGTGATACATCACGTTTAGACCGCTTAGAATCTTCGAAAATGAACAATCACGATTCTATCTTCTATAAGGTTTGTTCACTTAGTTTAACTACGATAGTTACCATAATATATTTTATTTTTCATTGCTGTTTCGATTTAGCCGTGAAAATCCACGAGTTCACTAATCCGCGCGAAATGTATACTACAGTTTTTAATGACTTTAAGACCATTGGTCACGATTTTAGTAGATACATGCGATTAGCTTTTGCTAAAATAGAAGATTACTTCTCGTTTTATGTGCAAGATAAGTTTAATGATCAACTATTAGACAAGAAACCAGATACTAGACCTACAGATTTAGGCAAAGATACTCAGAATGTATTTGATGGTTTGTGTAGTAATCATTTAAACATGAAGTCCTTTGTAGATCAACCACTTGATTACACAACTAGGACAGAGCAATACTTAACTAAACAATTTTATAACGAACAAGATTTGCTTTTGAAAAATCCACTTGGAAATAATGATATTGAAGAAAAACGCATTCCCGCAGAAGAGGACGTTTATATTGATGACAATAAGGTCATAGAAGATGACAAAAGTGCAATTAAGGATTTTTCAGTAACTTGTCCAGTTTATAATTTGTTTGTATGTAAACAAACATGGTCAGTGAGGAACCGCGTATATGACATATTTTTGTTTGTTTTACTGTTGATGAAAAGTTTGCTTTCTGACATTTCAGAAGTTCAGTTTAATTTCTCAACGATCATGACCATCGTTAAGAATTTCAAGTTGATTATTACAAAGACTATTTTTACCTGTAGCGAAGTTTACAGAGGTGCCATTTGTGATATTTCAAAAGATAACGATTATAACATTGTAGAAAAGACAACGAGAAAAGACAATGATATGCAAAACTCTGATGTTTTTCATTGTTCAAACTCAATTGTGAAAAGTTTATTTTCTTTGATTTCTTCTGAAGACAACACGCTATATGACGATATAGATGTTACAAGTTCTTCACGTGCATCAAATTTATCAAGCAAAATCACAGAATGTCTAGAATATTACAAACATGTTATAGATCTTAAGAATTCATGTTTTCATTGGATCGGCAAGAAGTTAATTACTAAGCGTTTATCAAATTGGATAACTGACCAACATGCTATATCTAGAGATACCATTAACACGATTAACACTTTTGATATACCATTACGCTCTGATTCAGAACCAGTTATATCAATGAATTTTCGATTTCCTTTCGACCCAGGAATATAGAATTATAATTTTTAAAACGCAATAAATTCAGTAACTACACATCAACAAAGACCACGTTATTGCATGTTTGTCACGTAATACTCAGCTTGTACATTTTTGTTGTGTACAATGTACCATTGAATGTTTTCAAAGCTAGCTGATACATTGACTTGTGCTTCTGTTCGGCATGACACATTTGTTTGTCCCGAGACTATAGCTCAACGATCCCCTACAAGAAAGTTCTTGGATTCAGTTGATATACGACAAACTCATCATCCTCAAGATTAATCCAGATTCAAGATAATGATATTCTACATATCACAGAACAATGCCCAGATTATGGTAAATTGCCTCCATATCTAAACAGCGGTAACCACAAAGACAACGACAACAGACAACGATGTCCGACAACGACAAGAAAACTAAAACTAAAGTCTAGCTGCAAGAATTTCAAAGACATAATTGCAAGCCTGAAGAATTTCCAAGCATCGAAGCCACAGATAACGATGTACAGACCGAACAATCCAAAACGAACTTTGACAATAGTCAATTTAGACAGCTGTAGGTAGTTTAGACAGCATATTTACTCATATTTATTCTTGTACACTTCTAAGAATGGTTCTAACGTTTATTCAATTTTTCAGATTTATTTTGGCTTCAACGTTAAGAAGTTCTCAGAGGTATTTTCACAATTTTTCTCAGGTATAATTTTTCAGTATTGTAAACTTCTTACAATATTACGGTGTAGGGATTTCTATTTTCAATTTTCGATATTTTCAACATTTTTGGTGCAGGGAATACACTATTTACTTTCAATTCCAAAACAAATTAGCATAAATTAGCATGTCATCGTTTTAGCATTGAAAACAGAGTACTGTCGATCTTTTTTGTTATATATCCCAACTCTTGTCTCGCAGAGCTCGAATGTGACGACGGGGATGTATCGTGAAGCTAGGAACGCTAAAGAATCATAATATCTCAAGATATATTTTATCTAAAGAGTTACCATAGTAACGCTACGCGAACTGAATCTTTGTACATTTCCTGTACAAACGAACTAAGTCTTATGTCATCTGACCAATCCAAGTTTATTCAGTCAACAAGCTGAACAAATACAGCTAACGTACTTTAGCATTTCTAAAGAATAATTACTTGACGTTATGCCTTGCGCAGTAGAGTACAAACTGCAATCAGCCACGTATATATATTATACCAACTTATGTATTATTCTGACGTATAGCATATTAGCATATGTTGACGTATTGTCATTATAAATAGAGTACACAAAGAGCTAGGACACAGGTACACCTCACTTCAGTTGAACCATGTAACATTCAACCTAGAACGCAACTGTTAACCGATGTAACTCAAGTCCAAGAGCTTTCAATAAAGACCAGTACCACAACCATCTCTCTACTGTTTAAAGCTATCCTCACATGTGCACTGAAGGCTAGTTACTTGAATTGGGCAGAGTTGATTAGTGGGCGTTCCTTATATACTCGCTCTGCAAGGGACTGGTGCGAATAGTACCCGTGAGCGTGTATAACCCACACTCTGTTTTCCGCGAAATTTAATAAGCCCCCTCCGCTCCATTAAGCCCCCCTCAAAAGTGCTTGAAATAAATAAGACCCCCGAGGGTTTAATATAGAGTATCTCTCTATTTCAAACCATCCCGCAGTGATTTTACACCTAATTTACTACTAATGGCCGACAAGTCCAAACTGATCCGGCACAATAATAAAATAGAGATTGGTTATCGGTTAGACATTCCCTCAGATTTAGTTTTATCTCGAGATCATATATATTGCCAATTGTTGTAATATATTATTGGCCCTAGCGCATTTGAACAGTTGAATGGACTGATTTGCATATCATGCAATTTATAAATTTAATTCTTCTTCTTCTTCTTCTTCTTCTTCTTCTTCTTCTTCTTCTTCTTCTTCTTCTTCTACTTCTTCTTCTCTTCTTCTCAGTCTTCTTCTTCTTCTTTTTTCTTCTTCTTCTTCTTCTTCTTCTTCTTCTTCTTCTACTTCTTCTTCTCTTCTTCTCAGTCTTCTTCTTCTTCTTCTTCTTCTTCTTCTTCTACTTCTTCTTCTCTTCTTCTCAGTCTTCTTCTTCTTCTTCTTCTTCTTCTTCTTCTTCTTCTTCTTCTTCTTCTTCTTCTTCTTCTTCTTCTTCTTCTTCTTCTTCTTCTTCTTCTTCTTCTACTTCTTCTTCTCTTCTTCTCAGTCTTCTTCTTCTTCTTCTTCTTCATATTCTTCTTCTTCATCTTCTTCTTCTTCTTCTTCTTCTTCTTCTACTTCTTCTTCTCTTCTTCTCAGTCTTCTTCTTCTTCTTCTTCTTCTTCATCTTCTTCTTCTTCTTCATCTTCTTCTTCTTCTTCTTCTTCTTCTTCTTCTTCTTCTTCTTCTTCTTCTTCTTCTTCTTCTTCTTCTTCTTCGATTACGATACGGGGAGGGCCAGGAGCATACTTATGGGCTCCTGGGAGGGCCGATTATAATACTCTCCTAGGACAATAAGACTGGCCAAACAGTACGTATATTTACTTTGAAGAACATCAAATATCACATCAAATTCCGCTTTCCTTCTTTCCTCCCTCCTCCCCTCCCTTCCAAATCAAGTTTCAAAACCCAAAGATAATATGATAATGTGTATAAAAATAAAAATGAAACAAGGTAAATAAATGCAAAATGATAACAAATGTAAATATTCTTTATTATTATACTACTATTACGTAATTTTACCTTATGGGAGGTTTTACGTGTGACGTAGTGGCCGTCAAGATCTACAAAATGTTCGATCCTAACTTTCAAAGTCTGTTAGTTTTTCTTAATTCAAGCAACTAGATGACATTTGTTTGTTTGTTTATAAGTAACTCATATTTGGTATATTTGACAGATATTTAGACTTCACCGATCTAAAATTGAAGTTTTGAGCAAGTAAAATGACGGTTTGACGGCCACTCGCGACAGATTTTGACGTCAGAAAAAGATTCCATAAAACCTCCCATAAGGTCAAGAGAACTCGAAAAATATGGAGCCGTATTACCATAGTTCGAAAGCCGTATTACCATAGTTCTAAAACCGGTTTCACTGCAAAGTTTTGAACATTTTGTGATGTCAAATCCATTGTCAATAAGAGTACAGACAATGGAAAACCGCTTGCGATTTCTTTTTTAAAACAACAAAGTCAAAAAATCATCCAAAAGCAAGGATAAAGTTTGAAAGAAAAACCGTTTCAAGCGTGCGCTGGCTCCGTGCGCGAGCGATTCGTCATTCTCTGTGTCTGTTATTGTAAAAGTGCGCGCGGACCTTGAAAGGTTTTGAAATAATTATTAGATAAATTTACTCAAAAACGGACAATTATGTTTTCGTTCAAAGTAGTATAATAAATAACTTATTTGGGGTTTTTCCCGTAATACGGGCTGATATTTTACTCGTTACTCGCATTTTTCCTCGTCCCTTCGGGACTCGGAAAAATACATTCGCAACTCGTAAAATATATAGAGGTTATTACAGTTAGAGTTGTGTAATACGGCTGGATATTTTTACGAGTCTTGCCGTATTTTGACGAGCCGTAGGCGAGGCAAAATACAAAATAGACGAGTAAAAATGTCCAGCCGTATTACACAACTCTAACTGTAATAAATTGTTTATTATACGACAACAAAATAAACCCCCCATAAACGTATTTTTCTTTGCTTATTTCTTAGTTTGTGATTTGTTTGTGAAATGCGCGCGCTATCACACAATCGATACGCCATCGAGCGCGCGCTCGAGAGATTTTTCGTTGGCTTTTTTCACCAAAAAGATTGGATTTTCTTCATATTTTCTATACAGATATCATTAAAAAGTAGTTGTTTGTTTCCCTATTCCCTTTAGAAATACTTTTCTGTCATTGTATAGTGTTTTTTCTTTTTGCAATGAAAACCAAAACTGGTACAAAATATGATGTGTTCAAAACCGGTTTTACCGGGTTACAAGCCGGGTAATACGACAATCTACAGTGGGTAATACGCTCGGATATTTGGAGGATTTTGTGCCCTTTTATGGTAAATTTACGTCACAGTCGTATAATAACAGCCCGTATTACGGGAAAAACCTCAAATAAGATCTAAATAAATAGAGGTTATTACACGGGTAGTTGTGTAATACGGCTGGATATTTTTACGAGTCGTGCCGTATTTTGACGAGCCGTAACTACTATACCCGTGTAATAAATTGTTAATTATACGACAACAAAAAACAAACGTCTTTTTTCTCTTTCTTTTTATTTGCGACCGGACAAAACAAGAAACAAACTGAACGCGCGCGCGCAAAATTGACGTGTCCGAATTCTAAAACGTGTAATACGCTGTCATATTTGTACTCGTATTTGTACTGTAAGATTACAAGTTGTGTAATAATGGAAGAGAAATGAGAAGAATGAGAATCAGTCAAAAGGAAAACTTGTGGGTTCCCTGTGTAATAATTTTCTGCTTCACTTCCGCTTCGATCAAGGCGGCCGCTGTAGTGTTAGAGTGAGCGACGACTCGTAGCTTTGCATCCAGAGATATTCATCGAACTCGCTTAAATCCAAGGTAATTATCGACATTTTAGGTTTGACTTCTTTAAATGTTAGCTGTGGCATTGTGTGGTGAGTTTGTTTGATATTATTGTTGTTGTTGAATGACGATATATAAGTTATCATGTTTATTATGTGCAAATGTACTACAGCTGAAACGCTCCATCTTTTGTTGTGACTTGTGACTTGTGTGCCTCAACTGTATTGCAGACTGCAGTTTAAGTTGCTTGTTTTAGTACTTTCACAAGACGTTTATTGTCAGCATTGTAACGTTTAATTGAAGTCGGAATCTTTCATATGCTCTAAACCAATATATTTCACCCACTTTTGAAAGAACTACGAAATAGTATTAAAGACCAAACTACCAAGAATACATTCGAACCTGTTTGTGGGCGGTTTCGATCGATGTAAAACAATGTCAAATGATTTGTTGAGGTGTTCCATCATTTTCTGATTGATTTTGTTTTAGAGTGAAAATGAATAGGGGTGTTTTAAAAATCGTTTGCTTTACTTTGAGTTATTTTGCACCTGCATGAGTACACTCAGAAGACTGCTAGTAATGGAATCATGAATTCTTTTATAAGGTAACAAGACGCTCAATGAGCGTACACTCGGGCTTATGACAAGGACAATGTCAGTTGCGTGAGGAGAGACCTGACAATGACTGACAGTTGCGTGACGAGGGAGACTATGTATAGCTGAGCGAACAACATGCTCGAGAATCCATCGGTGCTCTTCGGCGAGCATGAGCGAACAATAACTATTTGACACGTTTGTGGCGATATCAATATGCAACCTCAAGTGACCTCAAGTACGTTTAAATATGTAATACAGACGTACCTACACGAATCTTTATGAGTCATCGACATAAATTGTTTCTCGTCACGCAACTCTCATTGTCATATTAAATACCCGACTATACGCTCATTGAGCGTCTTCTTCTTCAACAGCATCCTCGGGAACCCAGGGGTATATTCTGTCGCTCGTTACTCGCTCCCAGAGAAATACCCCTGGGAACGAAGTCTGTTGGAACTTGTTCCGGAAGTCAAAATTCAAAATGGCGGCTGTCCTATTCAAACCAGAAATACTTGATACTGATTGGTCGACCATATAAGGTCGACCAATCAGAAACGAGAGTAATTTTGACTTCCGGAACAAGTTCCAACAGACTTCGTTCCCAGGGGTATTTCTCTGGGAGCGAGTAACGAGCGACAGAATATACCCCTGGGTTCCCGAGGATGCTTCAACAGATCCCTAATCTCTAATGACGTTTTGATTTTGATTGTATTTTTGCCGTTCACTGACTTGTTTTCAGCGTGGAAATTCTGCTTTAAATAGCGCTGTGCCGCGGTTCTAAAATTAATGCGCTTTTGTATTGTGCAAGTATATAAATAGGCTATTAAAACAACTTTGGCATGACCCCAAATTTCGGACATTGAGCTTGTTTAGCTTTGCTTTAATTGATGAAGTTTTGAAGTATGATTTCTACGATTTCTTTTCCTTCTGAATTTTTCAAACGTCGAATCGAATAAACATCCATCATTATATATCTGAGAAATGTGTTTCGTTTTATTGCCGGATACTTTTTAAACGGTTTTTCACGGCGCGTGACGACAGTCAGGCAGCAAGCAAAGCGATATTAGCTATCTAAACAAAATCTATACTGAAAAATCAAACCCTTGCTCTCTAGCTTCAGAGACATAATACGAAGCTGCTCAGTAACGGATTATTAACGACATGTTGCTTTCAAAACTAAGATTCCCATAATCTACTTGAGTCCTGTGTGTCGTTTGTCTTTTCTTATCTGCTGAGTAATCTTGAAACTCGATACGATTAAATACGTCGCATACTTTCGTCATTCTTGAGCCGAACAAAACTACTACTACTACTACCGAAAAACGCATTTTATAACTCGGGCTTCCTTCGGAAGAGCCCGAGTAATAAAGGTTGGGTTTTATAGGGGGATTTATGTTGGGTATTAAAATTAGATGTCTTGGCAGTTATAGCAATAGCTAGGTGTCATTATAAAAAATATCAAACCAGTGCAAATATTTGAACTGTATATACATAATTATATGAGAAAAGAGATCTGAGAAAGAATGAGACATATTAGAGCATTGAGTCAATTTAGACCAAGATTTGCAAGCAATGTTCACATCTCAATAAATTAATCATATGCCGGGCAGATATTCTGATTATTAGACTGCTATATAACCACTTAATAAAATTGTCGCTTCAGTGGTCGACTAGCTCGATCAGTGCCATTTGAAAATCACGAATCACAGTTTTAATCTTTTGTTTATGAAGTGTTTTTAATATTCATACGACATTTTTGGGCCAAATCACGAGTCACCTGTAATGTCCCCTTAATTAATTGCTACCCTGATGCCAGGCTACAACATGTATAGGAATTGAGATCTAATTCAACTGGGTAGTGTCTTGTAGTGACATTAAATGACACCCCTGTGCAATATATTATTGACATGACTGTATTCTAATCTTTATTTGAAATATTATATTGAAAGGCGGCAGTCTGCATATAGAACAGTGCAAGATTGTAGTTGAAATCCAAATTCTCCTTTGGAACTCATAGAGCCTGGAGGAGAATTTAGATTTTGATCTGAGGTCAGGTATATTGTTCCTGCACAGACCTGTTCATTGTATTATCAAATTATTGTTTGTCATACTAATGCAAGTTCTGGCTGTATGTTATGTTTAAGTCTTAGTTAATTTGTATAATAATAAAAATGTAATGCTGGTTTTGCAAGGCCACAATATGGAATAACATCGCAGTCTGTATATTATACAAAAGGGTTCAAAGGTTTTTATTTCCCAGAAAATAATTTAATATGTTTACAATTTAATTTATTATGTTTACTGGGAGGTGCAGAAAAAAAAAACAACCCAAAGGGTTAAAAAACCTTTCTACACCCAAAATATATGTTCAAAAATGCTGAATTAAGTGATCTCTGGTAAAGAAATGTTGTGCTAAAATGTTTTGGGTAAATGTTTTAAACAGTGCATGTTGTTACACATATAGTCAGTCTGATAACCCAATACCCTTTGTTTGTTTTAGTTGTTGTTATTGCATGAATCCGATTGATCCTCTTCCAATGACCTCACTTTTCCATATAAAAATAATGATTGTATTGTCAGTGAATATACCATGTTTACCCCCGGGGGAGGGGGGGGGGGGGGGGGGGGGGGGGGGGGGGGGGGGGGGGGGGGGTTGGTTTGGTTACTCCCCTATATATGCATATATGCTATACGGGTATGTGCCGTGGGATAGGATATGGTTTTTGAGCTCCTTAGGTCTGTGATAGGGTATCGTTTTTGCACTTTTAGTCTGGGATAGGGTACCTTTTTGGTCTGGGATAGGGTATGGTTTTCACAATAATGTAACACGCCCAACTACACTAGCGTTAATTATCATAATTTGGTACAACTTACAGTTCACCAAATGAAACAGCCGCAGAAACAACATTTACTGAAACGGACTTAAAATTACGTTTTTAGGTTAGGTCTGGGATAGGGTATAGAATTTTGAGCTTAGGTCTGGGATAGGGTATGGAAAATCGTATTTTTAGGTCTGAAATAGGGTCAGGGTTTCGAGGTGTCCGCGGCACACCCCTACCCGAAAATTCCCAGAGTATTCCCCCAGGGGAAATTCACAAGATAGCTGCAAAAATATCCTAGGTAAACTTTGCTATCAGTCAGCTTCTTCTCCCCACAAACCACCACCCCTACCCCCTGGGATTTGCAGTTAGTTATATACAGTAAAGTTCCGAAAGTAGCGAGGTCGATACTTTTGGATTTTGCAACCTTCGATAACTGTTCCTTTTGGGGACTTTCGGGTGGTCGCTACTTTCAGGGTTCTAAAATTGTTAACTCACTATATGGTGTACCTTTTAAAAATAACATTGGTGTACGGTATTCTAACAAACAACAAATATTCACAGGATCTCAGTAGAACATATTTTATTATGAAATTTGCTTTTGTTACATCAGGGGCGTAGGCAGGGGGAGGTCACAGGGTGCCTGTGACCCCCACTTCCTCTGGGTCTACTCTTTAAATTTATATGTTTGAGGAGGGGAGGGGGGATTTGGTGGTGAACGATATGGAGTGTGACCCCCCCCCCCCCCCCCCAATGGAAAATCTTGGCTACGCCCCTATACATTTGCTAATATCAGTGTAGCAGTAAATGTTCAAGTTATAGCTCTTTACGTGCTGTTTGCTAGTGTTGTTCGCCATCTGATCTAATCATCGCTCTGCATAATTAGTGTAAATAAAATTGTAGTTGAAGTTGAAGTTGATCGCTACTTTCAGGGGGTAGCTACTTTCGGAACATTACAGTATCTCTTTCAACATTTTTCCTGACCTATACAAACAAATTAAAGCATACCACCTTGATCTTTTCCCTATCAGGTATTTCATAATCACTAGTATATAAACCAAAGAACATAAACTTCCATCTACCTGATGATGATCACTGGATCAAAAACATTTGTTTTATAATTCCAATAATCCCTGTACACATATTTCCAAGAATCCCTGTCTTTCTGTCTGTCTTTCTGTTTGTGTGAATCTTTGCTTAGCTCTTTTATATACTGTATTTCCCCGATTAAGCGCCAACCCTCAATTATGCACCCACTCTCGATTATGCTCCCCCCTTGGCCACAAAATTTTGAAATTAACACCCCCACTAAGAAATATGGTACTGAACAGTAAGAGATTTAAAACAGAATATGACATACAACTTGGGGCATTGTATTACAATTAAGTTATGGAGCATCCTCTTCAATTAAATGTCCCCCATCAATTAAGCACCCCATTGGCTACAAATATTAAGTGCCTTGGATGCTTAATCATGGAAACTGATATGGTACTATATTTCCAAGATTCCCTGTCTGTCTTTCTGTCTGTGTGATTCTTTGCTTTGCTCTTTTGTATACTGTATTTCCAAGTGTCCCTGTATTTACAAGAGTCCCTGACTGTCTTTCTGTCTGTGTGATTCTTTGCTTTGCTCTTTTTGTATACTGTATTTCCAAGTGTCCCTGTATTTCCAATAGTCCCTGACTGTCTTTCTGTCTGTGTGATTCTTTGCTTTGCTCTTTTGTATACTGTATTTCCAAGTGTCCCTGTATTTCCAATAGTCCCTGACTGTCTTTCTGTCTGTGTGATTCTTTGCTTTGCTCTTTTGTATACTGTATTTCCAAGTGTCCCTGTATTTCCAATAGTCCCTGACTGTCTTTCTGTCCATGTGATTCTTTGCTTTGCTCTTTTGTATACTGTATTTCCAAGTGTCCCTGTATTTCCAATAGTCCCTGACTGTCTTTCTGTCCGTGTGATTCTTTGCTTTGCTCTTTTGTATACTGTATTTCCAAGTGTCCCTGTATTTCCAAGAGTCCCTGTATTTCCAAGAGTCCCTGTGATTTCCAAGAGTCCCTGTCTGTCTGTCTGTCTGTTTTCTTATCTGTGTGAATGTCATTTTTTCCCTAGGATTCAAAGCAAGAAAACAGTACCCTCGCCATTCAAGATGTCAGAAATAATTGATTGCATGGTATTTATTGTCCAAAAAACTTGTTGGAGTTTATGGAAGTTTGTTGAATTCTTGGGTCTAAGACTACTAGATCTCCTTGGCCTCATATTCAACGTCTTGGCCTGTGCCACAATCATCCGCTTACCATGCATGATAAGACAATTCCAAGAAATGAACTCGATGTCCGAGTGGCGGACAGTTGGGTTGTTACAGCTCCTGATCTTTCTGATGGACATACCAGTGATTATTATGGGATTGATAACAATAGTGCTAACACTAGGCCTGATACTCATCCCTTTCGCTAAGAAGAAAGTAAACTGCGACTACACACATACCAAGGGTGGAATATACTTCGGTGGTTTTAAGTTAAGATCCATTGTTGTCAGTTACTTTGGCCGTGTTATTTGTGACATGTTCTGTATCCCACTTGGACTGATCTGCTTGTGTTCGTGGCGCTGTGTTGTCTTCCTTCGTAAGATCAAGAAGGTCGAGAAATGGGACAACTTCAAATGGAGGAAAATTTGCGTTGTGCAGTTCATACATTTGTTGCTGGACATTCCATGCATTATATGTGGAGTTCTTTTACTATTCACTTGGCGTGGACCATTTCTGGTGTACAAGTTCAAAAAGTTGAAAAAAGAGGATGACTTGGAGTGGAATATTGACAGATTCAGAGTTTTTTATGAGATTTTTTGCCTTATCACCGATGTGTTCTTCTTTGTGATGTTTTTGATCATCATGGTTACATGGCGTGGTCCACTGATGTGCTATGATGCGATACATACAGATGTCGAAGACGAAGATGACGAAGATGACTGTTCTTGCCATGTAAACCTTGAGTGGGCGATAAAACTCAAGTTAATGAAGCACTTGGCCTTGATTTTTGTCGACATCCCTTGCATCATCTGTGCTTTTATTGTCTTGATAACAATCTGGCGCTTCCCCCGGTTTGTGAGAAAGTGCACAAAAGATGAATGGGAACTGCGGGAAAATTGCGTCAAACAGTTTGTTCTTTTGATGATTGATTTTGGGTTCTTGTTGCTGAATATTTTCTGCGCCATCTTGTCTATCTTGGTAATGTTAACTTTGTGGAGGGCGTATCCTTTAGTGAGAGATTTGAAAAAGTACTTCAAACAGAGAGCAGGACTTGGTGGTCAAGCCAACGACAATGAAGGCGAACAACAGCAACAAGACGAGAAAGCCATTAAAAAGCTCAGAAATGCAAATTCTTGGAAGATTCGCAAAGCAGTGTTCAAACATTTTGCGTTCCTATTCCTGGACATTCCAGCGCTTGTTGCTTGTCTCGTTATTCTCGTTACTGTGTTCCGTCTGCCAAAGTTGTTCTCTAGACTTCTTCAGGCTGGTGATTTCTACATGGAATTTGCACTGATTTCCTTTACTGTGCTTGGCAAACTGGTGGTCGATTTGGTGTTCTTAATTTTGTTTGTAATCCTTATGATACTGATGCCTGTGCAGTCCTGGGTCCATCTTTTGGAGGACGAAGACCACCGCAAAAATCGTCTACTGCGTTTTTACATGCAGTGGGTTCCCGATATCATCGAGAAACGTCATCAAATGTATCGAGAAATAGAGGAAGTTTTTTCTGCGAGCTTAAAGAACAAGTCCTCTTCTTTAAATGTAAGATTAGAACTGTCGCTAATCAATGCGGAGTTCCTCAGGGATCTTCAATGGGCCAATAAGAAGCTAAGCAAATATGAGCTTGACGCCGAGTACAACTACCTCCTTCGCATGGTGCAATTTTACGAGGGAAAAAGAGCGTTCAAGATGGAAAGACTGTATCAGTGTGAGTTGAACTACCTTCACTGTGCCGACGCCGCGGTACACAATGAAAACCTTATTAAATACAGAAACGAGATGCTTCGTTTTGAAAGTCAGGTCGATTCAGCAATCCAAGCTTTGGGAAAGTTTAAAGTGCAGAAAGTACCGCTTTGGAGTGAAGAATGCGGGCTCAGGACACGCACGCGCGAAGAAACACAGACGGTTCTGATAAAGTGTCTGCCAAGCGGCCGTTTTCTTACGACGATTCTCATACTCCTCAACCTAATTCTAATCTACCGTGGTCCTGCTCTGATCCGTAATCTGTACCGTCGGTGGTATGATCGTAGAAAGATTGTGTTTGCATCTTTACGAGAGTATATGCGGGACTTGCTTACTCTTCTAATCATTCTCCTGGTGGTGTTGACCCTCTATCGAGCACCTTTCCTTCTCATGGAAATAGCCAATGACATCATCTCCAAAAGGAGCTGGATGGCAGTCCGAGAAACAGTCCGTCGTTACCCGCCCAAATTTGCTCGAGATTTGGTTGATTTTCTTCTTCTTCTTTTCAGTTGGAAAACCGTGCGTTTTATCTTCACGACCTTGGTGTTTGGACTGTTGATGCCTGCAGACCTTTTCTTAACTGTTATGAAGTCCCTCTTCGAGAACCTCTGCCTGGCTGGTGTTTCTACAATAGTTTTGTATGTCGTCTTCTTTGGTTTCCCTTTTATATTGCCATTCGCTGTTGCACCATCATTACTGGCAAGTGGCAGTGGTTCCAGTATAACATTATGCATTGGTGTGCTTGGAATATTCTTGATTGCAATCCTTGTCGTAGCTGCTATTTTAACATTCAAACATCGCGACAACACGTTTTCCGTGAGACCAAAGGCCTATGATTATGTTCGCTTCAACTGGACCAACTCCCATGCAGTCATCTTTGAAGTAGTTGAATTCCTACAGCTTTTGGCGCTTGTCTTCGTGGTCCCAGGGATCCCAATGTACGGTGGTGCCAGACTGAATCAAGCTTCTCATTATCTGCTCTTGAACTTTGGTACGTTTGATTTCAAGTTCTGGATGACCACGACTCTCTTTATTCTATGGTTTTTCATATGCGGGCTGCCTGTCATTTTTGAGCAAATTCTTGACACCTTTCCAACGGGAACATTCGCAAAACAGATTTCGTGGACTCTACTTGTGTCACTGTTTACAAACACTCTTTTTGTGACACTGGTAGAGAGTTTCCTTGGATTTGTTGCTTGCAACTACAACGTGCAATGTCCTGTGAGCTCAAATCTCAATGCAGGGAACATCTCAAACCAGACTAATTGTCCATCGGCTGTTCTTTATGACGATGTGGCGATGACATGCTGGAGTGGACCTCACACAGGAATTGCCACGTTTGCACTCCTGGCTCTGGTGTGGTACTCCACAACTGCGATAATTTTTGGGACTAACTATGGAGACTCTGATCATCCAAGTCTAGACTTGAAGTTCTCTCCAGTTTATAACACCCTGATCAACTTCGTCAAAGCTGTAATGGTTGGGGTTGCAGTCCTTGCTGTTGCCAATCCTTATGTGGTATTTGCGCTGCTTATATTCCTGAATCTTACTGCGTTGGTCTTTACGCTCTGCTTTAGACGAGCGGCTGGATTTATGCTGTCGAATTCATTTGTGTTGGTCATGTGGAGGATTGTCTCGTTTATCTGTGCAGCAATTGCAGCAGTCTCCGCGATAATTGCCAAGAAGCTGAACGATCCCAATTCTGTGGTTCCTTTGGGTATATTCCTGGGAGGCACGGGAATTGTTCTCGTGTTTGCAATCGTTGTATCGATAGTTCGAGTTGTTCGTCGAGCTCTCACTCCAATCGAGCATAAGAGGAAGGAGTTCAGAACGTGCCTTAAACAGCTGGAAGAAAAACTTGTCCGGGACAATCGCATGGTAAATTCGTGGGAAAAGAATAGGAACCGATGGAGGCGTTTGGTTCGTCATGTTTATGAAGCACAAAAAGACGACGGTAACAATCCTTCAAACAGAACGCTTCAACTTCCCGAAGAAATCTTGGCTCCCCCTCCTGTTGACCCTCGCAACAATCCAAGGCTTTCTTTAGATATGAATCGTGGCATTCCTGGAAGGTCTTCATTCTATGAGGTTCAAAACCTCCCACCACCTCCCCCCTACCATGAACTTTTCCCACACATAATGACACCGTACGGTGCCTTGCGGCCGCCACCGCCGTACAATGCAGAGTTCAATCCCATCGAAGCTGTTCCATTTAACATCTCTACACGGCAAAGCACCCCAGAATCTCAAACAAATGCAGCGGCAATTGATGAAGACACCCCAAAGAGGAGTCAAAAATCCAGTATCGCAGGTTCTGCCGATAGTAGCAGCGAAAGAGATGTGGGTGTAGACATCGAAACAGATGGAAGCGACAAAGGTGACGAGGGTGAAGAATCTAGTACCGCCAGTTCTGCCCGCAATAGCGAGGTGAGAGTGGTTATCGAGAACGATGAAGATGGACAGCCTTTAAAGGACCTCCAGAAATCATTCGAATACAGTGACGTTGAGAATGGTGCAAATGAGAGCCATGTGAATAGACATGTAACTTCTTTACCGTCTGACGAGACTGAGAGTGCTGAGATCAGAGTTGAAATTACATCGGCCATTTCCCCTCTCCCACCTCCACCTCCACCTCTACCGCCAACTACTCCCGACCCTGGTACTAGCGACCAAGCATCTTCCAACAGGTCATCACTACATTCTGAGGTTTGTATACATAACCTTATCATGAACATCCATAGAAAGCTTAGTCTCCCTCACATCCGTCTTTAGTTCCGTCACGCAACGCTCTCTGGGCCGAGAGCGTTGCGTGACGGAACTAAAGACGGTGCGAGGGAGACTATAGAAAGCTGTGTTTAATTGTAACATTGTGGTTTTGCATGTGCATGTGCGGACAAATGTTTTGTTGTTGTTGTCAAATTAGGCCCCGTTTACATGAGAGAGATAACAGGGAATATACGAACAATAGAGTTGGCCCTAGTGCTAGGGTTATCTCTCTCATGTAAACAGGTCTTTAGTCGAGTGGTAAAACCATTATACCCTCGACGAACATGTGTCGGCAAAGTGAGTTTGAAGTGATTTGAAGCTCAATTCATGATTTGATGAGATATGCAAAAAGTTGATAGATAATTTGCATATTTCAGCAAAACAGATCGAAATGTTTCAAATCAAGGGACAAGAATTATTTTACTTTTTCTCTCATGTCATTAACCTACCAATTTTATAACCATTTTGGGCGGCCATTGTGAGGTCAGATGATCGTGAAAACCCCCAGTAAAGGAATCAAGTTTACCCATTGTCAGTGTCACCCTTTTCTTTCACGTGGAATCACTAGATGTAGGTTAGCATTTTATATATATATACAATGATTGTATTATTGGTTGATTTCAGAATGGTTGCGAAAAACACGGAAAATTCGACAGTCTCTTGTTCTTGGAATACCATCTCCGTTCAGACGAGAAAAGAAAACGTGAGCCCGACGCTGTTCTTGCCATGGAATGTAACGGCAAGAATTTACTGCTTGTCCTTGAGAAACACATCCACTACTCAGCCTATTCGTTCGCTTTTATCACCCAACTTCCCATGTGGAGGCACTCCGTGGACTGCGCTGACTGGACACGCCTTATGGAATGTTTACGCACTCTGGAGAGTAACCTAAATGGTGCATTTAACTCTCCATCGCGTGCCGATGTCGCGTGTGCAGATTTATGTGTGCCGTTGTTACGACTTGCCCCAGACCCTGATCAAGTCCCAGTCCCTATCTTCGTTCCTGAACTCCGTGATCCCGACGAGATTCGCGCCTTGTCGAATGCAGAAAGATCTCGGTGTTTACGAGACATCGCAACCATAGAAACGCAAGGAAGCAAATGGGCGAGTGTTTTTGACAAACTCTTACCAACCAAACCGATTATTAAAAGCTGGCTGTGGGATGACAAAACGCGCAAATTCACCATTAACTTTCGTCGAATGACAAGAGGGACCATAACAGATATCGGTCCCAGAGGTATGAAACTCGCCAAAGGAGCCGTCATTTCGATGCCCAAGGTTCTTAAAGGAAACTTTATAAGTGCTAATGAAGTCCAGTTTGATAAAGGATTCGAACCCAAAGGAAGCAAAGGTCCAGTCGGTGTAACGGTTAGCGAACTGGGTATTTGGGAACTAAACGATAAACTGTACATTACCGCACAAGGCAAACGCTTGGCTTTTGACAAGGCAATGGATTGTCTGTATGAAGTCGAGTGGAAGTAGAAAAGAAACGGCGCTGAATGTTAGAGATTTAATAATAATAATAATAATAATAATGAACTTTATTCATTATTCAGATTGTTTGCTTGTTCACAGGCAGCTCAACTCTTTCTGATGAGGCTATTTTAGTATTCGCGTCCAGTTTCGAACGCGCGGAATATTATAATTGGGCTTCCTGTGTTACTAGGGCCCTACTCCACTGAACGTAAACGTAGGAGGAGGGAGCCCAAATGTAGCATTTCGAGCGCTCTACCACAGGAAGCCCATGGACGCGTATTGAATTGAGAAGAATTGGGTTGCCTGTGCTTGCTCCAGGAAATACACAAGTTATCATTCCAAGTCCACTGATGACGGTGTTTGTGAGACGTAATATAGAGCAGATGTCGTATATAACTAGTGTGAAAAACCAAGGCACGGATTGATTTCATTCGAAATCCTAAAACATGCCACCAGAAAGTTTTTTTTTCTTATTACAATAATTTACCAATTTACATCATCAGAACGTTTTTCACAGTCATACGAAATCTGCTCTACGATAAAGCGCGGGTATAGAAGGGCCCAAAAGATTGGGCTATTCTCTTTCTGCATTTACTCGGTGTGAAGTGACAGGAGAAGTATAATCGAACCTCTGATAACCAAAGGGGTAGCCAAAGGTTGACAAAGCTAAATATTTCAAAGATTCCGCCACGTTTTCGGTGAAAACAACTACCTTATTCGTACTTATTTTCGCGCGTACTTAATTTCGCGATTTTGTTAAGACAACATTTCGCGAGGCTTTATTTTCGCGATTTCGATAAGAGAAAATGAAAAAGAGCATTAAATTTCACGAAAGCGGTGTCAACAACATTTATTTTTTCTAAAAAGCAAACTTATTTCTATACAAACAGGAACAAGATGACAGTGTACAGTCAACTAGACTAACTAGACGTTATAAACTTGTAGCTAAAACAGACAAAAAAGTTTACGCTATACGGTTGCTCAGTTGCAAATGGCTGGTAGTATTATGTTGTTGAATAAGTCGTTTTAAAAACCAATTTCGTATTAAATAACGTTTATTGTTCATGTTGATTAAATCAGTGGTTTCGATATGTATTTTTTTTCTCTGCGTATTATATTTCGCGTGTTTATTAAATCGTGAAATTAAAGCCTCGCGAAATTAAGTACAAATAAGGTGGGATGGACTCGAATATATGTTACAGTACCCATCAAAACTTACCTCAAATTAACGTGCGTTACTTTGCGCTCACTTAATTATTTTGTGTATATGTTGCGTGCATTCAAAGCAAACGCATAACAAACCACATTCAATTGTTGCGTTAGTTTTGATTGGTGCTGTATGTACCACACTTCAGTTATTTGGGCTGAGGAGGTTTGAATGTCTGATGTGATGTATTGTATGTACAGCTATTTCAAAAAAGGTTGGTGAAGGTTTTGTTGCATGTTGCATACCAAGCCCGAAATGCAGCATGGGCGATGTGAATGGAGTCAGCGAAAGGTCACAACAATATGAACTCTGGGAATTTTCCCAAACTTTGTCTTCGCAATATGGAGCCGACATATTTTTTTCTGTATGTGCATGCTGACATTATTTATATATGATCCACAATACATTTCGGGCTTGGTATGCAAGATGCAACAAAACCTTCACCAACCTATTTTGAAATAGCTGTATATTCATTTAGTGATATTTTTTAATTCAGCTCATTCATGCAAGCTCTGTGAACCACACCTAAAGCAGTAGACGGCCATAATCCTAACTAGTGAACTAACTGAACATTTGCATGTTATTCAATTATTACGTATAGGTAATGGCATGGGGCCGATTAACTTTAACAACTTTTGACAAAATTAAACTAAAATTTTCCCACTGAAAAACAATAACTCGAAGTGCTATGAAAATCAACGTTTATCGACGCTACAATACTTTTATGTACACATTTCATCAACTAGTTCATTTTAAAATGAGACAAGGTAGCGATCGACTAATCGCCTTCAAGTCCTAGTCTATATTAGCCAATCAGCATCAATATTAGTCTATATTAGCCAATTAGCACCAATATTTAATCGGATCATTTAGCACAATTTATATTCATGTAATGCAATTACAAAATAAATTCATGCATGAGAAAATATTCAATAAAATAATTTTATAATGAAAATCAAAATAATATGTTGAAATCAATTCAGAGCTGGAATTGTTCAGTTAGGACAATAGTTCACCTTTCCCCCTATGACGTAGTGATACCACTATTCCCAGAATGCTTTTCGTAGCTTCTTTTGTTATTCTAATTCACCCCACACCTTGGTACTCTCATAGGAGTTAAAACATTTGAATAAGAATTCGAGAATGATTCTGGCAGTAGTGGTATCGCTACGTCATAAGGGGAATCGGGAATTGGCATAATCTATCCCTGGTGTTGGCCAGCACCTGCAAGGAGGCTCATTTTCCAGGAAAAAGAAGATCCTGTTTTTACACGTTTTTTTATATTTGGTTAGAGGTTCCAGTCCATCCCGGCCACAGGAAGCCCGAGCTAGAGAGCATAATGTCATTCGACATGACAACTATCACATAATGACCACGAGGTTCTTCGCTCGGTTTGATCGGTTGTTCTTTAATTTTTGGAGCTGAGCATAGGCAGCCCAACCATTCCTTTTGAGGCTACTAAATAATTCAATAAAATGATATTTGCGTCTTTTTTTGATGGGTTTCCTATGGTAGAGCGCGCACGCGCGCATTTATATGTTGGGTTCCCTGTGTTGAGTAACTTATAATGTTGGGCTTCCTGTGTGCGTCCCGCGCGTCCGACGCAAATATCATTTTATTGATTTATTTAGTAGCCTCAAAAGGAATGGTTGGGCTGCCTGTGTGGTGAGCTCTGAAATGATGTGTTTTGAAGTTCTTCGTCACCTTCTACTCTAAACGCTCACTAGTGCTTACAGTAGGCCTAAAGATGTCAGTGAGCGAATTTGGACCGGGCCGTTCCGCGAACTCATAGCAAAATCAAATCAAACTATGAAATCAAATGAGCAAAATGTGAGCAAATAATAGCTAGAAATGGCAAACAAATGACTACAAGTAAACACTTGACTATAAACTCTTGTTACTGCTTTAAATTCTTGAATTCGATAGTTCTTTTGATTTCATATTTTGATAATAATTTATCTTTGTACAATGTGAGCTTGATTTGTGTCCCAAAGGATATTGATTTTATAAACCTTTCAAGAGCTTTTTAGTGTAGACTTCGAAGAGTTATTTGGTGGCTTGTAATTTTTCTGTCCGAAAGTATATAAGGCCAAGAACTCGTATAAAGTTTATATTGTTGATTTTATCGCAGTTGAGTTTGTGATACGGCGAGTTTGATACATTCAATATAGAAGAGAAATCTACTTGATATGAATATCGAATTACGCATGCATGTTTACTACCGGTCACGCAACGAGTGACGAAAAGACACGCTGCGATGTCTACTGATGTCCAATGTTTTAGCACTTCTCTGAAATGTAGTTCTTTGGCTAAAATCTAAGTATTTATAATTTTTAGTACTCATTGATCAATCATCGATTTCTGTGGTACTCTAAACTTGCCATTTATATCAATGAAGTAGCATCTAAAAAAGGCAAACACTGTTTTAGCGGCACTGTTTTAGAGAGAAAAGAGATAGCACTAGTTCCCTAATAAAGGTTTTTGACAAGTACTCTTAGCTTTGCCGTTGATACCCATTCTGAGCTGGTGTTGTCGACTATAGAAATCAGTACTGTTTTACAGTCTGTACCGTATCAAGAGAATATGACTGTTAAATTATGCAGTAACAGGCTAAAACTACCTTATAAATGTTCACCATTTTCAGAAACCTTGCAATTTTAAAGCTACCAATTCTCGGCTTCATCATCTCATTATCAGTAGCCCAAGTGAACGCTATTAGAGCGTCTAGTTTCGTTTTTAAAAACATAATTTGTTTATAAATTAATTTAACTGCTCAGTTTTTTAATAGGGGCTGAAAATTGTTGGTGATTGAATCAAGGCAAGGCACAAGCAATACATTTGTGGTGTCACGAACGGATTTATAGTGAATGTATGGAACTTTAAAACGGCTAAAAACCATGCACCCAAAAACACCACAAGTGTATTGCTTGGGTTGCCTGTGCTTTGATGGGTAAATGAATCTTGCATACTTTTAGCCTACTATACTGCATAATTTAATCAGTAAGTATCAGTGGTATCGTTTACCACAGGGAACTCAACATTTTCACTGTAGTCTTGAAAATCAGCTAACGCTTAATTTCGTTTGCCAAGTTTCGGTGGAGTTTTAACCGTTTTTTCTTGCCTCGGAATCGTTGAGCGCACCACAGGGAGCCCAAATTCACATATTCACTCTTCGGAACGCATTCTTCGCCAATTCAAAAACTCTTCAGTTTTCAAAACCAAAGGGGGGGGGGGGGGGGGGGGGGGGGGGGGTACTCCCATATATATGCTATATAGGTATGTGCTCCCGAATAGGTCTTAAATTGGGTACCATATTTTGCTTTTTCACCATGAAATAAAATATTCGATCTTTAATTTGGGTACACTTTTTTATTTTGACTAAAAACTCCCGGCTTAGCGTAACAGCCAGCGTATGCACTTCTGATATTAGCTATTTCCAAAGGAATAGTATTAACTTTTCCTTAAATTGGGTCTATATTTCAGTGACAAATCCTTGGAAAGGGTATGAATTTTCCAATTCTTCATCCTTAAATAGGGTCAGCGTGTCGACAACCTGGGGGCACACCCCTATCCTAAATTTCCGGGAGTTATTATTTAAAGATTTGTTTTCAATTTCATGAAACCGTGACAACTGCAGTTAGGCCACCCTGCATAGATATATTATTGGGATGCCTGTGCATTGCAAAATCAAATCTGATAAAAACGAAAACAATAAAACTAAAAGGATTTTAACGACAAGAGATAAGAAAATAATAAACGTTAAAAAGAAAGAAAAAATGTTCGACTTCTGAAGGGCATTCCACAGGAAACCCACCCAAGCCATATCGATACCTTGCATAAATTACGAGTCGGCGACAGGCAGACCATAAATGCAGTGGAAGAAATAAATGCGTTTTGACAGAGAGATTACCATAGATATGATGAATACAAATTAGCAATACGACTAATGACATTTTTTTCCGTTGAATAATTATTGTTCAGTAGACAACGAGCACGTGGCGAGCGACAATCACACCACTGCACCAAATAGAGGTCGTTGGCCTCGTTTCTATGCATCTCATTTGCATGCAAACATCACATGTCCTCTGTGTAATTTTTATTGGGACATGGCCGTTGTGCGTTGGGCTGATGAATGTGGATAAAACAATACGTAGTGTGTTCGATCGAACTTGTCAGAGGCTTCTCCAGATGGTTATGGCAACGGAGATACCGTCAAATGGAAGTACTGACCAAAACCAAGTGAAATCGGACGCCATGTCGGGCACCATGAAAGGAGCGCCGAACTCTAGCACGCCAAGCGAAAGACACATTAAGCGAGCCTTGCGTTCCAAATCGGCTCGCCAGAACTCGAAATTTATCTCACAGAACGACTTACAAGATCAGAATAGACATGAGAATGAGAGGGTTCCACCGACGAGGCAATTGGAGGCAGGTGAAGGACACGATAATTCAAATCACAAGGCTGACACGAACTCGCAAGTGGCGCATCTGCGACAACTGCTATTACTTCACCTCGAGCTCATTCAACAGCAGCAAGAAAAACTACAGAAAAGAGACCGAGAGCTCAACCAATTGAAAATAGAAAAAGAACAGGTATAGCTCAAGGTTATGTCCACTTTTATTCATATTATTGCTGTCAGTGACATTGAAAAGTTGACCCTTCCGTCTGCTTCGGCGATGAGAATTCTTATGCATAAATTTTTGTCATTTTTATTTTGGATGGGTCAGCGGTCATTCGCACGATTCAAACATGGCGCGTTGGTTCGAATCACGTGGAATATATAATTCATGAAAATGTAATTCCACTTCCGGTTTTGAACTCTCTTCCATAAAAAAATTGTTTGTTGTCATTCAAAATTTAGAAATTATGTTTTTGTTTGTTTTAGAAATACAAATGCATTCTTATGGCTTGTGATAGGTTATTGAGAATTAAGAAAGTCATTTTTAACAGTAAAATATGGCATGTTCTGACAGACCTGATCATATGGGAGGTTTTACGTGTGATCGACGTAGTGGCCGTCAAGATCTACAAAATGTTCGAGCCTAACTTTCAAAGTCTGTTAGTTTTTCTTCAAGCAACTAGATGACTTTTGTTTGTTTGTTTATAAGTAACTTATATTTGACAGATATTTAGACTAAAATGACGGTTTGATGGCCACTCGTGATATATTTTGACGTCAGAAGAAGATTCCATAAAGCCTCCCATATCATAATTTTGAAGTCATATAATTACTTACAACCAAATCTGTTTTCTAAAAATGTGATCCTAATAATTTAATTGGCTGTTTTTTCATGTATCTAAGTTTGGTTAAGTAATATGCAAGCAAAATGGTTATGATTAACAATAAAAAAATATCTCAATAATAAATTTAAAAATGAATGCATTTTTAATGGTATACGAACAGGACAGCATACAAATGTACAATGTAGTAGTGAGAAATAAACACTGTACTTGTCTGGATGATAATCAAAATTGTCTATAATTACATAGACATGCAATGGGTAAAATTAGTATGTACATGTGTCAATGGGGCTTTAAAACACTTAAAATGAAAATAACCATTGTTATTTGATTGCTTTAGTTGGAATCTCGTATTCATCGGATGGAGAGAAGAATGGCTGTCAAGAAAAGACGTGGTGACTTTGTCAACAATGACTTTGAAACTGTACCCGAAGCTGCAAAACCTACAGCTCCAAAAAGGTAGACACTGCTAGCTGGGGAAATGCATAGTCAGTGTTCACTTAAAGCTCTTAGTGTTTTCGTAACTTGTAAGGCAGTGCTGTATCCACTAAATAATGTTAATATAGTTCATGTAGTTTGTGAGTTTACCAAAGTGACAGTAGATATTGTAGAAGTTGCTACAGGGTGGCCAACACCGTGTTTTGAAAACATTGATGATTGCTTAGCAATGAATGTTTTGATCTACATTAGATATATGTACATGTACAACATGTACCATAGCAGCCTGTTCTTCTAGTCTGAATGTTACAACTATTTTTATACCCTAACATATCCATAGTGTTCAGCTCATCATTTATGTACAACATGTACCATAGCAGCCTGTTCTTCTAGTCTGAATGTTACAACTATTTTTATACCCTAACATATCCATAGTGTTCAGCTCATCATTTATGTACAACATGTACCATAGCAGCCTGTTCTTCTAGTCTGAATGTTACAACTATTTTTATACCCTAACATATCCATAGTGTTCAGCTCATCATTTATGTACAACATGTACCATAGCAGCCTGTTCTTCTAGTCTGAATGTTACAACTATTTTTATACCCTAACATATCCATAGTGTTCAGCTCATCATTTATGTACAACATGTACCATAGCAGCCTGTTCTTCTAGTCTGAATGCTACAACTATTTTTATACCCTAACATATCCATAGTGTTCAGCTCATCATTTATGTACAACATGTACCATAGCAGCCTGTTCTTCTAGTCTGAATGCTACAACTATTTTTATACCCTAACATATCCATAGTGTTCAGCTCATCATTTATGTACAACATGTACCATAGCAGCCTGTTCTTCTAGTCTGAATGTTACAACTATTTTTATACCCTAACATATCCATAGTGTTCAGCTCATCATTTATGTACAACATGTACCATAGCAGCCTGTGTTCTTCTAGTCTGAATGTTACAACTATTTTTTATACCCTAACATATCCATAGTGTTCAGCTCATCATTTATGTACAACATGTACCATAGCAGCCTGTTCTTCTAGTCTGAATGTTACAACTATTTTTATACCCTAACATATCCATAGTGTTCAGCTCATCATTTATGTACAACATGTACCATAGCAGCCTGTTCTTCTAGTCTGAATGTTACAACTATTTTATACCCTAACATCCATAGTGTTCAGCTCATCATTTATGTACAACATGTACCATAGCTGCCTGTTCTTCTAGTCTGAATGTTACAACTATTTTTATACCCTAACATATCCATAGTGTTCAGCTCATCATTTATGTACAACATGTACCATAGCAGCCTGTTCTTCTAGTCTGAATGTTACAACTATTTTTATACCCTAACATATCCATAGTGTTCAGCTCATCATTTATGTACAACATGTACCATAGCAGCCTGTTCTTCTAGTCTGAATGTTACAACTATTTTTATACCCTAACATATCCATAGTGTTCAGCTCATCATTTATGTACAACATGTACCATAGCTGCCTGTTCTTCTAGTCTGAATGTTACAACTATTTTTATACCCTAACATATCCATAGTGTTCAGCTCATCATTTATGTACAACATGTACCATAGCAGCCTGTTCTTCTAGTCTGAATGTTACAACTATTTTTATACCCTAATCCATATCCATAGTGTCAGCTCATCATTTATGTACAACATGTACCATAGCAGCCTGTTCTTCTAGTCTGAATGCTACAACTATTTTTATACCCTAACATATCCATAGTGTTCAGCTCATCATTTATGTACAACATGTACCATAGCTGCCTGTTCTTCTAGTCTGAATGTTACAACTATTTTTATACCCTAACATATCCATAGTGTTCAGCTCATCATTTATGTACAACATGTACCATAGCAGCCTGTTCTTCTAGTCTGAATGTTACAACTATTTTTATACCCTAACATATCCATAGTGTTCAGCTCATCATTTATGTACAACATGTACCATAGCAGCCTGTTCTTCTAGTCTGAATGCTACAACTATTTTTATACCCTAACATATCCATAGTGTTCAGCTCATCATTTATGTACAACATGTACCATAGCAGCCTGTTCTTCTAGTCTGAATGTTACAACTATTTTTATACCCTAACATATCCATAGTGTTCAGCTCATCATTTATGTACAACATGTACCATAGCAGCCTGTTCTTCTAGTCTGAATGTTACAACTATTTTTATACCCTAACATATCCATAGTGTTCAGCTCATCATTTATGTACAACATGTACCATAGCAGCCTGTTCTTCTAGTCTGAATGTTACAACTATTTTTATACCCTAACATATCCATAGTGTTCAGCTCATCATTTATGTACAACATGTACCATAGCTGCCTGTTCTTCTAGTCTGAATGCTACAACTATTTTTATACCCTAACATATCCATAGTGTTCAGCTCATCATTTATGTACAACATGTACCATAGCTGCCTGTTCTTCTAGTCTGAATGTTACAACTATTTTTATACCCTAACATATCCATAGTGTTCAGCTCATCATTTATTTGTCCTTAAGAATGAGATGTATAAGTTTTACCAGGGGCTGCTACACATGTATATCTGTACAGTTCAAACTAGTGAACATTTTAGACTTTTTTGGAATTTGGTAAATGAGACAAAAGTGTCCAAGTATATCTATTTTGTAGAACTAGAGTAGAATAGTTAATAAACTGACTTACCAAATAAAACTTGTTGTTCAATTTTGAATCAAGTTGGCTAAACAACAACAACAACAACAGATTCCAAGTTTTTTTCAGAGTACAGAACTCTGAACTAAAATTGGTCAAAAATCAAACATTGGGCTAAATTTTCCTTGAAGACAGCCATAAAAGTGCATCTAAGGGGAGAAAGCATGAAAAAAGTATCCATCTTTTGTTACATTATTGACATTTTCCTGTTCTATATTAGACGTTTGTCATCAGAACAGATGATCAGAAGTAAAAGAGTTCCTGCAACAGCATCTGTTGTGATTTCATCCCACACCAGTAATGATGCCAGTTTTGATTCAAACATGAGAACAGAATTGCTATATCTCCATCCTAATACACCACAATCTGATCAACCCGAGCCACTGCCAGCCAAACAAATTAGTAACTTGCCAGAGGTGAAAACAGATGAAAGCAAGGATGATGAGCCAGAAGGGGAAGCAAGGAGTATTGTAGGTAAATGCACAGATCTGCTTATCAACTGAGTAGAAATATTCCCTGCTGACAGAGTCTCCCGGGGAAAAGATTGGAGGAAGAAAGAAGACTCTTCCTCCATCCGTTGAATTCTCTGATCTAGCCGCCGTCCACTCTTGTGGACGGGGAAACTGGTTTAAAAACTGGTTTTTTGAATAATAATTGTTTTGCGCATGACTAGAATAAAGTCTGCTGGCATATTTTGGAGCCCGCCAATATAAACGGTTGAATTTTCCAAATATTTGTCTGTTTGTCAATGGCCAACGGGATATGGTAAATCTCTTATTTATCAAGCGGCAATTCGAGTGGCAATGGAGAATCAGCAAGTCGTCGTCGATCATGTTTTGATTGTGTAATCGTCCCTGATTTCTGATCAGATGAAATCGTACGAAAAGTTCGGATTAAAGTGCAGTACAAAAATTCAAGATCAGTCCGAAGGGTCGTCCGAAGGTATTGGTGAACCAAGAGACCATAATACTAGATACGAGTCCTGAAACACTTCAAAAGTGGCATAGTAAAATCAAAACAAGAATTTTGACCTTTGATTTGTTGATTTCACGTCTTTACGTTGCGAATAGCCTCATCTGGTATCAATCAATGTCACCCGTTGCTTAGGAATAGTAACGCATGCGCAACAGAGAATTCAACGGATAGGGGCAGAGTCTTCTTTTCTTCCTCTTCTCTTTTCCCCGGGAGAAAAGGAGACTCTGTCAGCAGGGAATAGAAATAAGAATACATACTCCTGATGGAAAGTGGCTTCAAGCTTCAATTTATTGGACATAAAGAAGACTATTATGAAGTTTAACAGATTGAGAATCTGGCTATTCACTAAAACATTAAACATGATCATGAACAATAATTCAACCACTAGCCTAAGGTGATAGAAGAGTGTAAGTGATCTTGGATTCAAATCCAAATTCTCTTGGAGGATCTTTGAATTTCAAAGGAGAATTTAGATTTTGATCAGAAATTTATTACACTGTTCTTGTTGACCTGTTTTACAGTGCCATGTTGGAAAGTCACTGCGTTACCACCTCCTGTCAGCCACAAAGGTGGACGATTGGGTTCTACATCGAGATCACCTGGAAGTTCATGTACAGATCCTCCAGAGGTAGAACAGCACATTTAAGTTCACATATATAGCTAATTGCATAATCGTTGTCGGGTTGAAAATCATAAATCACAGAAGCTGAGACCGCAAGGATGGATGGGAAATCAGTTCATGAGCCACATTACATACAGATATATTCAATGTTCTCGTAGTTTTGAAGGTATATGAGCTATTTAACTAAGATCCTACAAGTCTGGATAAAAAGGTCGATGATTTGATGGTGTTATTTGAGGGTTTTAATTTCCCAGAATTCCTTTTGGTCATAGCTTTCATGATTTTCAACCCGACAACGATTATGCAATTAGCTATATATGTGCAGGTAGTAATGATTTAACTCCAGCAACAATAAATACAAACAGTTCAAATGTTCAATGTTCCCTTGATATGTTGGTCACTATTTTCCACCTGTTTACATAGAACACTGACGATGAATCTTTCTCAAAACGACACTGCAAACAAGAAGCAGAGGAAAAGAGGAGGAAAAGGTTACTGTTTATTATTAAGCTTATGGCATTGATTACAATGATAGAATCCTGGCTGAGAGTGACTATTCCTGTGCTGAGAAAAATTATTGGTAGTATCATTGTGTACGGGAACCCTCAGGGGAACGGCTATTCAAATTCGAATTAGTTTATTCAAATTCATTCGGCTAGTAGTCGTACCCTCTTCGCATTGTCTTTGTACATTTACGATAGAATATAAGAATATATTATTATAGTTTTTTGGAGATGCTAATGACACATTGTTTAAATATAACAAAAAAGGGTAGCAACCAACCGAATTGCCTTCGCGGCTTAGTTGGTTAGGTTTAGGGGAACGGTAGGGTTAGGCATTGAAGTGATCGTTTGGTGCCAGCTGTGCATCGTTCAACTCTTGGCATCCTCGACTATTTTTTTTATAAGTGAGGAGAACCAAAATCCTCAACTTAGAAATTATTTCTAAGTCCCACTCGTGTGTTCAGAAAACCTATTACGAAGTTGGTTAACCCATACACGACGATACTACTGAATTATTACACCAAATAAAATATTATTTGTCTGTAAGACCCAATGAAAAGTGGGATGAACTTTTCATGTGGCTACTGAGAGACTTGGTTTACAAGCATTGTGTTATTCATTACAGGTGGGACGTACAAAGATTTCGGGCCAAGCAACTGCATAAGAATTTAGAGGAAAGGAACAGATTAAGAGAGGAGTCCAGACTAAAAGGAAGAAAGTTTAGAGGCAAAGACTGCAACTCTGATTCAGATATCCCCTTCCAGTCATTTCTACCTTCCAAGGATGACAGTAAGCAACCTCTTATCAACTTACTGTATTTATAAGACTGCTTACCTTAAGTGTAGATCCTTGTTTGAAATACCTTGCCTTGATTTGTTTGTTCTGCTTCAGTTGTAGCTATAGAAGTGTCGGAAACTGTACCAGTTTCAGTGTTTGGATTCCCAGTTCCATTATTTCAAGTAAAGTAAGTCCATACAGAATGACTAACACACACTACATCTAACAACTCATGATTGGAAGCTGCATGGCTGCAAATTGCACCTAAATAGCTGTCTGACATAAAATGATTGTAAAGCGCATAGAGCATGTATATGTATATACACCACTTTCAAAACCTGTTGACACCATCAAACGAAGAAACAACAAATTAAGCCAAGACGGCAGAGGACTAGCCTGCGTAGCCAGGCTCTAGGGGAAGGGAATGGGAGGGGGACAGGAAGAGGAAAAGGAGGGGGACTGGAGAGGAGGGAGAGGAGAAGGGAGAGAGCCTGCAGTCATCCATTGTTATTGTTCATGCTGCCCCCTAATTAAAAATTCACATGCTGATGTGTCTGGAAAACGTAAGCTGTCAAAGTTAACCAATCAGAACCTAGCTGAATTTGTTGACTTCCCGTTGAAGTGTCAAAACTCACACATCTCCTGCTGTTAGCCTGGCTATGCTACAAGTAAATACACTCTAAACCCTAACGAAAACTTGCAAAATGAAGTGTGCTGTTTGTACAGTTTCAATCTCTTCAAACCATCGGCGAGACAGGAAAGAGTGGAGTTCGTTCTCTGTTGAAAGAGCGATCAAATATAGCAAACTTCAAGATAATGTTATCTAGCCTGAATAATTTGACGACCTTGATGGATAGTAAGACTCCATGTGAAGCATGAGTCTCTCTAAGTGCATATCAGTTGCACTTTCGGCAGATGCATATACAATTGGGTATTCGAGTCTTCCCGCTTCGACCTCGCGAAGGTTCTCCATCTTAGGCAGAGAGATCCATCGACTCTACCTCTTCAATTTGATCAGTTGACAATGCACTGAGAACACAAGAATGTCCAAACCTTATCTGTTCCATCATCACTAAGAGTTGAAATATTTTAAACTCCTGTACCCTGTCGGTAGGACAGCCAGTAAATATTTCCCTCGT
Organism: Actinostola sp. cb2023; assembly: GCA_033675265.1. Taxonomy (NCBI): domain Eukaryota; kingdom Metazoa; phylum Cnidaria; class Anthozoa; order Actiniaria; family Actinostolidae; genus Actinostola; species Actinostola sp. cb2023. The sequence continues at coordinate 613,851 of JAUJYZ010001494.1, forward strand.
ACAGCTGCTTTATATAGCTCTCTTCTGCTTTGGCTTTACTTTAATCGTAATACCTAACTCCAAAATTAATACTCTTCGAACTCGCACTTGCCACCATCAGCTATCTTGAATGATGAAATTTAAAACTAAAATATCTGAACTCTTTGATTGACAGGGTTTTAGCCAATGGGTAATCAGCATTCGCCAGCGAACGCTACACACGAAAAACAACAATAGGTGACTGCAGGCTCTCCCTTCCCCCTCTCTCCGCCCCCTCTTCTCCAGTCCCTTTTCCCCTTCCCATTTTCCCCTTCCCCATTTCCCCCACCCCTCCCCCTCCTTCCCCTAGAGCCTGGCTATGCAGGCTACGGAGGACCAACTACACTCTCACTTAAGTGGACATAGTGAAAATGAAATGAAAATCCAGGAGAAAATAATGTGAATGATAATTAATATTATTACTCGGCGGGCTGCCTGTGGCAGACGCCGAGTCTTAAAATGGGCTTTTTTTCCGGTTAGAAGTGTCCAGTCTATCCCGGCCACAGGAAGTCTGGTAAGAGCGAGAGATCGATTCGATCATAGTTCTTTGAGGTTTTGAAGTTCTTTGTCGGCTCCCCCCACCAGAATAATAGCTTCTTACTTTGAGGAGTAAAATTCATGTGTCCAGTGGTTTTCCAGTGGCAGTTTTTCAAATCGTTGGCCAAGATAAGTTTTTTTTACGGCAGCGACAAAGCAGCCACCATCTTTGACACAGGTAACCCAAACACTATGCCCCACCACAGGAAACCCATCCCATAGTGCTAAAATAAGGAAACAACGTTCCTCCTTCCTCCAAAAGCACCATACGCTGTTTAAAACATCAAGAAGATGGATTGAATCTGTAATTATGCCATTAAGGTTGGAAGAACAGTTCTTGTATCCCTGTGTGCTTGGGTTATCCATTCTGAGCTGGTATTGTCGACTGTAGAAATTCTGTAATAGGCTAAAACTACTTCTGTATGACAATAGAAATACTTTTTTAGGTTACACGTTTGCAAGGTTCATTTAACCTATTAAAATAGTTTAATTAAGAAGCCTGAGTACACGTAAGCATATTTTCGCCACTTGAGAGCTTTATAGACCCTTTTAATAAATCCCACAATGCATGATTTTCCGCGCTTGACGTCAAACTTATTCTTTTGAATTCTATTCAAAATATACAAAGACTGAAAACAATGAAGGAAAATGAATGGAACTGAAAAGAATAAATTTGACATCAAGCGCGGAAAATCATGCATTGTGGGATTTATTAAAAGAGTCTATAGCCAGGAGTTCCAACTGATTATCCCACCCTGCCAAGTGAACGCTCAATGAGTGTCTAGTTCCTCTTATCACATAATTGTTCTTCTCTACAGAGAGTTTGATGTACCCTGGTTCAGTCTGAACAGACGAGAATTACAAGAACGAGCAACCAAAATCAGAGGAATGAGTGGGCGTGGTAGAGGAAGAGGGAGGGGAAGAGGGAGAGGAAGGGGGAGAGGGAGAGGGAGAGGGAGAGGAAGGAGTAACCTTTTATGATAAATATGTTTTCTAGTTTTTTGTTAAAGTTTGTTTGTTAAAGATGTGTTATTTGTTATAAAAACTCTTATGTTTCTTATTGAAATGTATGTACTATGGAAAATTCAGGGTTTGTAGATATATCAGTAATGCCACTGTTACCAATTTCTGAAAAGGATTTTAATTTCAACACATAGATTATGAACTCAAATTTTCTTGTCCTAAAGCACATGCTAGAATTCCCTTGTACATAATGGGTTGATTGAAGTGACAGATAGTTCTTCCTTAGCTTTTCATAGGACAACCTTCTCCACATGTGAAAAATCATTTTCCTAGCATTAACAAACAAGATAGACCTCTTAGTGGGGGATTCTATATTGTGGGCATTACTATTTTGTTTGCCAACTGTTGGAGAGATCTAGACGGTGCTTGTGGACTATATTTTGATGATGTGCTACTGTTAGTACGTACATGCAGGGTCGTAGCCGCCAGTACGGTTGGTCCAGTTTCAACCAGACCACTTTTCGAATCAAACAGTTTCCAATTATTTAAATATTTAATTGTTCGGATATTTTTTTATGACAAACAAAGTTTGAAAACAGGACCACTCAAAAACTGCCGGCTATATGGCCCTGACATGTAGTCAACTGATATATAAATTATTTTCATTTTAGTCATAATAATATTGCCAATAGATTTTCAATAGAAATTCTTTACATGTAGATACTGAATGTTGGAAGAATGTTACATTGCAATGAAGTTGGTCCTTTTGGGAAGTTAGAAATAAATGCCAAAAAATATTCTTTGGTGTCCTTCGTCACTGCTTTGAGATATTTGAGAGACAAAAGGCTCATTTGCACATGAAAAAAAGGAACAACACATATGTTCACATAGATATTACCCTAACTATCTCCCCCTTCCCAGTTTTGACAATGGTTTCTTTAGCTTCCTGGGAAATATTTTTCTCAAACTCATTAATTATTCATGAGATAACCAGCCAATCAAATGCACATAATAATACCACGTGATGTACTTTGAAACTAGGGAAAGTACTGGCAATAGTAACTGGAAATTTTTTTAAGTAACTGGAAAAAAAGTATTCCAGTTACTGGAAAAATTTCCAGTTACTCTCCCCAGTACTTATTAGGGACATTAGAACTAATCGTCCCTCATGACTATACATGAGTTGTTATCCCTCATATAACAATCATCGGGACCTTGAACAGAGTAAGAGGTAATACCACTGTCCGAATTCGCTTGAATCTGAAAGCAGGCTCTACTCCATGCTACTCGAAGAGTCCAACACGTGGGATACGATGTCTTCGACTATGCATGAGCAGAGCATATGCAAAGACCCAAATTCTTGCTTGGAAACCCCGTCTAGTCCTCATTCTCGGCTATATCAAATACTGGAAAGAGTGTTTCATCCAATATCCAAACAACTCGAAGTTGGTTAAAAATACACAGGCTGTGCCTCGTTATTTCAACACACTTCTCGGTGTTTGGATATCGGATGAAACACTTTCTCGTGCTTGATCTATTACTTACCATTGGCAATCACAACCTTTTGATGTGTCAAGATTATTAAAAAGTCCCATTCACACGCACTATTGCCAAATTAAGTCTACAACCATGCAGTTGCATAGCTGAGATATAAGTCCATCATACCTTGGTGTTTTGATGCTACAGTGATAATCCTTCATGTGCTGCTGCCTCAGTTTACCATGCATTCTCACTTACGTCGCCTCAGAAGCAATGGTTGGGCTGCCTGTGGTTGCGCCCAAGGCTTCATGAAGGTTAAAGATGGGGAACCATTCACACCAGTTAATGACTTGGTTTCAACGAACTGTCAAAAGTCCTTCAATGTCATTATTTTCCTTCACAATGACACAGAGGCAAACACTGCCCTCCATGGCCATGTGCTATCAAGCAGAGATAATTCTGTTGAATAGGTGCAATTCAGCTGATGAAAATTAGAGACCAGAAATGACATTTCTAGAAAAGAAAGGCTGGCAGACTTCAAAGGGTTTGACAAAGAAGCCATCATGAGGTTGAGTAGGTCCATCATGACATTGACCATGCACAATGTAATGTTTATTGACTGAGTGGCCATGTTATATATATCAGGTATAAAGATCTGAGCAAACCTTTGATCTGAGCTAAAGATCTTTAGACCCAACATAAACTGGAACACAGACACAAATTCTATAAACAGCTTCCAAAACCCATCATTTATGAATTTAAACTGACATTTTAATAAGTTCCAATTGAAAAAGTTTTAAAGAAAATCACAAATTTGTAGGTAAGAGATGTCTTTTACATTGTGATCATGTGTACTGAACACCACAACTCATCTCACATTGGAAAGATATCTTGAACTGTGACAATGATGCCACGAGAGCTCACAAGGGGCTTTCAAAACTTGTGTCAGTTCTGTGCAAAGTCAATGATCTGACACTTATTGAGACTGTGTAAGTGGTCTGTAGAAAGGTCCATGCATCTGACCAAATGGACAGCACCCATTGACCTAATGGCTCATAAATTATTAATGAGTTTTAGAACTTTTGTTTTAGATCTCTATGGCTAGTGACTACTGTAGACCCTTGGGTTTTATTGGCTGGACTTTTGATATATGCTTGTGCACAGTCATCGTAGGACAATAATATTACTGCAATTCTCAGTGTTATGCAAACTCAGACATTTAGTAAGCAGTTGGCTTGTAATTTGGTTTTTCACTTCAGTCAATCAACATAAAAAATCAGTAAACTTAAAAATAAAAGTCAGAAGACCCACCAAATTAAATGGAAACCAAATATGATTTTGAGCTAAATTATGGATCATTGGTCGAAGAATGTATTGCTTACAGCTTTGAAATTGTTTGAGTTTTGAATTTGATTGACAAGCGAAAAAACAAGTTCCAGCCGACTGTTTGAATGTCTGAATTCGTATAATACTGAGAACCGCAGTAAGACTGGGTACGAGTCTGGGCATATTTGCTGCCGCAGCAAGCAAGCCTGAAGCGAGCGAGCAAGGCAGCTCTCTAATCGACATATATAAACAATATATAGGGGTCTTTTGGGCATTTTGTTTGCAAAACGCAAGGAATTGTGGTTAACGGCAAGGTCAAAGGTGCAAGGCAGGCTGGTTAACGCGCAAATATAATAATAATAATAATAAATATTTATAAAGCGCTCATAGCGAAAGTTCTGAGCGCTGAATACAAAGATATATAAAAAAAATATATATATAAAAATAAAAAGTGAAATATCTGAATGCACAGAGACCACAATGCAAGGAGTCGCTAACACACATGCACAACCTTTCCCCCCAGAAGCAAATTTCGACGACATATAATAAGTATAAGCAAGAACGTTATACAATTCTTTTTGTCGTGAATATCATTTGGGATTTTTGTAAAGAAATCCGCTAATTATTCTCAAAACTATTTTAACCAATCACAGTTATCCATTCCCACGCCTGAAATGAACAAGAACGTGTGAACACCTTACTCTGATTGGTTAATGTCAAATCGGCTCATGCATTCCTGTCAAGATTGGAACATTCAATTTGTTTTTCGAAATTATTCGATCTTATTGTAAATTTTAAAAATGACCTTGATATAAGACTGAAAGAGGACGTTTGGAGAATATTTAACGAAAAAAACCTAATAGACGTATCATTTACATAATTTGACTGAAACAATTACTTCTGGACTACAAAATTGTTGCCCATCTTTGATGACATGCTCCTCATAACAATGCATTCAACACATTATGTCCACATTTCCGGCATAACATTTTATGTGGCAGCATTCACTGCCATAAAGGTAGACTAGTTGAAGAACTAGGCTGGTGGATTGATAAAGAAGGAGCATCAAACAGTCAATAAGCCTTTTTTTTCAAGTGCACGGTATCCAAATCCTTCAATTTGATTGGTTTGCTGTGTGGGCCGTATTTTCCTATCTCTGCCCTAGGTCCACGGTATCCATTTTGCAAGTGCTTATTCAGTCAATGTTGTCGAGGGAAAAAAAAAAAGTTCTTTACCGACTTTAGGTCGGTCCGTATAGTGAAAAACTGTGCCCTCGGTCTTGAAAGTGCTGACCTCGGGCCAGCACTTTCAAGACCTTGGGCACAGTTTTTCACTATACGGACCTCCCAGTCGGTAAGTAACCTATATTTATTATATGATGCACGATTTTCGAGTGCAAATAAAGGCCAAAACGAGTGCAAATATGTGAGCGTATTACATGGTTTACAAACCGGCTTGAACCAGTTTTGTTTTTCATCGGAGAAAAGAAAACACACTAAAAACAACAGAAAAGTACTTCTAAAGTTAAAAGGGAAACACACAACAAGTTTTTAATGATATCTGTGTAGAAAATAAGAACAAATCACCAATATTTTTGGTGAAAAAAGAGAGAAAAGCGAACAAAAAATCTCTTGAACGCCAGCTCGATGGCATAGCAATTGTGTGAGCATTTCACAAACAAAACACAAAAACAACATATGTACGCTAACAAATAAGTAAAGAAAGAAAAAAAGGATGTTATCACATGGGAAGTTGTGTGATACGGCTGGATATTTTTACTCGTCTGTTTGTATTTTGACTCGCCTACAGCTCGTCAAAATACGGCTAGACTCATAACAATATCCAGTCGTATCACACAACTTCCCATGTAATAACCTTTTAATACAAGTCCTCAACAGTTCAATACTTTAGTTATAAATTAAACATTTAATGAGACTTTATGTGCACATTTATTACTAACAGAGGACTAATGCTTACAGAAAAAGAGTCTGTCGATCAGCGAACAATCAAAGCTGCATTGAATACCAGTAGTCTATAAATGTCTTTACATCTGATATTTGCTGTAAGTCAAAAGCAAATAATATAATATGGCAGTACTTTAGTCTTCACTGTTGGCGCATTAAAAAATAAAACTACTGATCGGACATACATTTTTGGCATGATAACTGGAACAATATACACAATAACTCCAATGTAGTACAGCTTGTAAATAAACTAAAAACAGCTATATAACACTTGGGTATTGAGATCTATTAAAGTCTACAAAATACATACGTATAAAATGATTGTATTATACTGGTAGGTGTGATTGATCAATGTGACCTATAGATATCAAGGTATTTACTGCAGATTACACTAGATACAAGAGAGGTAGCTAAGGAAACTCAAGAGCTCTAGGTAGCTAGGAAACTATGATTCATAATCCTCCAGTTTGTTCTTGATATACTTCAATTACATCATCGTCTTCCATTTCGAGCTAAAACAATAAGGACGACAATAAAACACCTGCTGCTGCAGTTTTAAAATAACAAGGACAACATAGCAGGCACCTAAAACAACAGGCCCCGGTTGCATGAAAGGCGAATAGTGCTATCTACCGGATAAGTCTTATCCGATGGATAAAAGTGGTGCAGTTATCCAATAATTTTTATCAGTTGAATAGGACGGTGGATAGCACTGTCCACCTTTCGTGCATCCAGGGCCAGTATTGCAGCCAAAGGTCCTGTGTACATATAGTAAGGAGTGAGTGAGCCCTTTGTAGGATGGGTTTTAGGAAATGATAAAAATATAAAATACTGTTAAGAGTGTATCCACGAGTGGACCAGGCAGTCGTGACACATGACATCTCTCTGATCTCAATGAAACTAAACCAGAAGAAAGCCCTCACCTGAAAACTCATACTGCCAAAGTATGACATTTTTTGATTATTTCAGGGGGGAGTTAGACCACCCCCCCTCGTTTCTGCAGGGGAAGGACTGAATTTCCATAGCAAAATAATACCTACTTCACACACCTCTCTTTCCCTCCATTTACAATCAATTCAGTTCTTACTTCCCCTGAGGAATAAATGGTCCTTTAGCAGCTTACAGAGGAGACTACAGTCGCGTGACTATAATACCTGTCAATTGGGGTCTGTCAATCAATATACTGATTTGTGTGAAGTCAAAAACCCAAATATTTGACCTCAAATATCTCCAATGAGAAACCTTGTGCAAACCCCAAAACACTTTTCTGTGTTAGATCTACCCTTCAACTAAGAATAACTGAAATAAAATGTTTGGGATATATTTTAGTCTTGGTACAATGTGTCACAGCAGGAGTCAACCCAAACAGTAAAATTGTTACCTACTTACAGCGAAAAGCTCGCAACTTACATCCCATAATCAATAAACTAACTCTTTTTCCATGCTTAATCTCGTTTATTAACAACCACTTTCCTTGTACAATACTCAAATATGAGTTATTATTTGAAAGAACAGCAGTCGCTGTTGCAATATCAACTCTAAATTGCACAAACGATTAGATGCAACAATGAGTATTTTGTAATCATTCGATCCTATGTCATTTCAATACAAAAACATTATTGCTGAGTGAATAAGACTTACATATGTTGCTCACCGACGTACGTTCCTTGGTCTCTGCCGTCCAAATCAATAAGATCGCAATTTTTCTGGTTGAAATTCGAGAATGCCATTACATCTTCTGAACATTTTGTTGTCAACCGTCTAATGTTGAAGGCCGAGCTTCGTTTAAGTACTCATTTAGCTTTGTCTTGGTAGTACAAATACAATTCCTACATCTTTACTACAGTTTTGCGAAGATTTACGACATTTCTTTCCTGACAAACTTGCGCTGCACTGGATTGCGTGACCAGTATTTGGTCAGCGGTATCTCACATATACAGGTAGCCCATGACACAAAAATAAAGGAAATGGCCGTTTTCGCATGGAAATGATATATAAAATCAAGGAATGTTTTTTGTTTTATTCCCATTTTGAATCATTGGTTATAGTTTGTTTTTCCCATTCATTCAAAAAACCATCAATGGGAAGAATTCGTTTTCCCAATGATTTGAACAACAACATCAACAAAAAAAAAATTATTTCCTACCTTTTTTTCCTTTTTTACAATTATTATTTTCAATTTAATTAACTAAAATAAGGTAAATAATGGCACTCAGGGTAACTGATAAGCTATTCTAGCTGAGTAACAATATTTGATTTGAACAAGACAAAAAAAATCGAACATGACAAAAAGTATGGATCGATTTTATATTTTTTTCCTGTGTTTATTTGTTAAATGAAAATGCATATCGGCTACCTAAAAGAATACATATTTACATTGACAATCAACTCTCGCCTTGAGGACACCTCACTAAAATGCGGACACTCAATCACGGAAAACAAACAGTCCTCGGACTAAGCCAAACGTACTAAAATGTTAACTCTCGCTATTGCGGACACCACATGGTCCCAGGGTTGTCCCTATGGGGGGGGGGGGGGGGGGGGGGGGGGGGGGGGGGGGGGGGGGGGGGGGGGGGGGGGGGGGGGGGGGGGGGGGGGGGGGGTATACTCCCTTTGTCCAAGTGGCAGGGGTGATCGGTGATGGGCGGTCGGTTTTGAAAACGACCCCTAAAAGGTATGCAGAAATCAAAAGAGCTCTTGAAGTCATGTTCATTTCGACCCCTAATAGGTACGACCATATATAGTTGTTACGTAACTGACTTTTGAGTCGTAACCCTAAAAGGTACACACAGGAAATATTTTCAACCTTAAAAGGACCGCCGATCACCCCGATCAAAGGGAGTACCCCCCCCCCCCCCCCCCCCCCCCCCCCCCCCCCCCCCCCCCCCCTGGGGCATGAGTCAAGTGCATGAGTCAACTCTGTCATAGGGACAACCCTGGGTCCATGTGGTGTCCGCAATTGCTGGTTTGCGCGTTACGTCATGGCAGCTATGTTGGTGCCCGATAACAAAGCATTCCTCATTAACTCCTCTTGTTTGTACCACCAACATGGCTGCTGCGTCTTTCAGGTGATTGATTGCAAACCAGCAATAACGAGAGTTAATTTTAGTACGTTTCGCTTAGTCCGAGAACTGTTTGTTGTCCGTGATTGAGTGTCCGCATTTTAGCAAGGTGTCCTCAAGGCGAGAGTTGATTGTAAATGTAAATATGTATTATTTTAGGTAGCCGATATAATTTTCATTTAAAAAATAAACACAGGAAAAAATTTAAAAAATCAAAGTCGCTTTTCTATGGTCTGTACTCTTATCGACCATAGAAATGACGTCAGAAAATGATCAAAACTTTGCAGTGAAACCACAGGCAGCCCAATCATTCCTTTTGAGGCTACTAAATAATGAAATAAAATGATATTTGCGTCTTTTTTGATGGGTTCGCAGTGGTAGAGCGCGCGAGCGCATGTATATGTCGAGCTCCCTGTGCTGAGTAGTAACGTCCTATGTTGGGATCCCTGTGTGCGTCCTGAGGAACGCGCCCGCAGCAATGTACACATTGCTGCGGGCCCTTCTCGCAGGGCGTACACAGGGATCCCAACATGTATTTCTATGCACAGGGAACCCAATATAATACGTATCGCGCGCGCGAGCTCTACCACAGGAAACCCATCAAAAAAGACGCACGCATGCAAATATATGTTTTTAATAATTATAACTAGCCTCAGAAACGATCGCTACGCTCGTGGTTCCACCACAGGCAGCCCAACCATTGTTTTTGAGGCAACTAATTATTAATAACAATATTTTTGTATGCGCGTGTCTTTTTATGGGTTTCCTGTGGTAGAGCGCGCGCGCAATACGTCTTATATTGGGCTTCCTGTGTTGAGTAAGGTTGGGATCCCCGTCATACAGGGATCCCTGTTGGTATCCCTGTGTACGTCCTGCAGGATGCGCCCGCAGCAATGTGTATACACATATACTGCGGGACGCGCGGGATGCACACAGGAAGCCCAACATTATACCTTACTCAACACAGGAAGCCCAATATAATACGTAATGCGCGCGCGCTCTCTACCACAGGGAATCCATCAAAAAAAGACGCAAATATCATTTTATTGAATTATTTAGTAGCCTCAAAAGCAATGGTTGGGCTGCCCCTATGGTTCCACTTGAGTTTTGATCATTTTCTGATGTGATTTCTATGGTCGATAAGAGTACAGAAATGCGACTTCGATCTGTTAAACAGACCATAGAAAAGCGACTTCCATCTGTTAAACAGACCATAGAAAAGCGACTTCGATTTGTTAAACAGACCATAGAAAAGCGACTTCGATTTGTTCTTTTTACAACAATATTTCCTCAGGAAAGCGGAAAAGGCTCCCAAAACGACAAATAGATTTGAAGGAAAATCTGATTCAAGAGCGCGCTGGTTCCGTGCGCGAGCGTAACGTCATTCCATGCGTCTGTCCTCTTATCGACAAATATTCCCTTTTTTCGCGTTCACAGATCCCGTTGTAAAACCGCTGTACTTATTGACATCAGACGTATTTGTACAGGGTTAGCCTCGAGTCAGTGTAGATTATTCACAAATATCAACAAGAACACGAAAAAATGTTGACATAAAACAATAGAATCATTTTTGAATTGCACGGACTGTTTTCTGAATCGAGGCTAAGCCTGTACAAATTCGTCTTTTGTCAAGGACAGCGGTCATCTCTAAACAACGCGAAACTGGAGTATTAGAGAGCTTCAGATTCGACTACGAGTACGACTACGAGTACGACTACGATTTTTCGCCGTTACGATTAGTGCGCATGCGTAAAGCCGTGACATTGTCACGCCAGCTTGAAAATCTCGAGCTCGTCGTCATCGTTTCGACTTCGACGAGATTTCTCGCAAAACTCGTTGTCTAGAGTACGAGTTTTGAGTGAGATATTTTGACTAAATATTTCGGTCTTTTAAATCTAGAAAATAACATCTCCTTTAATAATTGTTCTTCTTGTTGTGATAAGAAATAATTAAAGATCAGTGTTATTTTTGCTATTGCGGGACGCGCGGGATGCGCACAGGGAGCCCAACATTATACGGTACTCAACACAGGGAACCCAACATATCTACGTATATATTGCGCGCGTGCAATCTACCACAGGAAACCCATCAAAAAAAGTCGCAAATATCATTTTATTGAATTATTTAGTAGCCTTAAAAGGAATGGTTGGGCAGCCTGTGCCTCTGCAACATGTTGCGCGCAAATGACTAGCGCGCTAATATGACGTAATTTGTTGCTCGCAATGTTGCAGAAGTAGGACTCGATTCTACTTCTGCAACATTGCGCGCAACATGTTGCAAACATGTTGCAGAGGTGGACACACGCTGCAACAATACGTGTTGCGTGCAATTGCGCGCAATGCTGCACCGTGTGTCCGGCCCTGTACTCGTAGTCGAATCTGAAGCTCTCTAATGTTCTACACGACCCCACAAGCTTTAGCTTTAAAAATATTATCGTGTTTAAATAAAAGTTATTGTATTGTATTGTATTGTAAAGTCTCTTATCCAATCAGCGCGCGAGAAATTTGACAAATGTTGTAAAATCTAAAATCGATCATACTTTTTGTCATGTTCTCATGTTCCCAAATAGGGCTCTATAAGTAATACATTATTATATTATTATTATTTCAAAACAAACTATAACCAATGATTCAAAATGGGAATAAAACAAAAACATTCCTTGATTTTATATATCATTTCCATGCGAAAACGGCCATTTCCTTTATTTTTGTGTCATGGGCTACCTGTATATGTGAGATACCGCTGACCAAATACTGGTCACGCAATCCAGTGCAGCGCAAGTTTGTCAGGAAAGAAATGTCGTAAATCTTCGCAAAACTGTAGTAAAGATGTAGGAATTGTATTTGTACTACCAAGACAAAGCTAAATGAGTACTTAAACGAAGCTCGGCCTTCAACATTAGACGGTTGACAACAAAATGTTCAGAAGATGTAATGGCATTCTCGAATTTCAACCAGAAACGTGTGAGGTCAACAATTGCGATCTTATTGATTTGGACGGCAGAGACCAAGGAACGTACGTCGGTGAGCAACATATGTAAGTCTTATTCACTCAGCAATAATGTTTTTGTATTGAAATGACATAGGATCGAATGATTACAAAATACTCATTGTTGCATCTAATCGTTTGTGCAATTTTAAATAGAGTTGATATTGCAACAGCGACTGCTGTTCTTTCAAATAATAACTCATATTTGAGTATTGTACAAGGAAAGTGGTTGTTAATAAACGAGATTAAGCATGGAAAAAGAGTTAGTTTATTGATTATGGGATGTAAGTTGCGAGCTTTTCGCTGTAAGTAGGTAACAATTTTACTGTTTGGGTTGACTCCTGCTGTGACACATTGTACCAAGACTAAAATATATCCCAAACATTTTATTTCAGTTATTCTTAGTTGAAGGGTAGATCTAACACAGAAAAGTGTTTTGGGGTTTGCACAAGGTTTCTCATTGGAGATATTTGAGGTCAAATATTTGGGTTTTTGACTTCACACAAATCAGTTGTGTGACAGTATATTGATTGACAGATCCCAATTGACAGGTATTATAGTCACGCGACTGTAGTCTCCTCTGTAAGCTGCTAAAGGACCATTTATTCCTCAGGGGAAGTAAGAACTGAATTGATTGTAAATGGAGGGAAAGAGAGGTGTGTGAAGTAGGTATTATTTTGCTATGGAAATTCAGTCCTTCCCCTGCAGAAACGAGGGGGGGTGGTCTAACTCCCCCCTGAAATAATCAAAAAATGTCATACTTTGGCAGTATGAGTTTTCAGGTGAGCGCTTTCTTCTGGTTTAGTTTCATTGAGATCAGAGAGATGTCATGTGTCACGACTGCCTGGTCCACTCATGGATACACTCTTAAGGATACGGTTCACCTTGGCGGGTACGTCTCGGGAAAAAAAAAGCTTATTATTTGACCAATTCCCATCAACTTTACATCATTTTAAAGCTAATAGAATGAAGATCGCCATAATACATGTACCGTGATATTTTCTTTTAAATTAAAAATGGAGACGTCGCGGCTCATTGTTTTGAAAACGACCATTTCCATTTGACTGAATTAATGGACCTTGTGTTACATCCGACTCTATTGATCTTTATACCATATTAATCACGACACTTTGACTTGTCAAACTGTGTCAAGCTTTTGTCATATTCGATGTCGATCAAAAGATATGACGTGTTGACTGAAGAAGAAACAACATTTATGATTGATTAAACTTCAACACGTCATATCTTTTGATCGACATCGAATATGACAAAAGCCTGACACAGTTTGACAGGTCAAAGTGTCGTGATTAATATGGTATAAAGATCAATAGAGTCGGATGTAACACAAGGTCCATTAATTTGGTCAAACGGAGACAGTCGTTTTCAAAACAATGAGCCGCGACGTCTCCATTTTTAATTTAAAAGAAAATATCACGGTATAATAATAGTATTGTATTGTGGCGATCTTCATTCTATTAGCTTTAAAATGATGTAAAGTTGATGGGAATTGGTCTAATAATAAGCAAATTATTATTTTTCCCTGAGACGTACCCGTCAAGGTGAACCGTATCCTTAAAGTGAATTTATTTCTTTAATGTTGTTACAACTGACTTACTTGTTTTGGCGTTTGTTCATCATTTATCCTTTGTCCATCAAACAAAAATCTAAGAGAGGTTAACGGTACTCCCTATGTTCAAACAAAAGGTAGTTGAACAGAAGAGACTTGTTAAGTGCATTGTTGAGTTAAGCCCAAGTTAAATCATGTTTATTGTTCCATATATGCTTACTTTTTTAAGGTGCATTCATTCAAAAACATTAAGGAAAAGCACAATACTTTTACGTTATTGTATTTTAATAAAGCATCTATCTATCTATGCTACTGAACGACAACTTTCTCCAAATAAGGAAAACAAATACTAGAACATAATTTCAAACCTAAACATCTCAAGCTGCTTTTACACAGTAAAATTCAAGACTAGTACAATTATGTATGTAATGTATGGAAACGTCACCCACTTTTAGTAAGTGTTCTTTAAACAAGATGACGTTCAAATGCTGTACAAATAACTGGTCATGTATAGTACAGATCCATGTAAGCACAAGGCTCCGGTTGCATGAAAGGTGAATAGTGCTATCCAACGGATACATTTTTTTGGATAACGGCATCATTTTCCATTGGATAGGACTTATCCGGTGGATAGCGCTATTCACCTTTCGTGCAACTGGGGCCAGGCCTAAATGACTCATTTGTTCCAGAGTGGGCTTTTATTATTCATGTATGGTATAAGGTTTGGTCTTTCCGCAACACCTCATACATCATTCTCATATATCAATCTCATATAGGCCTTGACACAAATATCCGGATATTTTTTGAGATATTTAGAAGCTCCTGGGATATTTAGAAAAAGACGAGATGTTTAGAAAAAAATATGATATTTTTGGATATTTAGGACTTAATCTTGGGTCTAAAACCCCAAATGACTACTAAAAACGACCAAAACTGACTGAAAACTAGTGAAATCCAACCAAATCGACGCTACGGGATCCCTGGGATCCTGGGATCGAGGTTGGGGGCCGTCCCGCATATTTTCAGTGCTCTCAAGTACTTCCAGTCACCAATTTGCAGTCGTCCATGTTTTTTAGAGCCGTTTCGACCGAGTTACTAACTCAAGGCTGTTTATTTCCCTTATCATTATTTGATCTTTTACTACAATGTAAGCCGGTGAAAATAATAATAATATGGATATATGGGGATATTTAGAGAGATTTTCGAGATATTTAGGATTTTTTTTGGGATATTTAGAGATTTTTTTGAGAATTTTCGGAGACATATTTAGGCCATTTTTCGAGATATTTGTGTCAAGGCCTAATCTCATACTAATAATATAATGTATCAATTTCATACTCATACATTAATCTCATACAACACTGTACATGCCGCATTCTACTTTTTTTAAATCTGGACGATAAACATTTTATTTACTTGGCCTAAAAGTCATTGATGAAGATTAATTTTTCCACAAATAGCCATGAATCAGTGTTAGTAGGCTAACTGGATCAGTTTGTTCCCTTCAATAAATAGAGGGTGGTAACAGGCACAAAGTTACAATGATTGAAGTTACACTCCATTTGGATATTAAAATCAGTTAAAATTAAGATATCTATATTAAATTACATCTGATAAAGACAACTAATCTATTAGACCTATTATGCTGTCTGACCACTGATTCAATATACATCAACAAAGAAACACTGCCCAGTGGCATTTCTTTACTAGTTTATTATAGACCTACTTGTCTGTCGCAGTATGCTTGCTTGAGTTTCTTTAGTTGGGTGGTTTTCTTAATTTTAAAATGTACTTCTGTATTATCCTGCAAAACGAAGGGTAACAACGTGTTGCGATGAAGGTATTTGCACAGTACAAGCACGTTTAATTCACTGTCATGGCATCTAGACACGTGCAAGATCTCCCGCCAAATGTCAACTAAACATCAATGACTCAAGTATTTCTCAATAAAATGGCAAAATAACTTGCAATCTTTCATTTAAAGACGCAACGGTTAGGTCTATGCCATAAAATAAACTAAAACTTTGAAACTTTGAAACGTTGGAAAGGAAACGGGTTGATGCAAAGGAACTATATCTGATCGTCAGATCGAAGAGGAATTTATACATCATGAATAAAATGAGCTCTAAAATAATGAATTAAATCTCTTTTATAAATGTAAGCCAGCCAATATAATGCTAGAAGGACAAGTGATCCACCGTTCTATGGACTCCAATCTGGAGGGAAAATACCGGCGTTTAGAAATGTTACTTTGGTGATCAGTAAAGAGCGACATTAAGCTACTAACCTGACCCATCACTTTCAAATTGATATGTTCTGATTCTGGTTTGACTTCCTAGGAGAAATAAAGCGACGAAATTGTCGTCAAGAATTTGATCTATCATGCAGATGATACTTGAAGACGGTAGGAGAAGAATTCAAGAGATATTACCTTGTTTTCTTCAGACATTTTGACTTCTTTGGAACACAACTTGGCTAAATGAAATGGCGAAAAAGCCGCACTTTTTTTGTAGACTGCAATGCATGCTGGGATCAAATCACAAAGGAATTCTGGGTAAATTATTGAAAGATTTTCATTTTTCATTCTACAAAGAAATGTTTTCAAATAGTTTAAAAATAGTTTCTTGAAATCTAATCAAAGTAATAGTCTAGTAACTTCTTATATTTTATTGTTTGAAACTTTCAACAGAGATTCATACGAGCCCGCAATCAATAAGAGGGTTGAACAGCGGTGTTTCAAAATGGCGGACAAGAGTGAATGTAGTGAACCTGAGCAAGAGGGGGAAAAATATACTAAAACTTCGTCAAGATGCCCGCGTATTTTAACTAGTGATGAAAAGACAAAATTAGAGAAGGACGTCAATCTTATTTCAGATTTCAAGAGAGAAAAGTTAGAGAAAGAAGCTCTAAGAAATTGGGATTTATTTTATAAGAGAAATTCAACTAATTTCTTCAAAGATCGTCACTGGACTACTAGAGAATTCCAAGAACTTTTGTGTGAACAGGTTGGACGCAAATATTTTACATACATAGGGGTGTTTTAGTGGTGCTGGTGTGGTGGTCGTTGTACCATTGTCCTTATATCATATGTTATCAAACAATAAATATAAAGCTGAATTATTTCAACTTTTTTGTGAAGTCAGATCACAAGATAAAAAAGGTTGTCTTAGAGGCAGGATGTGGAGTTGGCAATTTCTTTTATCCGTTGCTAGAAGAAGGATACAACATTTATGTCCATGCCTGTGATTTCTCTCCAAGAGCAGTGCAGTTTGTAAAGGTAGAACAAATTATTGTATAACGACTTGGCAGATCCAGGGGGAGGGTTGGGGGTTCTGGACCCCCCTGTCATACCTGAGGTTCATATCATTGTTTTATCCTAGAATCTAGTTTTGTTGCTTAGTATACGTTTGGACCCTGGATCCGCCCCTGTATAATCATGCTCGAGAGTCCAGTGGTGCTCTTCGCCACAGGCTCGGATGAAATGTCACCCGGCCAGTTCTCTGGCGGGGCAACATTTCATCCAAGCCCACACCAAAGAGCACCGCTGGACTCTTGAGCATGCCCCTGTGGAGTAACATCTTTTGTCAAACAAAATGCAATTCACTATTAGTATATAGTTACCATAGTTACCACAAAAATCATTTACTGGAAGAAGGGGTCAGTGTAAGAGCAATGTATAAAGTGATACACTGATCAAAATATAAAATCTCCTTTGCGTTTCTTTGAATTTCAAAGCCGTCATAAGGAGAATTTAGGTTGATCTCAAGTCACTAACAGTTGTTCTTGCACAGAACACTTAGGAAGAACACTTAGGACTGATAGCTGTTTTGTTTTCATCATGTAATACGTTCCGTTGGTTGCATTGACGCCACTAAAACAGGCTACAATATTCAGACTGTGAATGTTGTAAATGTATGTTACATTTCTTATAAAATACTTATACAGTCAGAGCATATGCATATTTTATTGCTGGTTTGCAATCAATCCCTGGATATTTAAAGTACAAAGGCTAATGAGGAGGCTTAATTGTTATCGGGCACCAACATGGTCTTCATGACGTCACATGCTTGGTCTGTTTTAACCACTGAGTATATTGCTGTTTGCATTGTATAGGACCATTCGTTGTATGATTCTAGTCAAGTCAATGCCTTCCAATGTGATCTTACACAAGACCAACTTACAGACAACATCCCAGCAATCAGCGTGGATATAGCCACCTTGATATTTGTTCTTTCAGCTATCCACCCCGACAAAATGTTTACAGCTTTACAAAATGTATTCAAGGTAATTGAAAAACACATAGATACATGATTGTATAGGTATTGGGGGGGGGGGGGGGGAGGGGGTTGGGAGAGTAGGGGGGAGGGGGTTGTATCTCCCTGGGGTAAATTGAAGGTTTCCCTGCAAGAACAACGTAAGTGATCTCTGATCAAAATCTAAATTCTCCTTGAGATTCTTTGAATTTCAAAGGAGAATTTGGGTTTTGGAATTATTTTTGGTCTTTAAGCCTTTTTTTAAATCATTCCTTTGACAGGTTCTTAAACCTGGAGGTATTCTTCTATTCAGGGATTATGGACTGCATGACCATGCAATGCTTCGTTTTGCTCCTGGTCATAAGATATCACAGAATTTTTATGTTAGGCAAGATGGAACAAGAGCCTTTTATTTTTCTACAGGTTTGTAACACTGGCATGACAAAGGCTAAATAGAAAGATTAGTAATGTTGGTAGCTGGGTGAAGAATATGAAATAATAAATCATTGTATAAGTGTTATAAGTGTTATGCATATGTACATATTTATATCCTTTAGTTATACTTCTTAGAATAGGCGCAGTATATTCAGTATATATATATATATTTTTTTGATTATTCATTTCTTCTGTTCACCTGGGCACACTTAATGTAGAGCCTAGCTCTGTTGTGTGACCCTCACCATACATCTTATAATTTTCTTTTTTTCAATGTTTTCTTTTTCCCCTGTTATTTTGTATGGTGGAAGTTTTGTAAATAAAATAAAACCAGTATGTGTGGACTATCACCAGCTTGGAATCATGCTCAGAAAAAATCTGAGTCCCTGATATTGGTTCAATGAGGGTTTATCAGGTAATTTCAAAACTCATTGGACAAAAAATGATTATCATAGCTGGAAAGAGCTCGTTAAAATTAGTAAAATTGTGATGTTTGGAAAAGATCGCTCCACAAATTGCAAAGATATGAATTTTCAAAAATCGAAATTTTATATGAAAACCTTTGGAAATTACGCTTGGAGGCAACTCTTGCCTCCAACAAAGGTTTTCATCCAAAAGCGATTTTTGAAAATTCATATCTTCGTAATTTGTGGAGCGATCTTTTCCAAACTTCACATTTTTACTAATTTCAACGAGCTCTTTCCAGCTATGATAATCATCTTTTTGTCCTATGAGTTTTGAAATTATGTGATAAACCCTCATTCCTATCTGAGCCTGATTCAGAGCTGATTTATAATTTCACATATGACAGTCATAAATTTTGTATAAATTTCACATGAACTATTAAAATAATTATTATGAATAAAATATTGTGATGAAACTTTTACTTTATTGATGTTGCAGTGCTTTTTAATGAAATGCCATGTTAATGATGTATCTGTTCAATCAACCAATTCCCAGTTCTGTTTTTTCTTAACTTTGTCTTTCTTTCTTTTTTTTAGAAGATGTTGAAAACCTGATGCAAGAAGTTGGTTATGACATTCTTGAAAACAAATACGTAGACAGAAGAACAGTCAACAAGAAAGAAAATATTGATGTTCCAAGGATTTTTGTTCAAGGAAAATATCTAAGACCTACATGTAGCTGACCAGTTGCACTGTGCTAAAACATACTGTACTAATTTAAACCTGGGAGGTGGAGGGGGCTTAGAGTCCCTATTGCACAACCCTGCCCTAAAAGTCCCCTCCTCAAGGCAGCCACTCTGCATAATTAAACATTTTTGCAAAGGACATATCTTGTAAACCTCTGGTGTTACAGCCTAGCAATCTCTCTTCTATCCTGTTGAGCTGTCCTCCAAGAGGAGATTTTCCCTATGGGGTATGCACAGCTGGTCAAAAAGTGATGAGGTGGTGTGAATGCAAATGAAGCCATAATGCAAATCCCTGAAAACCAAAAAATATATATACCCCCAAAACACCCATGGGTATAGAACTAAACGCCAAAAGATTCTGTGCCTAAAAACAATCCCTGTCAGTTTTTTTTAGCTTATACCCCTGGCCCCGGTTGCACGAAAGGTGAATAGCGCTATCCACTGGATAAGTCTTATCCAACGGATAAAACCAGGGATGTAGGCAGGGGGACCCAGGGGGGGGGGGGGGGGGGGTACTCAGGGGTATCAGTGATGGGGAGGTGCAAATACTTTTTTGGGGTTTGAAATTCGCAGCTTGGGACTTGTTTGGGTTAGCAATTTTCTGGTGGACTTATTTTGATATAAAGATTTTGGCAAGGACTTTTTGGGGGGTTGATAAAAATGATATCCTACCATTCTCGATTTATGTAAAACGATTTTATTAACAAGTTTAAACTACGTAAATGACATGACATGACACAGAGATCTCCCGTTTTAGCGGTTTATTGTGACAGATGCACGATGAATAAATAAAGTTGGATGCATAAACTATCTCGCATTCTCTTGGTGTTTTTACTTTTTTTTTTTTTTGCGCTTTTTATGGGTTACATTCTGGGCCATTGGACTTTTTTGGGGTCTTGTTTTTGCATAATGGACTTTTTACTCGGGCCCTTCCGAAGGAAGCCCGAGTTAGAAAATGCGTTTTTCGGTAGTAGTAGTAGTCGTAGTTTTTTTAGTCGGTTAAAGAATGACGAAAGTATGCGACGTATTTAATCGTATCCGGAGTTTCAAGATTACTCCGCAGATTTGAAAAGATAAAGGAGACACAGGACTCAAGTAGATTATGAATCTTAGTTTTGAAAGCAGCTGTAGATCTTCAAGCTATTAAAAGGTCAGGATTCTAGTTCATCGTTCAATGACTAGAAGTGGTAAAAGGACTAGAAGCTCGCTTAAAATATATTTTAAAAAAAAACAAACGCGAGGCCGTTATCGGAACCATCTGACCTATGCAACCTCAAGACGTATCATGTTCGAACTCACCGGACTAATAGTCTCCCTCGTCACTCAACTGTCACTGATTGTCATGACGTCAGAGAAATTATATTGTATTGAAGAAGATGTCCTTGTTTTATTCGACGTTCGAACCGTAACTCGAACCCGAACTCGATTCCAAACTCGACGTTTCGGGATCTGAAGCTAGAGAGGGGGCCTTTACACAAACTCATCAAAATCAAATCAATTGAACTCAAAGTCAAAAGGTAATCAAATGAACTCAAAGGCAAATCAAATGAACTCGACACATACATGTATATACATGTACATAGTCTCCCTCGTCACGCAACTGTCAGTCATTGTCAGGTCTCTCCTCGCGCAGCTGACATTGTCCTTGTTCTTCAACCAACTGGCATTCATTTTCAAGTACTTCCTCGAACAACTGACATTTTCCTTTTCACAATGCCCGAGTGAACGCTCATTGAGCGTCTTGTTTTGTTAAAAGTTTGGCCTCATTCGCACCTCCCCGTCACTGATACCCCTGAGTACCCCCCCCCCCCCCCCCCCCCCCCCCGGGCAGGTGGAGGTCATAGGTTGCCTGTGACCCCTTTGGGTCTACTTTTTAAATTTATATGTTTGAGGAGGGGAGGAGGGGAATTTGGTGGTGAACGATATGGAGTGTGACCCCCCCAATGGAAAATCCTGGCTACGCCCCTGAAAACTGATGCAGCTATCCAATAAATTTTATCCCTTGGATAAGACTTATCCAGTGGATAGCGCTATTCACCTTTCATGCAACCAGGGCCTGGTCCAAATGAGAGAAAATCTAGTAAAAAAGAAAAAAATGCTAAATCTGTAAATAAATGAATAAATAAATTTTAATGCATTACATTTAAAGTGGAGTGGTCTTATTTATTTAACTTGTGAAATAAATGTGTAATGTAATCAAAAGATCAGAATACAATGGAATTAGGGTTTTTGCTAATAATCACGGGCGAGCGTGGCGTTTCTGTGGGCTTCCTGTGGCTAACATAATGCGTGACGTATTTCGTGACGTACGGGCAGTCAGAAGGTCACAGCGAACTGACAGCGAACTGCGGGAGAGATGCGTTTGGCGGGAATTCTTTGAACCAAGAACAGTCGTCAAAAATAGGTGTTCTTTTGTTTTTCAAGCTACTAATGAATCAAGGTATGCGTACAACACAACGATGACCCATTTTCATCGATTTCTAATGGAAAAAGTGTAGTTTTTGAAGTAAGCATTTCGAATTTGTGCCAATCCTGCGAATCCGTTTTCACACCCTTTAAGCTTACTGATAACATTCCACAAATTTGTCGACTGTATTTAGAAAAACTTGCTGGTTATTCCCTGGTCTTTTCCACTTCAAGCGCTCAGTATCAGTAAGTAGCGTTAACTGAATATTTTAGCTTAAACTATGAGTTCAATGGTAGTTGGACCAACAACAAAACATTGCTCCCGTCAGTCACATGCATGGCGCCATGTCACTATGGACACACGAGTTTCGTTGCTCTGTGATATAAGTATTTATAACTTATAAGGGTCATTATTATAACATTATAAGCTTAAATGCTCTCTTGATAACATCCTATCAACTTAGAAGTTATACTATACATAGTACTATAGCTTTAAGTGAATGTCATTGTGTTCTTTATCTGAGAAACGTCCAGCTTAATATCACTTATTTTTCTTATAAAATGTTTCTGTAATTTAATCTATTTTAAAGAAAGATGAATTATGACAACCAGCCATTCTCATGTGCAAGTAATGGCCGTCCTTCATACCAGTTAATTCCACTTGAAAACAACCAAGTACCACCAAAACAACTACCGCATCAATATGGACTGCCTCTATACCCAAAGCCAGTGTTTGCACCTCCCCCACAGCTCCCGCCATGGGGTGGCCACGTACCACCACCACAACGACCCGTACTAGTAATGCGTGCTCTTCCATTTAGCCAACCCATGCATTCCGGATTTGGATACAACAATAATCCAATGTTTTATCCTCCTGTTACTCACATGAACAACGTGCGGCGTGAACCATACAAAAGAACAAAAGACAAGATGGGAAAAGATGATCAAGATTGGGCGTCTATCTTTAAATGTGCTGCTTTGAGGAATGGAATTAAAGTTGAAGAAAGTCCAACACAAGGTAATTTAATAATACTGACCAATAACCACTGCAGAAAGAAGATCGAAAAATAGCCTGTGAACAGGCTCTCCAAGGGGAGGGGGAAAGGGAGGGGGACTGTGGAGGAGGGGGAGGGAAAGAGGAGAGGAGGGAGAGCCTGTAAACATTCTTCTAATGATTTTCGTCATGCTTCGATCAATTTCCATGTGAGTTTGACACCCAGGGGGGGGGGGGGGGGGGGGGGGGGGGGGGGGGGGGGGGGTACTTATGGGTATCAGTGACGGGGAGGTGCGAAGACCTTTTTTGGGTTTGAAATTCGTGGCTTGGGACTTTTTTTAGGTTATCAATTTTTTGATTGACTTTTTTTGATATATAGATTTTGGCAAGGACTTTTTGGGGGGTTGATAAAAATGATACCTACCGTTCTCGATTTTATGCGGAGAAAAATTGGGATTACGATTTTGGGCTGTTGTACTTTTTTGCGGTCTTGTTTTTGCGTGATGGACTTTTTGGGGGTTAAAAAGTTTGGCCTCATTCGCACCTCCCCGTCACTGATACCCCTGGGGTTTGACAGCTCGCTTGAAGTTAATCATGCATGCACATATAAAGAAGAGTTCAGTTTAAGGGGGGATTAACATATTTTGTTGCCATGGTAATTCGTTGCTATGCAGAGCTTGAAATTACAAGTTATATATTTTATTGAACGTTATTCTTTTAATTTTAAGTTTGTTCAATGAATAAATATTCGACATATGATAGACTGCAGTAGTTTAAAAAGTAAAAGAAGTCAAAGAAAGCAAGCGATAATTCCACTTGAAGATTATTGAACCGAAGTAAAACAAGCCAACTTGTCATCACAAAAACTTCAACCGAAGACTAAAAAATGCCGATAAATCAATAAAAAACAATCAAAGATTACCTTACTCAACAGGTTGTTGTTCTAGACTCTGCCTGTCAAAATGAAACATGTCAAACAGTAGATGAAGTACGTCGAAGATCGGTGAAAACACCTTGAAAACACGACTGAAAAACTTTGCCGTATCGAAAGACTTTGCACAAATTAATTTGAGGCGCATTAAAATGCTTCAAAACATGAGAAAACCACACAAATGACAAGTAAATATCGATCTTCCTTTCTGGGTACATTTTTATGTACAATGTACTTGAACCAAAAGAAAGTGCAGAAAAGACATTTTTATAACACACCTACATTTATATTGTCATGTATTTGTCTTGCGAATGAAAATTATAATGACCACAGGTAGCCCAAGTCACGACATTTTCGGGGGGAAACGCCGTTCTTTTCACGTTTTCAAAAAAGTTAACTTTTTTCTTTATGTATCTGCTACGAAAAGTATTCGCCACAAACTTGAGCATGGATTTTAAAATCAAAGAAAAAATGGAAAAGTTATGGACAAAAATGTCATTAAAAATGCAAAGAAACTGCCATAAAAAATTCAATTTTCATTGAAACGCAAAACGCATGCTCAGTCTTCTGCACCTTTATAAATTATCAGATTATACCAAAATATTTCTAATTCTTCAAAACCCTAAAAAAACACCGTTTTTCTACGATGTGATGACGTCATAATGACGTACGTGATGACTTCATCACATGTCGAACTTCTACCCTCAACTAATAACACATTCCAAAAGTTTCATGACTTATGTATTGAATTTAAGAGTTTTATGAGCCTTCAAAGTTTCCCTAGCAACGGGCCAAATAAATATGTTAATCCCCCCTTAACATAATAAAATATGAAAAATAAACGAGCGAAATACAAATGTTAGCTTTCAATACAAGAGTCCCTTAAGGTGGTTGATATATTCTGTTTGAAGAAACAAAGACTGAAAGTGCTTCTAACAGCTCCTACACAGCCAGTGAAAATATCTAACTCATATATAGAATATCATGCTCATATACCAGGCATGCTGAATGTCAAAATGTCAGTTGTCACAAAATTGACCAATCAGAGGCTGATACGAGATTCTGGTATCCAACAGGATTCTCTAAAGAATGTTTACAGGCTCTCCTCTCCCCTTCCTCCCCAGTCCCCCTCCCCTCCCCTTCTCCAGTCTCCCTCTCCCCCTCCCCCTCCCCCAGGATTTAAAGAATGTTTACAGGCTCTCCTCTCCCCTTCCTCCCCAGTCCCCCTCCCCTCCCCTTCTCACTCCCTTTCCCCCTCCCCCTCCCTCACCTTGGAGAGCCTGTTCACAGGCTAATAAATAATAGATAAGCATAGGTAATCAAATGGTGACGAGTGCAATTTGTGATATATTTTGCGTGTTTCTCAAAGTGGAGTAAATTAAAGGCTTGGAGGGAAATTCTGCAGATTTTGACAAATACGAGTGAAATAAGTCAAATTACTCCCAAATTTACGAATGCGTCACATGTGAAGTTACAAATTATGCGAGAAATTTCACCTCAAAATTTGGGAGTAATTTGTACTTCATGGTATTATGTGTAAAATATTTAGTGTACATCGCTATATACATGCACAAATGAAAGGTGAAAATTGCGGGTGTATACTTTGCACAGGTGATGTAACAGATGAAAAATTGCCAGATACGAGTCACCAGAAATTAAATGAGTTGAAATTTTTATGACAAATTTGAAGAGTTAAATGCACATATATACTGCAGCCACCCTTGTGCACTTGGATGCATTGCCTATTAAAAGTAACCCATGTAGCCTGGCACTGCTTAGGGTTCCAATTTATTTCTTATTATGCCCACTGTTCACTTTTATTGCCAGGAAAAAGCAAAAATATTGTGGTTTCTCAAAGGAAAGAAGTACAGAATAACAATAAAAGCATTGTAAATTCTACAAACCAAGCCAAAGAATTCTGGCCAAGTTCATCTAATAATGATGCAATAAGGTCCAATCGAAATTGTGTGCAAGACAACCAAACAGAACAGGAAAACACAAATATGTTGGTTTCTCCAGACTTTGAACCAAGATTGAAAGGAAAAGTAGAAAAGACTTGTCTTCGAACATCCAATGGAGCATGTCCATTTCCATTATCTTCACTGACTACAAACAAAGTACTATTGTCGAGTGGTCAATTTTCTGCTAAGGAGGAGCCAGATGTTGATGGTGGTAGCAATGGCAACTGCAAAGATCCCTTGCTTCAGAAGTTGAAAGAATTCATTCATACTCACGATAGCAGCTGCGTCGAAAAGAGCTTGCCGCTATCTGAAGAAGACAGTGCAGAAACAAGTCTAATCTACGTAAGCGACAATGAATTTGAAAGTGATGCCAGTGAACCTGAAAAATGTGATAGAACATCCTCTACTGTTACATGTGATTCTAAAGAAATGTGTCTTGCCATAGAAAGAGAGTGCCCAGGTAATAGCGAAACAGTATCAAGTGGTGTAAATGGAGATTGTATTATTAGCACTATGAGAAATTCTTTGCTGTTGCATCAAAGCAGCCTTGAAGTTGAAGTGGAAATGTTGATGAATTATACTATTAGTGCTGCAGTGGAATGTTTGTTGCAAGAAAGAAAGCAGCACAGGTTAAACACTGATGATTGGTATGTCAAAGCCACTTCAGAAGAGGGCCAAGAAAAGACAAACGCACAAGATCCACTTCCTTATGTTCATCAGCTTCTTAGTAAAGATTATCAGTCAACGGAAGATGGAGCACCAACAAAAGACATTCAGTCTGAGGCTCAGTTGAATACGAACTATGTAATTCATTCAGTTTCTGATGCAATAGATGACATTGATAAGACACATTTACTTGGTGAGAAGTCAGTGTGCAAGTTTATGAACAACAAAGAACATGTCAGTAAAGAAGTACCTGCACAGGACAGCATTCAATCCACTGACAAGACTCGGACACATGTACCTGGTAACACTACCAAGGAGTTTAATCTCGTCTGCCAGCCTTTTGTGCCCGCGGCAGCCAGCTGTAACAAAGAGGAACAGCGTGAAGACATTGATGATATATTCATTAAACTTGCATTGCAAAAAGGTATCAAAGTGGGAAATCTTGTGCCATCAAATAACAAAACTGACAACCCAACAAAACTTGGTAAATCTGTTGATGAGTTTGAAAGGCTGGCTTTGAGGAATGGCATCCGTATCGGTGCATCACATCTGCCACTTCCGAAACAAGATTCAAAATCAAAAAAGGGGGATTGTTACGATGACTTGTTTGAAAAGTTTGCCATTAAAAATGGCATCAAGATTGGTTCAGACAAGCATCATCCAGATTTATCAAATGTTTCATATGAATTAGAAGATCCTAGTCTTCATGTGCCAACTACAGGTCCAAATTGTCTTTACTACGATACAGTAATCCCTTATGACGTCCACACATATAGCAGTCAGACTGAACAAGTAGACTGGTGCGACGATCAGAGCAAAAATGTCCTGAGCAACAAGGAAAGCACACCTCGTACCTTTGAAGAGTTGGCCAGAAAGCATGGAATTAAAATTGGTATGACACGAAAAGCTGACGCCCAATGCCAGACTCTTAGATGTTCTGTGGACTCACAGGAAACTCAGACATTTGACCTCATAAAGTTAAAAAGCACTTCTGTACAAGTAGACGTAGATGTAGAGGCGTTTAAGAGAGAGTTTCACTCATGGATGCAACAGGAATTGAATTTACTAGACTCAACAGCTGCTTCCTTTAGAGAATTATACTGTGATGAAGTTGATGCACGCACCGAGGCAGAACGACGACTTGTTGTAGCAATGGACGAGAATGTCAAGTCACAGAGAAACACAAAGATGTTGATTGATGAATTGAAAGAACAGTTGAAAAGTAAAGAAAACATCATTGAGGTAAAAAAGACAAATACTGAAATATGTATGATACATTCACTTTCAATTTATGAACTGTTAGTTGTGCTTCATCATACCCTGCGTGGAGAGGTTTCTTTTCGTCTTTCTATGTTCACTGAGTCTTTTACTTTTGCTGTATTGGCTTTTTGTTTTGGCTTTCACCTTGCTGTTCTTTTCTATTTGAGCATGTGTCGAGTTATCATCATCAGGCACATCACAAGTTGCCATAGTAACCTCAAAATATGAAGTTTATGGCAGGAAATATATATGCTTAGTTTAAATTTGACACGGTTTTCTTTGTTATTCATAGGGCTTTATCTCCGGTATTGACCGGTTGAACAATAGAATAGAATTGAATTGCTCATTATGAATTCACCGGGATGTATCCATATACAGCCCTGGGTTGTATATGGATACATCCCGGTGAATTCATAATGAGCACTGAAATGCTATTCTTCATGCTATTCATAGTATTCATGCTAAATAACACTCCAAAAAATACCAGAAAATGCCTCAGATTGCTTCGTGCAAAAACCTAAGTCAGATAAATACCTCGAACGTCGGCATAAGCCTATAAATCCCTCGGGACTACGGCCCTCGGGATTTATATGGCTTATTGCCTCCGTTCTCGGTATTTATCTCTTACTTTCCCAGCAATTTTGCTGATATTTCAGATATTTGAGTTCATGTTAAAAATGTTTTCTCCAAAAAATGGAACCTTTGCTCGCAGGGTAGCTTCATCACAAATTGTGGTAAACATGTTGATACTCAAATGACTGTGTTGGAGCTTTACTACTAGACCAACATTGTTGTTGTTATTGTTGTTGCTACTGCTGTTGTTGCTGCTACTGCTACTGCTGCTGTTGTTGTTGCTACTGCTGCTGTTGTTATTGTTGTTGCTGCTGCTGTTGTTGCTGCTACTGTTGTTATTGTTGCTGCTACTGCTGCTGCTGTTGTTGCTGCTACTGCTACTCCTGCTGTTATTATTGTTGCTGCTACTACTACTGCTGTTACTGCTGCTGTTGTTGCTGCTACTGCTGTTGCTGCTGCTGCTGTTGTTGCTGCTACTGATACTGCTGTTGCTGCTACTGCTACTGCTACTGCTGCTGTTGTTATTGCTGCTGCTACTGCTGTTATTACTATTGTTGTTGCAGCTGTACTGCTGTTGTTGCTACTACTGCTGCTGCTGCTGTTTATGTTTTTGATATTGCTACTGTTATTACTATTGTTGTTGCTGCTACTTCTGTCATTGTTGTTATTAATGTTGGTGCTGCTACTGCTGCTATTGTTGTTTTCATTGTTACTGCTAGTGCTGCTGTTATTGTTGATGCTGTTAATATTATTGTTGCTGTTGTTATTATTGTTGTTATTATTGTTGTTGTTGATAATGCTGTTGCTATTATTGTTATCGCTGCTGCTGTTATTGGTGTTACTGCTACTGTTGTTGTTACATTTCAGTGTTTCTTTATTGTATATGTATGATGTGTTGTTACTAAATATCGTTCATATCGTTCGTCATTGTGTAACAGTCATTCAACTCTCACATGAAAGAGCAAACTGTGTAATCTGCTCAGAAATGATGCTTTCCCCTAGAAATTGAGTAAAGAACTAAAGAGTTTAAAGAAGCACAAAGATAATGAGATAAAGAGACTTACTAAAGAAATCAAGCAGAAAGAAGAGGATACTGCTGCCATCAAACATGAAAGCCAACTCAAGGATGTAGCTATAGAAGGTATAAACGAAATATCAAGAGATCAGACAGAAAGGATTGAAGAATTGGAAGATAGGTTGAGAGAAGTGGAAAAGGCAATGGAAAATGAAGAAGAAAACTAGGTATGGTTATCAATCTTTTCTGTATAATACATTTATTTTAATTAGATACAATAATATTATAATCAAATAAGTCTCAACGTTTCTGTGTGTAATCTCTAACGGTTTCGAATGCACATTAGTACGTACATGTATGCTGTGTTATGGTGTTGTTAGTGTCACACTGTTATATGATGTACATTGTACAGTCAAACTTTAGGGAATAGAGTCGTTTATGTATAAGCGGGAAGTAGTTATGGTACGGTTCGTGCCGTACCGTGATGGTATTGCACCATGATTATGTGGTATTCAAGCATTCTGATTGGTTGAGCAATGTTGCGCACTGTGATTGGTTGAATATAATGTCTTCGATTCCATACTGTGACCGTAACTCTGTGCCGTAGGTTTCCTACTCATACAAAAACGACTCTAAGGAGTATATAATGTAGTTCAGTTAGTTGATGCCACTCGAAGGTACATGTATCTCTAGCTATCCTTCACCTTAAAATTTATTGTTACGTTCTTCACACTATATGTTAACCTTACTGACAGCAATAAAAGAGATGCCCTATCCTGTAATATTAAGTGTTTACATGTGTGATGTAAGAGCATTGACACCAAGCATAGGATGCTCTGAATACCTTATTATTGTTTATCATGTAAATTAGAAAATGATTTGTATTCATTCGGAGATAGAATACAAACGTTATTGTATTTTAATTATTACAATAATATATATTAGTATACATGTACATGTACTGTATATTAGTGTACATGTACATATTCTTGAGGGCCAGGATGATGATGATGATTATTATTATTATTATTATTATACTATTAGATTATTGTGTTAATGCTGCATGTTGTATATACACTGTAAGTGCAGGGTTATTCAAACTGATTTTAATACATGGAAGTATTGTAATATTGAGACCAAAATGTAAAGTACTGTGCTACTGAAAAGGATTTCAAACCACATGACAACCGCAATGATGTGACTGATGTACTAATGTTTCTATTTATCATCAGTGCATTCATTAAGTTAGAGCCACCAAAGAAGCCACCCAAAGAAATATCAGAATGGCAGGTTGTCAAAGTCCGTAACTCAAAAACAAGAGCAGCTGTAAGAATGCCACATCATATTGACAGTTTGTCTGGATTTGATGATGACGATAACTACGAGAAGTATAACCGATATAATCCCAGAGCCTGTGCTAACATTGATTCTGATGACCAGGAAAGTATACACAGTTCTGAGGGCAGTAGCCATCAAAGTTCTTACACAGAACGCATGGAGTCAAACAAGTCAAGAACACAAAGCCTGGGAAGCATCTCTGACATTGTAAACTCTTCTAATGGATCAGAGACTGGAAGTAATACGTCATTAAATAATACCGGTACACAGACAAATGGCATTGTACCATCGAGTAATGACATCACTGGGTCACAGACTACACTTGTAGGCAGTGTACACTCAACGAATGTATCTTGCTCTCCTAGAGTACCATTGATAGGAGCTGTAAGCCATTCCGAAGCTGCTCTACCACCTCCCAGGTTCAACGAGTGCCTTAGTTCTAACTTTGTTGCCAATACGTGTAGTACATCACTACCTCGCCCTTTTCATGTTTCACCTCCTCCAGGGAATAACACCTTTGGTGGTGTGCCAATAGGATCTCTTCCTCCAGGGACTAGCACCTTTGGTGGTGTGCCAATAGGATCTCTTCCTCCAGGGACTAGCACCTTTGGTGGTGTGCCAATAGGATCTCTTCCTCCAGGAACTAACACCTTTGGTGGTGTGCCAATAGGATCACCTCCTCCAGGAACTAACACCTTTGGTGGTGTGCCAATAGGATCTCTTCCTCCAGGGACTAGCACCTTTGGTGATGTGCCAATAGGATCACTTCCTCCAGGGACTAGCACCTTTGGTGGTGTGCCAATAGGATCTCTTCCTCCAGGAACTAACACCTTTGGTGGTGTGCCAATAGGATCACCTCCTCCAGGAACTAACACCTTTGGTGGTGTGCCAATAGGATCTCTTCCTCCAGGGACTAGCACCTTTGGTGATGTGCCAATAGGATCACTTCCTCCAGGGACTAACACCTTTGGTGGTGTGCCAATAGGATCACTTCCTCCAGGGACTAGCACCTTTGGTGGTGTGCCAATAGGATCACCTCCTCCAGGAACTAACACCTTTGGTGGTGTGCCAATAGGATCTCTTCCTCCAGGGACTAGCACCTTTGGTGATGTGCCAATAGGATCACTTCCTCCAGGGACTAACAACGTTGGTGGTGTGCCAATAGGATCAGTTCCTCCAGGGACTAACACCTTTGGTGGTGTGCCAATAGGATCACCTCCTCCAGGAACTAACACCTTTGGTGGTGTGCCAATAGGATCTCTTCCTCCAGGGACTAGCACCTTTGGTGATGTGCCAATAGGATCACTTCCTCCAGGGACTAACACCTTTGGTGGTGTGCCAATAGGATCACTTCCTCCAGGGACTAGCACCTTTGGTGGTGTGCCAATAGGATCACTTCCTCCAGGGACTAACAACGTTGGTGGTGTGCCAATAGGATCAGTTCCTCCAGGGACTAACACCTTTGGTGGTGTGCCAATAGGAACACTTCCTCCAGGGACTAACACCTTTGGTGGTGTGCCAATAGGATCACTTCCTCCAGGGACTAACACCTTTGGTGGTGTGCCAATAGGAACACTTCCTCCAGGGACTAACACCTTTGGTGGTGTGCCAATAGGAACACTTCCTCCAGGGACTAACACCTTTGGTGGTGTGCCAATAGGACCATTTCCAAGTGGAATAGGTAACTGTACATCTACCACCAATGCTACTACCCTCCATGCTGCTTCTGTGGGATCCATTACTATGCCTTCTAATAGCATCAAGATACAGTCTGCAGCAAGAAATACTAGCACTGACCTCGGTCCTACTAAAGCATCAAGAAAGTCAACCAACAGATTCTCAACATTTGACAAACTAATGGAGGCTCTCAGGTATCAGTTGCCCGGTTATTCAAGGTAAGAACTGGGGTGAGTTGCATAAAACGCCAGGCATAACTGCTAACATTAGATGAAAAATAGTGATTGGGACTGAATGTCTAGTGTCAGCAGTTACCATTATGCCCAGCATCAAGTTTTATTTAACTCACCCCTGGACTCTCAATTCTGATTAGAATGAAACTCTTATACATGTAGAAAAGAAACATGCCCAGATTGCTGCTCTTGGCATTGCAGAAACAAAATAATAAAAGCTACATTGTATCATCAAAATGCAATGATCAATCATAACTGCACGTGTATTGTTAAAAAGTTATTTACTGGTCTAGGTCAGTCCAGATAGGGAAAAACTGTGCCCTCAGTCTTGGCCTATGGCCTTGGTCTGTATGCTCAAGACCTTGGGCACAGTTTTTCCCTATCCGGACCTCTCCCGGCCAGGAAATAACCTCTATTTATCATATGACCCATATTTCCTGACTTGTACGCTCTTAATAAAACCATTGGAAAAAGTCACGTGATGGGGTCAGGATGTGATGGCGTAAGCCGGTCCGGAAAAAAACATCCAGACCAACCTAAAATGTTATCTGTTTCCGCGTACTATATTTATTTGTTTTACAGGTTTTCATCCCTTTTTGTAACAAAAAACTGGGTCATATGATAATTGACTGAGTTAGGTCGGGCCGGACGGGAAAATATTTGGCTCTTGGTCATTTGTACAGACTTTGCATGACCTCGAGCCAAATATTTTCCTGTCCGGCCCTCCCACTCAGTCAATAAGTACATAGTTATTGCATGTGCATCTGTGGTAGCTATACATATACACCTATTCCAAAAATCGTTGTCACCGCCGAAAGCAACAAGCAATAAGCTGACGACCACAAAGGGCATTGGGACTTTCTCCTTATTCATCCATAGACATTTTGACAACATGCATTTTCAAATGGCTGAATAGTTCCAAATGATTGCTATTCAACACTCGTAAGGATAACTTCTCAAGTACAACGGATAAATTAATTAATTAGGAGATTCCCAAAGTTCTTTGCGGTCGTCAGCTTCTTGCTTGTTCCTTTCGGCCTGGACAACGATATTTGGAATAGGTGTATACATGTATATATCATTCTAAATCTATAGATACAGTAAATTGTCAATACTCTTTTTAGGCCAGTATTGATGGTGTATCTCAAGAAAGCAAAAGAATCATTTGGAAGTAATGGTTTTAAAGGCAAAGAGATCTCTGAGATAGTGACAAGGGTATCACAAGTAATCAGCCAAGGTAGTCACACTGTGTTTGATTTCCTTAAGCTTGTTGATGTTCTAAATAGGTAATAGAGTTGTCGTTTAATTTTCCCACTGGTTTAAATTTTTCTGAGGGTTGTTCTAAGGTTACGTTTAGGTTTTATGGTGTGCCATGTTGTATATGATATACAATCACGAGCCGAAGGTGAGGGCAGAGGCGAGCGATTGTAGATCTTATACAACACAGATGCGAATACTGTATCGGATCATATGCACAGATGTATAAAATCATGTTCTACTATATTTTTCAAGATACCAGTAAGTTTTGGCCGAGAAAATCAAAGTTTTAGTCTATGCAAATCAAGACGATTTTGTATCAGAAATACAAGCTCTTCCACGGATATGATTTCTATTGTTTTCCTCATGAATTATTAATGAATATGATAAGTATGTGTAACAAGCCATGCCACTGCTATGATTTCTATTGTTTTCCTCATGAATTATTAATGAATATGATAAGTATGTGTAACAAGCCATGCCACTGCTATGATTTCTATTGGTGTTATAAACAACAACTGATATTTCTATTTGTTTTTCAGACTCCTGTGCTACCTGACAGACATGACTCAATCATGACTCAATGTTACATTTTATAATTTGTTCATGTTAGTTCTTGTTAATCTACTTTAGAATTTAACGGATCCACCTTGGAGCAATCATGCACCTATGTAGTTGAGGTCCACTGTTTTGTACAGAGATAAGCTATCTGTGTGCAGCATTGTACTTTCACTTGTTTCAGGAATTTTTGTTGAAATTTGTTTGTGAAATATGAATTTAGAGACAACAGCATTGTCAAGTTTTGTTTTTAAAAGTACCATATAATGCCTGTATATAGAGCTTAATGGCAATAAATCAACAATAAAGAGCATGTGTGGGAGACAGTCTACATTCCATGACACCCCAACAGCACTAGCAAGAACCTTACAATGCTGTATTCCACATGCTGTCAGGAGATTACCTGTTTTCAAATATATTGTCAGATGATCTCCTCCCCCTCCCAAAATTAACATACTTCACTATGCCTTCCCAAGCCCCAAGACAGTCTCCTATTAGTGACAACAAGTACCCCCAAATAAGTTCCCAGGACGTCTGTTGGGAGCTACTCAATACATTGACCTCTGTTGGGAGCTACTCAATACATTGCTAATTAACCCTGAACCTTTGTTGGGAGCTCCTCAATACATTGCTAATTAACCCTGAACCTCTGGTTGGAGATCTTCTTGACAATACTTGTCAATACATTGCTAATTAACCCTGAACCTCTGTTGGGAGCTCCTCAATACATTGCTAATTAACCCTGAACCTCTGGTTGGAGATCTTCTTGACAATACTTGTCAATACATTGCTAATTAACCCTGAACCTCTGTTGGGAGCTCCTCAATCATTGCTAATTAACCCTGACCCTCTGGTTGGAGATCTTCTTGACAATACTTGTCAATACATTGCTAATTAACCTTGGCCCTTTGTTGGGAGCTCCTCAATACATTGCTAATTAACCCTGAACCTCTGTTGGGAGCTACATGTACAGTACTTGTTATTACATTTGCTAATTAACCCTGGACCTCTGTTGGGAGCTCCTCAATACATTGCTAATTAACCCTGAACCTCTGTTGGGAGCTCCTCAATACATTGCTAATTAACCCTGAACCTCTGGTTGGAGATCTTCTTGACAATACTTGTAAATACATTGCTAATTAACTCTGAACCTCTGTTGGGAGCTCCTCAATACATTGCTAATTAACCCTGAACCTCTGTTGGGAGCTCCTCAATACATTGCTAATTAACCCTGAACCTCTGGTTGGAGATCTTCTTGACAATACTTGTAAATACATTGCTAATTAACCCTGAACCTCTGTTGGGAGCTCCTCAATCATTGCTAATTAACCCTGAACCTCTGGTTGGAGATCTTCTTGACAATACTTGTCAATACATTGCTAATTAACCTTGGCCCTTTGTTGGGAGCTCCTCAATACATTGCTAATTAACCCTGAACCTCTGTTGGGAGCTACATGTACAGTACTTGTTATTACATTTGCTAATTAACCCTGGACCTCTGTTGGGAGCTCCTCAATACATTGCTAATTAACCCTGAACCTCTGTTGGGAGCTCCTCAATACATTGCTAATTAACCCTGAACCTCTGGTTGGAGATCTTTCTTGACAATACTTGTAAATACATTGCTAATTAACTCTGAACCTCTGTTGGGAGCTCCTCAATACATTGCTAATTAACCCTGAACCTCTGTTGGGAGCTCCTCAATACATTGCTAATTAACCCTGAACCTCTGGTTGGAGATCTTCTTGACAATACTTGTAAATACATTGCTAATTAACCCTGAACCTCTGTTGGGAGCTCCTCAATCATTGCTAATTAACCCTGAACCTCTGGTTGGAGATCTTCTTGACAATACTTGTCAATACATTGCTAATTAACCTTGGCCCTTTGTTGGGAGCTCCTCAATACATTGCTAATTAACCCTGAACCTCTGTTGGGAGCTACATGTACAGTACTTGTTATTACATTTGCTAATTAACCCTGGACCTCTGTTGGGAGCTACATGTACAGTACTTGTTATTACATTTGCTAATTAACCCTGGACCTCTGTTGGGAGCTACATGTACAGTACTTGTCAATACATTGCTAATCAACCCTGGACCTCTGTTAGGAGCTACACATGTACAGTACTTGTCAATACATTGCTAATCAACCCTGGACCTCTGTTGGGAGCTACATGTACAGTACTTGTCAATACATTGCTAATCAACCCTGGACCTCTGTTGGGAGCTACATGTACAGTACTTGTCAATACATTGCTAATAACCCTGGACCTCTGTTGGGAGCTACATGTACAGTACTTGTCAATACATTGCTAATCAACCCTGGACCTCTGTTGGGAGCTACATGTACAGTACTTGTCAATACATTGCTAA
The DNA here is from genome assembly GCA_033675265.1 of Actinostola sp. cb2023. Taxonomy (NCBI): domain Eukaryota; kingdom Metazoa; phylum Cnidaria; class Anthozoa; order Actiniaria; family Actinostolidae; genus Actinostola; species Actinostola sp. cb2023. The sequence continues at coordinate 650,837 of JAUJYZ010001494.1, forward strand.
TCAACCCTGGACCTCTGTTGGGAGCTACATGTACAGTACTTGTCAATACATTGCTAATCAACCCTGGACCTCTGTTGGGAGCTACATGTACAGTACTTGTCAATACATTGCTAATCAACCCTGGACCTCTGTTGGGAGCTACATGTACAGTACTTGTCAATACATTGCTAATCAACCCTGGACCTACTGTACTTGGGACATTGCTACACCTCTGTTGGGAGCTACATGTACAGTACTTGTCAATACATTGCTAATCAACCCTGGACCTCTGTTGGGAGCTACATGTACAGTACTTGTCAATACATTGCTAATCAACCCTGGACCTCTGTTGGGAGCTACATGTACAGTACTTGTCAATACATTGCTAATCAACCCTGGACCTCTGTTGGGAGCTACATGTACAGTACTTGTCAATACATTGCTAATCAACCCTGGACCTCTGTTGGGAGCTACATGTACAGTACTTGTCAATACATTGCTAATCAACCCTGGACCTCTGTTGGGAGCTACTGTACAGTATGTCAATACATTGCTAATACTCTGTTGGGAGCTACATGTACAGTACTTGTTAATACATTGCTAATCAACCCTGGACCTCTGTTGGGAGCTACATGTACAGTACTTGTCAATACATTGCTAATCAACCCTGGACCTCTGTTGGGAGCTACATGTACAGTACTTGTCAATACATTGCTAATCAACCCTGGACCTCTGTTGGGAGCTACATGTACAGTACTTGTACTTGTCAACCCTACAGCTACATTGTACTAACATTGCTAACCCTGGACCTCTGTTGGGAGCTACATGTACAGTACTTGTCAATACATTTGCTAATCAACCCTGGACCTCTGTTGGGAGCTACATGTACAGTACTTGTCAATACATTGCTAATCAACCCTGGACCTCTGTTGGGAGCTACATGTACAGTACTTGTCAATACATTGCTAATCAACCCTGGACCTCTGTTGGGAGCTACATGTACATGTACTTGTCAATACATTGCTAATCAACCCTGGACCTCTGTTGGGAGCTACATGTACATGTAGTACTTGTCAATACATTGCTAATCAACCCTGGACCTCTGTTGGGAGCTACATGTACAGTACTTGTCAATACATTGCTAATCAACCCTGGACCTCTGTTGGGAGCTACATGTACAGTACTTGTCAATACATTGCTAATCAACCCTGGACCTCTGTTGGGAGCTACATGTACAGTACTTGTTAATACATTGCTAATCACCCTGGACCTCTGTTGGGAGCTACATGTACAGTACTTGTCAATACATTGCTAATCAACCCTGGACCTCTGTTGGGAGCTACATGTACAGTACTTGTCAATACATTGCTAATCAACCCTGGACCTCTGTTGGGAGCTACATGTACAGTACTTGTTATTACATTTGTACCCTGGACCTCTGTTGGGAGCTACATGTACAGTACTTGTCAATTACATTGCTAATCAACCCTGGACCTCTGTTGGGAGCTACATGTACAGTACTTGTCAATACATTGCTAATCAACCCTGGACCTCTGTTGGGAGCTACATGTACAGTACTTGTCAATACATTGCTAATCAACCCTGGACCTCTGTTGGGAGCTACATTTGCTAATTAACCCTGTACTCTGTTCTACATACAGTACTTGCTAATCAACCCTGGACCTCTGTTGGGAGCTACATGTACAGTACTTGTCAATACATTGCTAATCAACCCTGGACCTCTGTTGGGAGCTACATGTACAGTACTTGTCAATACATTGCTAATCAACCCTGGACCTCTGTTGGGAGCTACATGTACAGTACTTGTCAATACATTGCTAATCAACCCTGGACCTCTGTTGGGAGCTACATGTACAGTACTTGTCAATACTTGCTAATCAACCCTGGACCTCTCTTTGGGAGCTACATTGCTTGTCAATACATTGCTAATCAACCCTGGACCTCTGTTGGGAGCTACATGTACAGTACTTGTCAATACATTGCTAATCAACCCTGGACCTCTGTTGGGAGCTACATGTACAGTACTTGTCAATACATTGCTAATCAACCCTGGACCTCTGTTGGGAGCTACATGTACAGTACTTGTCAATACATTGCTAATCAACCCTGGACCTCTGTTGGGAGCTACATGTACAGTACTTGTCAATACATTGCTAATCAACCCTGGACCTCTGTTGGGAGCTACATGTACAGTACTTGTCAATACATTGCTAATCAACCCTGGACCTCTGTTGGGAGCTACATGTACAGTACTTGTCAATACATTGCTAATCATAACCCTGGACCTCTGTTGGGAGCTACATGTACAGTACTTGTCTAATACATTGCTAATCAACCCTGGACCTCTGTTGGGAGCTACATGTACAGTACTTGTCAATACATTGCTAATCAACCCTGGACCTCTGTTGGGAGCTACATGTACAGTACTTGTCAATACATTGCTAATCAACCCTGGACCTCTGTTGGGAGCTACATGTACAGTACTTGTCAATACATTGCTAATCAACCCTGGACCTCTGTTGGGAGCTACATGTACAGTACTTGTCAATACATTGCTAATCAACCCTGGACCTCTGTTGGGAGCTACATGTACAGTACTTGTCAATACATTGCTAATCAACCCTGGACCTCTGTTGGGAGCTACATGTACAGTACTTGTCAATACATTGCTAATCAACCCTGGATGTTGGGAGCTACATGTACAGTACTTGTCAATACATTGCTAATCAAACCCTGGACCTCTGTTGGGAGCTACATGTACAGTACTTGTTATTACATTTGCTAATTAACCCTGGACCTCTGTTGGGAGCTACATGTACAGTACTTGTCAATACATTGCTAATCAACCCTGGACCTCTGTTGGGAGCTACATGTACAGTACTTGTCAATACATTGCTAATCAACCCTGGACCTCTGTTGGGAGCTACATGTACAGTACTTGTCAATACATTGCTAATCAACCCTGGACCTCTGTTGGGAGCTACATATGTACATGTACAGTACTTGTCAATACATTGCTAATCAACCCTGGACCTCTGTTGGGAGCTACATGTACAGTACTTGTCAATACATTTGCTAATCAACCCTGGACCTCTGTTGGGAGCTACATGTACAGTACTTGTCAATACATTGCTAATCAACCCTGGACCTCTGTTGGGAGCTACATGTACAGTACTTGTTAATACATTGCTAATCAACCCTGGACCTCTGTTGGGAGCTACATGTACAGTACTTGTACAATACATTGCTAATCAACCCTGGACCTCTGTTGGGAGCTACATGTACAGTACTTGTCAATACATTGCTAATCAACCCTGGACCTCTGTTGGGAGGGAGCTACATGTACAGTACTTGTCAATACATTGCTAATCTAACCCTGGACCTCTGTTGGGAGCTACATGTACAGTACTTGTCAATACATTGCTAATCAACCCTGGACCTCTGTTGGGAGCTACATGTACAGTACTTGTCAATACATTGCTAATCAACCCTGGACCTCTGTTGGGAGCTATACATGACATGTACTTGTTATTACATTTGCTAATTAACCCTGGACCTCTGTTGAGAGCTACATGTACAGTACTTGTTATTACATTTGCTAATAACCCTGGACCCTGTTGGGGACCTCTGCTAATCAACCCTAGACCTCTGTTGGGAGCTACATGTACAGTACTTGTCAATACATTGCTAATCAACCCTGGACCTCTGTTGGGAGCTACATGTACAGTATCAATACAGTACTTGAGCTAATACAGTATTGTCAATAATCTAATCAACCCTGGACCCTCTGTTGGGAGCTACATGTACAGTACATTTGTCTGTTGGGAGCTACATACATTGCTAATCAACCCTGGACCTCTGTTGGGAGCTACATGTACAGTACTTGTCAATACATTGTAATCAACCCTGGACCTCTGTTGGGAGCTACATGTACAGTACTTGTCAATACATTGCTAATCAACCTGGACCTCTGTTGGGAGCTACATGTACAGTACTTGTCAATACATTGCTAATCAACCCTGGACCTCTGTTGGGAGGAGTACTACATGTACTCTGTACTACATGTACAGTACTTGTCAATACATTGCTAATCAACCCTGGACCTCTGTTGGGAGCTACATGTACAGTACTTGTCAATACATTGCTAATCAACCCTGGACCTCTGTTGGGAGCTACATGTACAGTACTTGTCAATACATTTGCTAATCAACCCTGGACCTCTGTTGGGAGCTACATGTACAGTACTTGTCAATGCTAATCAACCCTAGAGATAAAGAAAGTACAAAGACACAGCAGCCATGTTGTGGTACATGTACATGTAATATAAGTTGATGTGGAATGCTTTGTTATTGGGCACCAACATGGCCACCATGATGTCACTTGCAATCAAGAGCTACTTTCTTCATCTGAGCACCTTCTTGGTAGTTACATGTACCTTCTCCAGGATGTTCCTTTTAGGTACTCTTTAATCAAAGAACCTTGGATTGTTACAACCCATCAGGGCTACTATGCAGTAGGACCCTGCTTGCATAGACTGTCCCCAAGAGCCCTTCCCAATTTCTGTGGAAGTTGGCTATTCAGAATACTGAGACCCTCGCCAGCTTCCACATCATTGCCAGGAGGTATTCCTTCATTCAAGGCCCTATTGGGAACAACATTGGTTGCTAATGGAAGTCATTGCTACCCAACACTGGTCAAATGAACTTGTTTTATTACAGACATTTCATCTTTGATTTCCAATACAGAGCAGTGATAGGTCGTCTCCTTCACAGCCGCTTGAGGTTGAGTCACACTACACGGGAAGCACAGCGTGACTTGACCTCAGGCGGCTGCAAAGGAGACTACATAATAGGTTGCTTAACTTAAATTTGCCTAAATGAATTTCTGTCTTGTGGTATGATTTGTAAGCACATAACAAGTCCATGTGGGATATCTGCTGTCATGTCCTTCACATGTTACTGCGAATCTCCATCACTTTGCTGTGGTGCCTTCCAGCTGTTGGCAGACACTTCATAGATGATTAGCTGGTTATCTGCTCCGCCACTTAATACATGCTGAAAACAAGTACAAAGAACTCAATTCCAGGCATAACAGTGAGAAAGTGTTGCTTGAATGTGACTAGCTGGTATGAAACAATCTTATGTACTTGTCCAACAACCATGTGCATAATATGATTACTGTAAAATATATTGATATAAGCTAAATGATAAATAAGAAGGGCTGTCAAATGGTCCCCACAAAAAGTCAAAGAGTCGCAAAATTTTGGTCAAATTTCGTGGGTATCGGTGGAAATCGGTGAAAAAGTGTCTCGGGCTCACAAAAAATTCCTTGTCTCAAAGAGTCTCGCAAAGTCTCGCCTCGACCATTCGATACCCCAATAAGAGTTTGGTGAAAGGTTATCAAAATGAAGTTATGGTGAAAGTCATCTGCAAAGGCGGCAGCAAAGCCCTCGTGCAGTTCAACAACTGTCAATCATATTGATGCTCCATTCTAAGATTGGCCACTAAAAGGCTGTTAAAATTGGAAAGGAACTACTGCCTTACATACACTGTACATACATGTACATACATTGTACATACATACATTGTACATACATACACTGTACATACATACACTGTACATACATACACTGTACATACAATGTAGCGTTAGGGGATGGTGAGCCATTTTGAGAGAAACAAATGAGACATCAACTACTTGCTCATGCTGCATTACAGTATTATTACCTTTGGTTTTGTCCAGTCGATGCACATGACTTTGTCTTGGTGTCCATTCATGGTGTAGAGTGGTGTATACGGGCTGGAAAAGTATGGAAATGAATTAATACATGTGTCTTATTGTATTTGGAGCATGTTTCATGGTACGTTGATGAAATTTATCACCTTCGCGTGTCCCACAACTTGACTGAGGTATCATACGACCCTGATGCTAACTCAAACTCGTTGCTAGGAGACCAGGCTAATGATGAAACCCATCCCTGATGAGACGTCAGTGTTCCTTTGATCACTTGACCATCTGCAAATACACAATGTTACACTTAGATTTATGGAGTGCGCGGTGAATATGGAGTGTGCGGTGAGTATGGAGTGATTATGGAGTGCGCGGTGAGTATGGAGTGCATGGTGATTATGGAGTACATGGTGAGTATGGACTGCACAGTGAGTATGGAGTGCGTGGTGAGTATGGAGTGATTATGGAGTGCGCGGTGAGTATGGAGTGATTATGGAGTGCATGGTGAGTATGGAGTGATTATGGAGTGCATGGTGAGTATGGAGTGAGTGAGTATGGAGTGCATGGTGAGTATGGAGTGATTATGGAGTGCATGGTGAGTATGGAGTGATTATGGAGTGCATGGTGAGTATGGAGTGATTATGGAGTGCATGGTGAGTATGGAGTGATTATGGAGTGCATGGTGAGTATGGAGTGATTATGGAGTGCATGGTGAGTATGGAATGATTATGGAGTGCATGGTGAGTATGGAGTGATTATGGAGTGCATGGTGAGTATGGAGTATGATTATGGAGTGCATGGTGAGTATGGAGTGATTATGGAGTGCATGGTGAGTATGGAGTGATTATGGAGTGCATGGTGAGTATGGAGTGATTATGGAGTGCATGGTGAGTATGGATGGTGATTATGAGTGATTATGGAGTGCATGGTGAGTATGGAATGATTATGGAATGATTATGAAGGTGCATGGTGAGTATGGAGTGATTGGAGTATGGAGTGCATGAGTATGGAGTGCATGGTGAGTATGGAGTATTATGAGTGCATGGTGATATATGATTATGGAGTGCATGGTGAGTATGGAGTGATTATGGAGTGCATGGTGAGTATGGAATGATTATGGAGTGAGTGTATGGTGAGTATGGGAGTATGATTATGGAGAGTGCATGGTGAGTATGTGCATGGTGAGTATGGAGTGCATGGTGAGTATGGAGTGATTATGAGTGCATGGTGAGTATATGAGTGATTATGGAGTGCATGGTGAGTATGGAGTGATTATGGAGTGCATGGTGAGGTGGAATGATTATGGAGTGCATGGTGAGTATGGAGTGATGGTTATGGAGATTATGGTGAGTATGGAGTGATTATGGAGTGCATGGTGAGTATGGAGTGATTATGGAGTGCATGGTGAGTATGGAGTGATTATGGAGTGCATGGTGAGTATGGAGTGCATGGTGAGTATGTGAGTATGAGATTATGGAGTGATGGTGTATGGTATGGAGTGCATGGTGTAGTGATTATGAGAGTGAGTATGGAGTGAGTGGAGTGCATGGTGAGTATGGAGTGATTATGGAGTGCATGGTGAGTATGGAGTGATTATGGAGTGCATGGTGAGTATGGAGTGATTTATGGAGTGCATGGTGAGTATGGAATGATTATGGAGTGCATGGTGAGTATGGAGTGATTATGTGAGTGCATGGTGAGTATGGAGTGATTATGGAGTGCATGGTGAGTATGGAGTGATTATGGAGTGCATGGTGAGTATGGAGTGATTATGGAGTGCATGGTGAGTATGGAGTGATTATGGAGTGCATGGTGAGTATGGAGTGATTATGGAGTGCATGGTGAGTATGGAGTGTATGAGTGCATGGTGAGTATATGATTATGAGTGCATGGTGAGTATGGAGTGATTATGGAGTGCATGGTGAGTATGGAGTGATTATGGAGTGCATGGTGAGTATGGAGTGATTATGGAGTGCATGGTGAGTATGGAATGATTATGGAGTGCATGGTGAGTATGGAGTGATTATGAAGTGCATGGTGAGTATGGAGTGATTATGGAGTGCATGGTGAGTATGGAGTGATTATGGAGTGCATGGTGAGTATGGAGTGCATGGTGAGTATGGTGAGTATGGAATGATTATGGAGTGCATGGTGAGTATGGAGTGATTATGAAGTGCATGGTGAGTATGGAGTGAGTATGGAGTGCATGGGATTATGAGTGCATGGTATGGAATGATTATGGAGTGCATGGTGAGTATGGAATGATTATGGAGTGCATGGTGAGTATGGAGTGATTATGAAGTGCATGGTGAGTATGGATGATGATTATGGTGAGTGAGTGATTATGGAGTGCATGGTGAGTATGGAGTGATTATGAAGTGCATGGTGAGTATGGAATGATTATGAAGTGCATGGTGAGTATGGAGTGATTATGAGTGCATGGTGAGTATGGAGTGATTATGAAGTGCATGGTGAGTATGGAATGATTATGAAGTGCATGGTGAGTATGGATTATGATGGTGAGTATGGAGTGATTATGGTGCAGTATGAGTATGGAGTGATTATGAGTGCATGGTGAGTATGGAGTGATTATGAAGTGCATGGTGAGTATGGAGTGATTATGAAGTGCATGGTGAGTATGGAGTGATTATGAAGTGCATGGTGAGTATGGAGTGATTATGAAGTGCATGGTGAGTATGGAGTGATTATGAAGTGCATGGTGAGTATGGAGTGATTATGAAGTGCATGGTGAGTATGGAGTGATTATGAAGTGCATGGTGAGTATGGAGTGATTATGAAGTGCATGGTGAGTATGGAGTGATTATGAAGTGCATGGTGAGTATGGAGTGATTATGAAGTGCATGGTGAGTATGGAGTGATTATGAAGTGCATGGTGAGTATGGAGTGATTATGAAGTGCATGGTGAGTATGGGAGTGATTATGAAGTGCATGGTGAGTATGGAGTGATTATGAAGTGCATGGTGAGTATGGAGTGATTATGAAGTGCATGGTGAGTATGGAGTGATTATGAAGTGCATGGTGAGTATGGAATGATTATGAAGTGCATGGTGAGTATGGAATGATTATGAAGTGCATGGTGAGTATGGAGTGATTATGAAGTGCATGGTGAGTATGGAGTGATTATGAAGTGCATGGTGAGTATGGGAGTGATTATGAAGTGCATGGTGAGTATGGAGTGATTATGAGTGTATGGAGTGCATGGTGAGTATGGAGTGATTATGGAAGTGCATGGTGAGTATGGAGTGATTATGAAGTGCATGGTGAGTATGGAATGATTATGAAGTGCATGGTGAGTATGGAATGATTATGAGTGCATGGTGAGTATGGATGATTATGGAGTGCATGGTGAGTATGGAATGATTATGAAGTGCATGGTGAGTATGGAGTGATTATGGAGTGCATGGTGAGTATGGAGTGATTATGAAGTGCATGGTGAGTATGGAGTGATTATGGAGTGCATGGTGAGTATGGAGTGATTATGAAGTGCATGGTGAGTATGGAGTGATTATGGAGTGCATGGTGAGTATGGAATGATTATGAAGTGCATGGTGAGTATGGAGTGATTATGAAGTGCATGGTGAGTATGGAGTGATTATGAAGTGCATGGTGAGTATGGAATGATTATGAAGTGCATGGTGAGTATGGAGTGATTATGAAGTGCATGTATGAGTGATTATGGAGTGATTATGGAGTGAAGTGCATGGTGAGTATGGAGTGATTATGAAGTGCATGGTGAGTATGGAATGATTATGAAGTGCATGGTGAGTATGGAGTGATTATGAAGTGCATGGTGAGTATGGGAGTGATTATGAAGTGCATGGTGAGTATGGAATGATTATGAAGTGCATGGTGAGTATGGAGTGATTATGAAGTGCATGGTGAGTATGGAGTGATTATGAAGTGCATGGTGAGTATGGAATGATTATGAAGTGCATGGTGAGTATGGGAGTGATTATGAAGTGCATGGTGAGTATGGAGTGATTATGGAGTGCATGGTGAGTATGAGTGATTATGATGGAGTGCATGGTGAGTATGATGATATGGAAGTGCATGGTGAGTATGGAATGATTATGAAGTGCATGGTGAGTATGGAATGATTATGAAGTGCATGGTGATGTATGGAATGATTATGAAGTGCATGGTGAGTATGGAGTGATTATGAAGTGCATGGTGAGTATGGAGTGATTATGAAGTGCATGGTGAGTATGGAGTGATTATGAGTGCATGGTGAGTATGGATGATTATGAAGTGCATGGTGAGTATGGAGTGATTATGAAGTGCATGGTGAGTATGGAATGATTATGAAGTGCATGGTGAGTATGGAGTGATTATGAAGTGCATGGTGAGTATGGAGTGATTATGAAGTGCATGGTGAGTATGGAGTGATTATGAAGTGCATGGTGAGTATGGAGTGATTATGAAGTGCATGGTGAGTATGGAATGATTATGAAGTGCATGGTGAGTATGGAATGATTATGAAGTGCATGGTGAGTATGGAATGATTATGAAGTGCATGGTGAGTATGGAGTGATTATGAAGTGCATGGTGAGTATGGAGTGATTATGAGTGCATGGTGAGTATGGAATGATTATGGAGTGCATGGTGAGTATGGAATGATTATGAAGTGCATGGTGAGTATGGAATGATTATGGAGTGCATGGTGAGTATGGAGTGATTATGGAGTGCATGGTGAGTATGGAGTGATTATGAAGTGCATGGTGAGTATGGAATGATTATGGAGTGCATGGTGAGTATGGAGTGATTATGAAGTGCATGGTGAGTATGGAGTGATTATGAAGTGCATGGTGAGTATGGAATGATTATGAAGTGCATGGTGAGTATGGAGTGATTATGAAGTGCATGGTGAGTATGGAGTGATTATGAAGTGCATGGTGAGTATGGAGTGATTATGGAGTGCATGGTGAGTATGGAATGATTATGAAGTGCATGGTGAGTATGGAATGATTATGAAGTGCATGGTGAGTATGGAGTGATTATGGAGTGCATGGTGAGTATGGAGTGATTATGAAGTGCACGGTGAGTATGGAGTGATTATGAAGTGCATGGTGAGTATGGAATGATTATGGAGTGCATGGTGAGTATGGAGTGATTATGGAGTGCATGGTGAGTATGGAATGATTATGAAGTGCATGGTGAGTATGGAATGATTATGAGTGCATGGTGAGTATGGAGTGATTATGAAGTGCATGGTGAGTATGGAGTGATTATGAAGTGCATGGTGAGTATTATGTGAGTATGGAGTGCATGGTGAGTAGTGCATGGTGAGTATGGAGTGCATGGTGAGTGAGTATGGAATGATTATGAAGTGCATGGTGAGTATGGAATGATTATGAAGTGCATGGTGAGTATGGAGTGATTATGAAGTGCATGGTGAGTATGGAGTGATTATGAAGTGCATGGTGAGTATGGAGTGATTATGGTGTGTATGGTGAGTATGGAGTGATTATGGAGTGCATGGTGAGTATGGAATGATTATGGAGTGCATGGTGAGTATGGAATGATTATGAAGTGCATGGTGAGTATGGAGTGATTATGAAGTGCATGGTGAGTATGGAATTGATTATGAGTGCATGGTGAGTATGGAGTGATTATGAAGTGCATGGTGAGTATGGAGTGATTATGGAGTGCATGGTGAGTATGGAGTGATTATGGAGTGCATGGTGAGTATGGATGATTATGAAGTGCATGGTGAGTATGGAGTGATTATGAGTGCATGGTGAGTATGATTATGAAGTGCATGGTGAGTATGGAGTGATTATGAGTGCATGGTGAGTATGGATGATTATGGAGTGCATGGTGAGTATGGAGTGATTATGGAGTGCATGGTGAGTATGGATGATTATGAAGTGCATGGTGAGTATGGAGTGATGATTATGAAGTGCATGGTGAGTATGGAATGATTATGAAGTGCATGGTGAGTATGGAGTGATTATGAGTATGGAGTGCATGGTGAGTATGGAGTGATTATGGAGTGCATGGTGAGTATGGAATGATTATGAAGTGCATGGTGAGTATGGAGTGATTATGGAGTGAGCATGGTGAGTATGGAGTATGATTATGGAGTGCATGGTGAGTATGGAGTGATTATGAAGTGCATGGTGAGTATGGAGTGATTATGAGTGCATGGTGAGTATGGAATGATTATGGAGTGCATGGTGAGTATGGAATGATTATGAAGTGCATGGTGAGTATGGTGATTATGGAGTGCATGGTGAGTATGAAGTGCATGGTGAGTATGGAATGATTATGAAGTGCATGGTGAGTATGGAGTGATTATGAAGTGCATGGTGAGTATGGAGTGATTATGAAGTGCATGGTGAGTATGGAGTGATTATGAAGTGCATGGTGAGTATGGAGTGATTATGGAGTGCATGGTGAGTATGGAGTGATTATGGAGTGCATGGTGAGTATGGAGTGATTATGAGTGCATGGTGAGTATGGGTGATTATGGAGTGCATGGTGAGTATGCATGCATGGTGAGTATGGAGTGATGAGTGAGTGCATGGTGAGTATGGAGTGATTATGAAGTGCATGGTGAGTATGGAGTGATTATGGAGTGCATGGTGAGTATGGAGTGATTATGGAGTGCATGGTGAGTATGGAGTGATTATGAAGTGCATGGTGAGTATGGAGTGATTATGGAGTGCATGGTGAGTATGGAGTGATTATGAAGTGCATGGTGAGTATGGATGGATGAGTATGATGGTGGTATGATGAGTGCATGGTGAGTATGGAATGATTATGAAGTGCATGGTGAGTATGGAGTGATTATGGAGTGCATGGTGAGTATGGAGTGATTATGTATGGAGTGCATGGTGAGTATGGAGTGCATGAGTGAGTGCATGGTGAGTATGGAGTGATTATGAAGTGCATGGTGAGTGATTATGAGTGCATGGTATGATTATGAGTGCATGGTGAGTATGGAATGATTATGGAGTGCATGGTGAGTATGGAATGATTATGAAGTGCATGGTGAGTATGGAGTGATTATGGAGTGCATGGTGAGTATGGAGTGATTATGAGTAGTGCATGGTGAGTATGGAGTGATTATGGAGTGCATGGTGAGTATGGAGTGATTATGAAGTGCATGGTGAGTATGGAATGATTATGGAGTGCATGGTGAGTATGATTATGGAATGATTATGGAGTGCATGGTGAGTATGGAATGATTATGAAGTGCATGGTGAGTATGAGTGATTATGGAGTGATTATGGAGTGCATGGTGAGTATGGAGTGATTATGGAGTGCATGGTGAGTATGGAAGTGATTATGAAGTGCATGGTGAGTATGGAGTGATTATGAAGTGCATGGTGAGTATGGAATGATTATGAAGTGCATGGTGAGTATGGAATGATTATGGAGTGCATGGTGAGTATGGAGTGATTATGGAGTGCATGGTGAGTATGGAGTGATTATGGAGTGCATGGTGAGTATGGAGTGATTATGGAGTGCATGGTGAGTATATGATTATGAAGTGTGATTATGAGTGATTATGGAGTGAGTATGGAGTGATTATGGAGTGCATGGTGAGTATGGAATGATTATGGAGTGCATGGTGAGTATGGAGTGATTATGAGTGCATGGTGAGTATGGAGTGATTATGAAGTGCATGGTGAGTATGGAGTGATTATTGAAGTGTGAGTATGGTGATTATATGGAGTGATTATGAAGTGCATGGTGAGTATGGAGTGATTATGAAGTGCATGGTGAGTATGGATGGAGTGATTATGAAGTGCATGGTGAGTATGGAATGATTATGAAGTGCATGGTGAGTATGGAATGATTATGGAGTGCATGGTGAGTATGGAATGATTATGGAAGTGCATGGTGAGTGATGTATGGAGTGCATGATTATGGAGTGCATGGTGAGTATGGAATGATTATGGAGTGCATGGTGAGTATGGAGTGATGAGTGAGTATGGTGAGTATGGTGATTATGGAGTGCATGGTGAGTATGGAATGATTATGAAGTGCATGGTGAGTATGGAATGATTATGGAGTGCATGGTGAGTATGGAATGATTATGAAGTGCATGGTGAGTATGGAATGATTATGAAGTGCATGGTGAGTATGGAATGATTATGGAGTGCATGGGTGCATGGTGAGTATGGAATGATTATGAAGTGCATGGTGAGTATGGTATGGAGTGCATGGTGATGAAGTGCATGGTGAGTATGGAATGATTATGAAGTGCATGGTGAGTATGGAATGATTATGGAGTGCATGGTGAGTATGGAGTGATTATGAAGTGCATGGTGAGTATGGAGTGATTATGGAGTGCATGGTGAGTATGGAATGATTATGAAGTGCATGGTGAGTATGGAGTGATTATGAAGTGCATGGTGAGTATGGAGTGATTATGGAGTGCATGGTGAGTATGGAGTGATTATGAAGTGCATGGTGAGTATGGAGTGATTATGAGTGCATGGTGAGTATGGAGTGATTATGGAGTGCATGGTGAGTATGGAGTGATTATGAAGTGCATGGTGAGTATGGAATGATTATGGAGTGCATGGTGAGTATGGAGTGATTATGGAGTGCATGGTGAGTATGGAGTGATTATGAAGTGCATGGTGAGTATGGAATGATTATGAAGTGCATGGTGAGTATGGAATGATTATGAAGTGCATGGTGAGTATGGAGTGATTATGAAGTGCATGGTGAGTATGGAGTGATTATGAAGTGCATGGTGAGTATGGAGTGATTATGAAGTGCATGGTGAGTATGGAGTGATTATGGAGTGCATGGTGAGTATGGATGATTATGAAGTGCATGGTGAGTATGGAGTGATTATGGAGTGCATGGTGAGTATGGAGTGCAAGTGAGTATGGAGTGATTATGGAGTGCATGGTGAGTATGGAATGATTATGAAGTGCATGGTGAGTATGGAGTGATTATGAAGTGCATGGTGAGTATGGAGTGATTATGAAGTGCATGGTGAGTATGGAATGATTATGAAGTGCATGGTGAGTATGGAGTGATTATGGAGTGCATGGTGAGTATGATTATGAGTGCAGTGATTATGAGTGCATGGTGAGTATGGAGTGATTATGGAGTGCATGGTGAGTATGGAATGATTATGAAGTGCATGGTGAGTATGGAATGATTATGAAGTGCATGGTGAGTATGGAGTGATTATGGAGTGCATGGTGAGTATGGAGTGATTATGGAGTGCATGGTGAGTATGGAGTGATTATGAAGTGCATGGTGAGTATGGAATGATTATGGAGTGCATGGTGAGTATGGAATGATTATGAAGTGCATGGTGAGTATGGAGTGATTATGAAGTGCATGGTGAGTATGGAGTGATTATGAAGTGCATGGTGAGTATGGAGTGATTATGAAGTGCATGGTGAGTATGGAATGATTATGGAGTGCATGGTGAGTATGGAATGATTATGAAGTGCATGGTGAGTATGGAATGATTATGAAGTGCATGGTGAGTATGGAATGATTATGGAGTGCATGGTGAGTATGGAATGATTATGAAGTGCATGGTGAGTATGGAATGATTATGGAGTGCATGGTGAGTATGGAATGATTATGAAGTGCATGGTGAGTATGGAATGATTATGAAGTGCATGGTGAGTATGGAATGATTATGGAGTGCATGGTGAGTATGGAGTGATTATGAAGTGCATGGTGAGTATGGAGTGATTATGAAGTGCATGGTGAGTATGGAATGATTATGGAGTGCATGGTGAGTATGGAATGATTATGAAGTGCATGGTGAGTATGGAATGATTATGAAGTGCATGGTGAGTATGGAGTGATTATGAAGTGCATGGTGAGTATGGAGTGATTATGAAGTGCATGGTGAGTATGGAGTGATTATGAGTATGAAGTGCATGGTGAGTATGGAATGATTATGGAGTGCATGGTGAGTATGGAATGATTATGAAGTGCATGGTGAGTATGGAATGATTATGAAGTGCATGGTGAGTATGGAGTGATTATGGAGTGCATGGTGAGTGCACAGTGATTATGAAGTGCATGGTGAGTATGGAGTGATTATGAAGTGCATGGTGAGTATGGAATGATTATGGAGTGCATGGTGAGTATGGAGTGATTATGGAGTGCATGGTGAGTATGGAATGATTATGAAGTGCATGGTGAGTATGGAATGATTATGAAGTGCATGGTGAGTATGGAGTGATTATGAAGTGCATGGTGAGTATGGAGTGATTATGAAGTGCATGGTGAGTATGGAGTGCACAGTGAGTATGGAGTGCGCGGTGAGTATGGACTGCACAGTGAGTATGGAATGATTATGGAGTGCATGGTGAGTATGGAATGATTATGAAGTGCATGGTGAGTATGGAATGATTATGAAGTGCATGGTGAGTATGTGAGTGATTATGAGTGATTATGGTGAGTATGGAGTGATTATGAAGTGCATGGTGGAGTATGGAATGATTATGGAGTGCATGGTGAGTATGGAGTGATTATGGAGTGCATGGTGAGTATGGAATGATTATGAAGTGCATGGTGAGTATGGAGTGATTATGGAGTACATGGTGAGTATGGAGTGATTATGAAGTGCATGGTGAGTATGGAGTGCATGGTGAGTATGGTGAGTATGGAATGATTATGGAGTGCATGGTGAGTATGGAATGATTATGGAGTGCATGGTGAGTATGGAATGATTATGAAGTGCATGGTGAGTATGGAGTGATTATGGAGTGCATGGTGAGTATGGAATGATTATGAAGTGCATGGTGAGTATGGAGTGCACAGTGAGTATGGAGTGCATGGTGAGTATGGTGAGTATGGAATGATTATGGAGTGCATGGTGAGTATGGAATGATTATGAAGTGCATGGTGAGTATGGAGTGCATGGTGAGTATGGTGAGTATGGAATGATTATGGAGTGCATGGTGAGTATGGAATGATTATGAAGTGCATGGTGAGTATGGAGTGATTATGGAGTGCATGGTGAGTATGGAATGATTATGGAGTGCATGGTGAGTATGGAATGATTATGGAGTGCATGGTGAGTATGGAATGATTATGGAGTGCATGGTGAGTATGGAATGATTATGAAGTGCATGGTGAGTATGGAATGATTATGAAGTGCATGGTGAGTATGGAGTGATTATGAAGTGCATGGTGAGTATGGAGTGATTATGAAGTGCATGGTGAGTATGGAGTGCACAGTGAGTATGGAGTGCGCGGTGAGTATGGACTGCACAGTGAGTATGGAGTGCGCGGTGAGTATGGAGTGATTATGGAGTGCGCGGTGAGTATGGAGTGATTATGGAGTGCATGGTGAGTATGGAGTGATTATGGAGTGCATGGTGAGTATGGAGTGATTATGGAGTGCATGGTGAGTATGGAGTGATTATGGAGTGCATGGTGAGTATGGAGTGATTATGGAGTGCATGGTGAGTATGGAATGATTATGGAGTGCATGGTGAGTATGGAGTGATTATGGAGTACATGGTGAGTATGGACTGCACAGTGAGTATGGACTGCGCGGTGAGTATGGAGTGAGTATGGAGTGCGCGGTGAGTATGGAGTGATTATGGAGTGCATGGTGAGTATGGAGTGATTATGGAGTGCATGGTGAGTATGGAGTGATTATGGAGTGCATGGTGAGTATGGAGTGATTATGGAGTGCATGGTGAGTATGGAGTGATTATGGAGTGCATGGTGAGTATGGAATGATTATGGAGTGCATGGTGAGTATGGAGTGATTATGAAGTGCATGGTGAGTATGGAGTGATTATGGAGTACATGGTGAGTATGGACTGCACAGTGAGTATGGAGTGCGCGGTGAGTATGGAGTGATTATGGAGTGCGCGGTGAGTATGGAGTGCGCGGTGATTATGGTGCGCGGTGAGTATGGAGTGATCATGGGACTGAAAGGATAAATGAACACAATTAATCCCACCTTTCATTCTAGGATCCCATAATCGAATAAACTTGTCAGCACTACCAGACGCCAGACACTTTGACAGAGGGGAGTATGCAATGCAGCAGAATACTTTGGAACCAGTCTGTAAAACAAATAATCAATAATCAATTAAGAAGAAGAATTAAGAATGCCTTGCAGACGCATTTAGGGTGAGTATCTGTCCAATCAAATGAGGTTAAAGGCTAATTTTTGCACTGTATGCCAAGGTAGATGCCGAACGTTGTGTTTGAAAAGGAGAGCACATATTTAAGACTTCCCTGTCAATAAGTGTTTTGTTATATACCAACTGTCAAAGAACAACAAAAAGATGGGTTTCCCGCTTTTCAAGCGCGATTACCAACACCAATCAAGGTTACAAAGCTCAATCAACTTCCGGTTTTGTTATTGCCGGTCCACAACATATTGTTGCCTGCTGAGAGCTGTTGCCGGGGAAACATGAAAACTTGTTCACGTTCACGTGATACCGCTCGCCCAATCAGGGCACGAGAAAAATGAACTTTGACAGTTGGTATATAACAAATACCTCTTATTAACCAAGCACGAGGTCCATAGGGAAGTTATGGACTGAGTTTTTTCGCACAGCCTTATGGCTCAAGCGCATAGCGTGTGGGCCATAAAAGTGGGGGCAAACGAGGATCCATGGACCAAGCCAGCGAGGTTAATAAGATATATATAGCTTTTCCTTACTTTTCTGTTTTCAGCGGGCCGTGCGGGAAGTTACGGCCCGCTAATTGACCAATAAGAGTGTGCGTAGTATTTGTGCTATATAATAAAATATATTATTGGCAACTCAGTGTTACAACTTCACATATACAAACAATTGCATGATAAGTATTGACGTGAATAATGTTATCCACGTACTTCAATCACAAGTCCTGTCAGAAGCTGATTGGCTAGCAATGACAGGTGTATGTATGCAAATACATCAAAGGAGATCACAGTAGTGTCACACTGTGAGAGAGTTCAATACTCTGCTTTGTATTCCTCAACTTGTATTCTTGGTTTGCAATCAATCCCTTGAGAATCAAGAGATAAAGACACGGCGGCCATGTTGGTTGAACAAACAATAGACACTAATGCGCAATCTTTTGTTGAAGTTCAACCAAGATGGCCGCCGTGACGTGTATTGCAAACCAGCAATAGGCGACTTGCACTAAGAGGTCACATGACCCCAACACCCTTAAATCGAACAGCAGTGTAAAATGAACTCCAGAAATGAAAAGAGCAACCCGAAATTAGTAAAATGGCGAAGTTTCAGCGCATAATGTCTGACACAGGAGAAATGACAAAAATAAATAAAATGGATCTTTTCTAAGATTTTGTTTGGAAAATGCATTGGATGGCAAGAGCATGCATTTTCCAAACAAAATCTTAGAAAACGATGAATTTTATTTTTAATGCCATTTCTCCTGTGTCAGACATTATCCGCTGAAACTTTGCCCTTTTACTAATTTCGAGTTGCTCTTTTCATTTCTGGAGTTCATTTTGACACCGCTGTTCGATTTAAGGGTGTTGGGGTCACGTGACCTCTTAGTGCAAGTCGCCTATTCCATGTGATATTCTTACCAAAGTTTGTTTATTCATTCCAGCTATTACATCCCACACACGGATACAGTGATCCCATCCAGCACTACAAACAGTGATTTTGTCCATCCATAGAACCGATGATACAGCTTGGGTGTGGCCAGAGAGAGTCATTAAAGGTGTCTGTACAATTAAGAATACATTCAGTATACTACATGTAGAAATAATCATCTCCCGTAGCCAGCAGGAGTGAGAAAATAATATGTACAAGTATATGTATGTTTGTGCTGACATCTTTATCACTGAGGAAAGTCTTTGTTCAAAGACCAAAATGTCTAACATTTTAACAGGGTTTTTCCAAGTCAGAGACAAACTGACATTATTACTACAGTAGGTAGATATTTGGTATAAGTTACTTGATTCCATTGTGCTTATAACAGCTTCTCTTACCCTTGTAGTTGCTTTTTTATTTGCAATGCTGATTCTGTGTCTCTTTTTTGTTCCTCCGCCATCTTGGTCTGGATCATCTGAAGCTTCTATATCTGGAACTACAATAAAGCATGACTGTTACTGGACGCATCACCTAGAGGTATGACCACCTATAATATAAGCTTCTATATCTGGAACTACAATAAAGCATGTCTGTTACTGTACACAACACCTAGAGGTATGACCACCTATAATATAAGCTTCTATATCTGGAACTACAATAAAGCATGTCTGTTACTGTACACATCACCTAGAGGTATGACCACCTATAATATAAGCTTCTATATCTGGAACTACAATAAAGCATGTCTGTTACTGTACGCAACACCTAGAGGTATGACCACCTATAATATAAGCTTCTATATCTGGAACTACAATAAAGCATGTCTGTTACTGTACACAACACCTAGAGGTATGACCACCTATAATATAAGCTTCTATATCTGGAACTACAATAAAGCATGTCTGTTACTGTACGCAACACCTAGAGGTATGACCACCCTATAATATAAGCTTCTATATCTGGAACTACAATAAAGCATGTCTGTTACTGTACACATCACCTAGAGGTATGACCACCTATAATATAAGCTTCTATATCTGGAACTACAATAAAGCATGCCTGTTACTGGACGCATCACCTAGAGGGCGCATACAAAATGTAACTATTGTACTTGTACAATAAAACTAAGTCAACTAAAGACATACATTACATGTTAGCTAACCTGCAGACCATAGCTTAAGTGTCTTGTCCCACGAACAACTGCAAAACTACAAAAATGAATGTGAAATTAAAGCTTGTTTGTAGACAAAATCAATTTAAAACAATGTCATCATGTTTTTCTTCAAAGAGGCGGCAACACTGTATAATGATTTTTTTTTTAATTTTCCATTCATTCATTCATTTGTTTGTTTATTTACTCATTCAGTTATGCACTGAAAAATAGACTCACTCTTGTATGCGAAGGATCAACTGCTACGCAATCTACACTTTGTGAATGTCCTTTGCAAATGTGAACACACGTGAGAGTGTCAGTCATTGACGACCACTACAATGACAAAACAATACATTAATTGAAATAACATAGTTAGAGTTGAATACCAGAGCATCCAACAGATATTTAACAATTAGTCACCAAAGGCGAGGTGAATATTGGTGAATAATAACCGAGACGAAGTCGAGGTTATTATCACTGCTATTCACTGAGCCTGAGGTGACTAATTGTTTTAGTAGAATTACACAGGTGATTATTTGAAAAATTAAAAATAAATAAGCATTTTAAAGAAAATAATTCTTTATTTCATATTTCCATTTTGTCAAAACGCTGTAGGTAACTATCGAGAAATAGTCCGAAGTTCTCGACCAATCAGCGCGCTTGATTTTCTATAATCACCTGTGTAATTCTACTAAATAGGCTTATTGCCAACATCTGAGGTATTTATCTGACTGATTTCATAGTGATCAAATCCAGCAAAATCAGAAACAGAAATGTGGGACAGCTTAATATGTCATTAACATTTTACTATTTGCATTTTATCCTCAAATTCATCCCACATTTGAACAAAGTTGTGTAGTCCCAAAGACAAACACAGCATTGAATTTTCAAATACTTTGAGAGGCTACAAACGTACCTGGTACTGGGTTAATAATCTGGTTATTAACCCGGCACTAGTTTGAGCCGACAGGATAGTGATTATGACACATCAAAGCATGTATGAAATAATGACTTATATTTACAATGTCAGATGTGTCTCACCTCTGATAATCTAATAGATTGGTCTTGTGATGAACTAAGTATTAAACCTCTCTTTTCATCTACAAGCAAACACATTTGTATTTGAGTATAAGTAAGAGTTTTTATATAGAGTCGTTTTCGTATGAGTGGGAAACCTACGGTACGGAGTTACGGTTACCGTGTGGAATCGAAGACATTGTATTCAACCAATCACAGCGCGCGAAATCATTACTCAACCAATCAGAATGCCTGGATACCACACGATGATGGCACGGTACGGTCACCGCACGGCACGAACCGTACCGTACCTACTTCCCACTCATACGAAAATGACTCTAATGAAGGTTGCACCTAATTAGCAAAGTTTGAACTTGTGTAAAACACTATTAAAAGCAATTTTTAAAATATAGTTCAAGGTTTCTATGAGGCAATACCGGTAGTCAACGAGACTATCCTCATGGAAAACGAGAATGAGTAGTCTAATTATTGTTTTAGCATTTAAACCATCCAGTAGGTCAGTATAGAACATGACAGAAACAAGCAACAGACAATAATTCGTTGAGAAATTCCTCCGAAACATTAGCAAAACGTGATGACGAAGCCGCCATTTTGTTTGTTTACCTCTACTCGGGGTCTATGAGCTGATAGACCACTAGTAGCGAACCAATCAGATTGCAGGATTTGTGATAGACCACTGGATGGTTTATGCTAATATGTATTAGCAGGCATAGTATAAAGGCAAACATTATGTCCCATTGCTTTTTAATTTTCTTTTGTTTAAAGAGATGTTACAGTATGTCTATGTGTGTAGATAGGTTTTTGCTAAAAAAGATAAAAAATACATTATTATTTCTAATGTCTTGATTGTAAAATTACCTTTTGATATCCACTTTACAGCTTTAACAGGGCCTGTGTGCCCAGCGTAAGTTTTGAGACAGTCACCTTCAAGGAGGATAACTACATTGTTATAACTTCATATACACTAAATTGGAGAATCGTTGTCGGGTTCAAAATCATAAAACATTGAAGCTGAGACCGCTAGGATGTATGGGTAAGTGGTAAATCAGCTAAGTTTTATGTAGTCAGAGGAAATTTTTGGTGTTTATTGAAAGAATTGATCTCTAAGCAAAATTATACAGATATTCGGGAAATAAATTACGAATAGGCGAAGTTATTTGACTCATTTACCGCTTTCCCAGGTATCCCTTGCGGTCTCAGCTTCTATATATGTTCTATGATTTTGAACATGACAACGAATTTTTACAGTTTCATTCTTGACAAAGGCATAGGTGTATTTGGGAATGAAAATGCAGATACTGCTATATTCACAAACAATGAAGCATACATGTATTAACTGTGTTAAGAATCCTTTCAGTGTTAAAATATATTCCATGGACAAGTTTTTGGAGATTGATGGTATGCATCCTTCTGCCATGAATGATCAATTTAGCAATTGCTTTTGTGTATAGTATGTGTTGTAGTTTTCCCTAGTCTTTAGACCATGATATAGCTATAGGTGGGTGCTATGTTTATAAATGTTATCATTATACGGTAACGCTAATTGCCAAACCATTTCTGGGTTTTGTCACCCCACAAAGTTTACCCCACACTGCGCTCACCAAGGATCTGCGCTAATGTGAGCACAGTGTAAGCCAGTAACGTTGAAAGTATCTCAGTACGTACCTTGATAATTCCAAATATTCACACTATTGTCATAACTCCCTGAAAGTATACTGAAACACAGAATATATCTCAAACCTATGGTAAATATCTACATGCACACATAAAATAGACCTGCAGGCATGTTAATTATACCAGTCAGAACAGCTTAAGACAGAACTTAGGTATATATCTACATGTACACGTAAAATAGACCTGTAGGCATGTTACTATACCAGTCAGAACACCTCGAAACAGAACTTAGGTATGTACAAGTAGAATAGACCTGTAGGCATGTTACTATACCAGTCAGAATACCTTGAAACAGAACTTAGGTATGTACACGTAGAATAGACCTGTAGGCATGTTACTATACCAGTCAGAACACCTTGAAACAGAACTTAGGTATGTACACGTAAAATAGACCTGTAGGCATGTTACTATACCAGTCAGAACACCTTGAAACAGAACTTAGGTATGTATTACATCTACTACATGTACACATACATGTACTACATGTACACACATAGACCTGTAGGCATGTTATTGTACTATAATTATTACCAGTCAGAACAGCTTGAAACAGAGCTAACCCAGTCATCGTGTACTAATATATTGTCTGGTCTTGGTGCTTCATGTTTTACTATGTATTCTATCTCTACGACACTTTCCTAAAACAAAATAATGGGGGAAAAAATGGAAAATCTAATGACAAAATAGCACTTCAACTTTCCTTCAAATTCTACTAAGGAAACAAAGTAGCGTCATATCGACTGATATGGTACATCTGCCAAATCAATATTTTCCCAGATAAAAATTATGATTTTCTTGATACTACCAGCAATCTACATGTACATGTCACAGACACTCTAAACTACATGTATCTGCAGTACCATTGATATCATATAATAGTCCTGTAATCTTACCGTTGATATTTTGTTATTTTCCATGTGTTTTTGTATATTGTCTTGTAAGTATTCATTGTTAATAAGAAAGTCAAACTGTACTTCATGGTTGATTTCTTCATCAGTTTCTGTATTATCTAGAAGAAAATATTAATTTATGAATAACCAAATACAATACATCTGACAGTGACAGAATTGAATGAATATTGAATGAACAAATGAATAAATACAAGAATAAATGCAGCTGCTACATATGAATGAATGAATAGTGGATGGATGGATGATGCATAGTTGAAGGAAAGAAAAACTGAATGAAAATGGGATTTTTTTTGAAATCATGGGATGTATGTTTTCTTCCCATCGAATAGACTACATACATGTACTTCACGATTATGTTCAGTAACACCAACTATCCAGTGGATAGCACTAGAAACCTTCCATGCAACCAGGGCCAGAGAGGTATTCAAAGAGTGGATAGCACTATACATTTTATAAATCCTTATCCAGTGGATAAGTTGATGCTGTTATGCAATAAATGTATCCACTGAATAAGGATAGATAGTCTTATCCACTCTTTAAATAACTGGGACTATAGACAATGTATATACCTAACCCTGACTAATTAACTGCTAGTATTTATCATTGTCATGGTTACAAAACATCAAGTTGCTGGCATTAATTATCAGGGCCGTACATAACCCTAAATTCAAGGAGGGGGGCAGTACGTATTTAGCAGCAAAAAAATTAGTACAGTTCTCAGTACTTTTTGGTATCTTTTTTTGCCTTGCTAGGGGGGAGGGGGTAACTGCCCCCCTGTGCTGTGTATGGCCCTGATTCTAACATGGTAGCAGTAAATGAATCCATTACACATACCATCATCAATCTGTGATAACAGTCCATTTATGAGCGCATTTAATTCATCTTGACTGGCTTTTGCTTGCAATGAGAATGGTGTGTCTGCAATAGCATACCTAACAAAGTGGTTTGAAATATGTAATCACTAAATCAGTTAAGTTTAATATTTAACAATAATTAGATTACGAGTTTGAGTTTTCTACGAGTCTAGTCAAGGAGGTGCATAGTGCCGAATACTCCTTTTTACAGTTCCTGGCGACATGTGAATAATTGTCCAAGGTGTTAAAAAAGGTCTCTATCATTGCAAGGTCACTGTTGGTCTCGCTTCGATGCAAAGGCATGGCTACCTTTCAAGATGGCACCGGGAACTGTAAAAAGGAGTATTCATTTGACTATTTGACTCATAGACAACAAAGAACGAGTAGTCTAATTGTTTTAGCAGAAACCAACTAGCATACTATCTTCGATTTTATACCAATAAGCTTATTTATTGATTTTTCGCTTTGTTTTTGTTCAAAATGCAGGCTTTTTCGCTACTCACTATCTGCAATAGATAGTGAGTACGTTAGCCAATCAGATTGTAGGAAATGTGATAGTATGCTAGTTGGTTTCTACTAAAATCACTTTATTGTACGAACGAAGTTTTGTCGATTTCCTTAATTTGCATAATGTTTCTGCAATAGCGCGCCTTAGTGCCTCCTTGGCACCAGTAAGTTATACTCCCGGGTATACTGCATCCCATAAGAGAGTTTATAGTCGTATCCACACTAGCAATACTGCTATACCACTGCAGTAATCATGGTAATTACAACAACAACCATAACACGTGGGGGATTGAAATCTTACAATACTATGTGATTTTTACACTTTTTTGACGTATAGTTTCGTCAAAAGAAAAATCTTATCTGAGAAAATATCATTTGCGTGTATTTTCTAGGAATAGTACTCTTGTAAAGGTATACACACCGTTTTTGTTTCGTAAAAAATCGAACTTGAATTTGTCCGTCCGCCATCTTTAAATTTACAACACGCATGTCAGTAACGCGTAACCACAGGAAGCCCAATAAGCACGAGAAAGATACGGTTGTGTTTGGATCAGTTTCATGCAAAATATATAAGCATTCTCGTCCCCGGAGAAGGGTCTGGGGACGAGAATGAATATATAAGCTAATCTATTTGTGAAATGATATATTTGTATGTTTTGGGCCGCTCTCGTGTCCAAAAAGCCGAAATTTCATAGCCTAAAAGCATTCTCTTTTTGACTTTTTAATACTTGAATTTTTCTGAAACTGAATCGCAAGGTGCCTTGGAAAACCGCATATTTTTGACCATGAAACCAACATAGTCCCTTGTTTAATATTTAGTTATTGCTTCAAACAAAATGGATTAAAAATTGTTTATTTTTGTCTGCAATGCAGTTTTCTAATAATGTGGCTGGGTATGTTTGTTTGATATCCTGTGGGTTTCACTATAAGGTATGTAAGAGGTTTTACACTTCATGTACGATCAGATTTGAGGAACGTTCACTGGGTGACACTCAGCTGTCTTGTTTAATTTAAGGCATTCCTTGTGATTGCATGCCGCCAGTATTTGAGACAGAAGAATGTAATTTTAAATGTGATTAAATTATTAATTTCGGATGTTTTGTCTTGCGTCGTTCTTGGAGCAAACGTGTTTTTTATTATAGTTTACTAAATATCCACACTTAGCGTGCTTCCAGTCTTGATATGACGTGAAGCAGACATAACGTCTTCACCACAAAATAACTGCACTTGTTTAGGTGAGTTTAGCTTCGTTCGTTCAACATTGTATACACCAACGCTTATTAAACTTTAAGGCCGTCGTTTTTTGGTCATTGTTTATGAAATATCACAGTAGGAACTATAAGAAAACCATGAATTCTTGCACGCATCGAACGCCTTCTCAATAAAGTCATATTCTGTTTCAATTTATACTGATACACTCAGTCGAACCTCCCGTAAGCGACCACCCAAAATGTCAAAGTTTTGTGGTCGCTAACGAGAGGTGGTCGCTTACGAGAGTTTCCAACTATATAGACTTTTGACTTTGTATTTTTGGAAGCTGGGCCCGGTTGCCGAAAGGTTGGAACTGAACTTTTGGTATTTTGGAAAGCTGGTCGCTTAGGAGAGGTGGTCGCTTAGGAGAGGTGGTCGCAACCATATATTCAAATGTCGACGATGCATTACAAATAATGGCGGTCTAGTGGTGTAAAACTCGACGTAATAGGTCCAGCAGTAAGTGGCCCATGGCTCAGTCCAGCTATATATATTACACCCGCGAGAGTTTGAGAATGCAATGGTTGGTTTTACTTGGTAATATTTACTCAATAAATTGTCATTGTTTTGAAGTAATAATAAATTATTATTATCATTAATACATTTATTATTATTAACATTATTATTATTATTATTATTATTATTATTATTATTATTATTATCATCATTATTATTGTTTTTTTATTATTATAGCAGTACTAGTAAGTACAGTAGTAGTAGTATAGTAATAGTAGTAGTGTAGTCTCAGTTGTACTGAAAACAAATATTTTGACTGATCACCTTCTAAAGACAGGCAAACGTCTTCGACAATCGTGCAACCATAACCTGTGTATGACAGACTCAGGGCAGAGAGGCCAAAAGCCATCCTGTCCAGCGGCACGTCCCGGCCCGTATAGCCCATATATGACAGGGGCGTAGGCAGGGGGGTCCCAGGGTGCCTGCGACCCCCTTCCTCTGGGTCTACTCTTTAAATTTATATGTTTGAGGAGGGGAGGGGGGGGATTTTGTGATGAACGATATGGAGTGTGGCCCTCCCCTCCCCCCTCCCCCCTCCCCCCATGGAAAATCCTGGCTACGCCCCTGTATGAGAGTGCTACCCTCTCCTCCCCTGTAGTTTATACTCTAATTAACATTTTATATATGATACTTCGTCAGGTCTAAAATCAGCGATACCTGCAATGTCAGAGGGTGTTAAGTACTGTATTCATGTCATTAATCCACACTGAATATTTGACGACTTTGGCATGACGGAGCCTTTACGAGGTGTAAAGTAGACATTCTAGTTGTGTCTTAATTTAGTTCGCCGTACATAAATTAATATTGACCAATCAGACGGCATGTTTATTTTAGTAACCTATTCCCACCAAATCAATAGCCACTCAGTGTTATTGGTGAGACAAACCCTTTGATTCTCTAAGTACTCTGTGCAGACTTTTCCATCATGTGGGTGTTTTAATTTGTCAATCTTTCAGTGCATTTTCTTTGCCAACTGAGACTGGGAAGCAAGAAGCTTCGCAAACCACGTGACGAACCTACGGTCGTTCTAAAAATAGAACACACCATAAATGGGCCCGTGTTGCATTGGGTTTATCCGCGAGCCTACTGTTTATACTACATACCACTAGGGTCACTAGTCACTAGTCACTAATAAATCTGGAAAACTGGTCATACAAATTGTATGTATTTCTTTGAGCGACCAAAAAAGTTGACAAATCACACTATGCAGTTTAATAATGAATCGCGAAGGTTCTAGACAGAAAGTCTTCATTCAACGTTATTACAAGGAAAAAGGTTTTAAAGAGGATTTGTTTCTCTTGTAAACAATGCTTGTATCTAATAAAAAGAAGCCTAATGATTCGATGTTTAGTTTTTTTAATCAGAGTCACATTGTCGTTGTTTTGTAAACTGTGGTAAAATTACCTGTTCTATGTTTACTTCAAGCAAAACCAAATCACATAAACTTTTCTAGTTTTTATTGCAGTTGAAATTTGTTCTGCCTTTTTCTCGATTTTTTAATAAACGTAACTCTTCATTTGATTAGTTGATGAAATGAACTCTTCAAATCTATTTTGCGTCTAAGTTTTTTGGAGCGTTGTTTGCAATCCATTGTCATCAATGGGTTTAGTAGGTGAGAAATGACCGCGTCAACTTCACTTCAGTTCAGTTCGAAGCGACTAGAATCAGCGTAAGTTTTACTTGAAGTTCATCGAAGGGGCATCCAAGGTGAAACTTTCCAACTACGTCAGTAAAAGATCCATTTGGATAGGCGTGACTCCCACCCGCTTCAGCGTGACAGCACCGCACAAAATCAAAGCAAATCATAACCTTGGGTTTTGAACTGAGTCATGTGTTTTGTATAGTACAACCATCCTTGACGAGGCATCCTACTGTGGACTAAATTAGCTTGTTGCAAGTGACAGTTGGTTAACTTTTGTGCTTCTCTTGTGGTATTGGTAACCTGTTGAATTCAAAGTGTTTTTGCCAACACCGTAATATGCCTGCTTGAGCAGGAACACTGGGATTTACCGACACATTGCGGAGTTTTGTATAAACGACATGAAGAGAGACTCAATCTTCTCCTGAACGAAAGTGTTGCTCAGATTGGTTAGTTTTCCGTCGGTAATGGCTTCGCGTTTGGAAATACGTGTTTTTGTCATTGTCTTTGCAGCGCTTTGCTGTGCACCGAGCGAACAGAATATTATAAAAACTACGGTACCAGAAGACAGGCCGAGTGGATTCGTTGTGCATCGTTTCGATCCACCGCCTAGCGGAGAAATCTTCAAAGTATACGACTCACGGTACGCGGACTCGCTCGAGCTGCTAAAACTCTTTGATGTTTCAGAGTCAGGCGTTTTAACAACAAAGCAGCCACTAGCGTACAACACCGATGGTAAAAACACTTTTGAAATCACGGTCGTTCGACAAAAACGAAGTGAAACTTCGGGAGGAATTGCTTACACTCTGCAAGTTAAAGTCACCGATATCAACAACTATGTCCCTACTTTTGGATTCAAAACTTACAATGGAACAATCAAGGAGGATTCGACGGCAAATACTAAAGTAAAAGGGATAGTAAACTGTCATGCGGAAGACAAAGACTCTTCTGGTATCAAAGGCTACAAAATTATTGATGGAAACAAAAAGGGCTACTTTAAATTAGAAGGTATCAAAATTGGTTTTGAGATATTTTTAGAAGTGAGAACGACGAATATCCCGATTGTCAAAACTAGTAAAAATGATGAGAGGATAACGTTGATCATCGAGGTAGAAGACAACGGAAGCCCAAGCTTGAAAGGTGCCACTAAAATCGTGATAACGGTCTTGGATACCAATAAACACACACCCAAATTCGAAGAGAAACATTACAAAGTTAATATCAGCGAAGAGTTGCAGATTATGTCTACGGCTGTCAAGGTTCACGCTGTGGACAGTGATGTTGGTCAAGGTGGTAGCCTTTATTATATATTAAAACCACTGTCGGGTTATTTTACAGTGAATCCCGTCAATGGTCATATCGAGGTGATTCGTACACTGGATTACAGTGTTAGAAACGTCTTTGACTTAACGGTTTTCGCTATTGATCGAGGAGTTTCATCCAAGCAGACGTCGGCTAAAGTCACAATTACCATTCAAAAAGACTTGCCGCACTTTCCACCTCCAGTCACACAGAATCCAGGCAAAAACACTCCTCCTGTTTTCAAGGCTGCCGCACTTTCTTTCAATGTCCGCGAGGATTTACCGACAGGTGGATTTGTTACTCTGATACGCGCTAGCGATAGCGACCCTCCCGGACCATACCGACAACTCGTCTACTCTCTATCGGGCGACAATGCGGGTTCGTTCAAACTGGACGGTGAAACTGGCTTGATTACGCTTCAAAGCAAACTAGATTACGAGTCAGGGCTCAGAGTATTCAACATGACCGTCAAGGCTACCGATAAAGGTTCACCGCCATTGTCTGCATCTTCGTCGCTGATCGTAAATGTCGTCGATGTGAACGAGAACTACAACCCACCGATATTCCAACCGGCTGTACTGTCATTAAGCCTGTTGGAAGACATCCCGATAGGGAAGTCAGTGTTGACCGTTTCGGCCACTGACAGCGACCCTGGTGCTGATGGTGAACTTATTTATTCAGCGATCTCTGGCGAAGGGATTGACTATTTAAACGTGGACGAGAATACCGGGTTGGTGACCACGACAGCCTATCTTGATCGTGAAAAGAATCCACACTTCGAGCTGCTTGTCGCTGCGCATGACAGAGGGAACTTTCCGATCAGGTCGAGACTCTACATTGTCATCGACGTTGAAGCCGTTGACGATCAGTTCCCAGAATTCCTCAGGACTTCATACAGTGCTACGGTTCCTGACGGGTCCCCTGAGGATACGTTTGTCACGGTTCTACATGCTGTTGACCTGGATAGTCATGGTCTTATATACACCATCAAGAATCCTGGTGCGAACGACCCATTCCAGATCGAGACAGACACTGGCGTCATTAGAACTCGGCGAATCCTTGATAAAAGTGCTGGCGATAAGGAGTTCAATCAGTTAACTATAGAGGCGCAAAATGGGAAACGCAAATCCCAGGCTTTGGTGAATATCAGGATTACGAAATCAAATAACGTTGTTGTACGGTTTACTACTGCAAGCTCTTACGAAGTTTCTGTAAAAGAAAATATGGGTAAAATTGAGAGTTGCATTTGTCTAGCAGCAAGTGATTATAATGAAGGGGTTATGACATACTCAATCACTACTGGCAGTACCACAACGTTTGCAGTAGGAGAAATGTCAGGTAAGAGATGTACGGTACCAGTACCATAGCAGTAGTACTAGTAACCATAGCAGTAGTACTAGTAACAATAGCAGTAGTACTAGTAACAATAGCAGTAGTACTAGTAACCATAGCAGTAGTACTAGTAACAATAGCAGTAGTACTAGTAACCATAGTACTAGTATAGCAGTAGTACTAGTAACAATAGCAGTAGTACTAGTAACAATAGCAGTAGTACTAGTAACAATAGCAGTAGTACTAGTAACAATAGCAGTAGTACTAGTAACAATAGCAGTAGTACTAGTAACAATAGCAGTAGTACTAGTAACAATAGCAGTAGTACTAGTAGTATACAGTAGTATAGTAACAATAGTACTAGTAACAATAGCAGTAGTACTAGTAACAATAGCAGTAGTACTAGTAACAATAGCAGTAGTACTAGTAACAATAGCAGTAGTACTAGTAACAATAGCAGTAGTACCAGTACCATAGCAGTAGTACTAGTAACAATAGCAGTAGTACTAGTAACAATAGCAGTAGTACTAGTAACAATAGCAGTAGTACTAGTAAATAGCAGTAGTACTAGTAACAATAGCAGTAGTACTAGTAACAATAGCAGTAGTACTAGTAACAATAGCAGTAGTACTAGTAAACATAGCATAGCAGTAGTACTAGTAACAATAGCAGTAGTAGTACTAGTAACATAGCAGTAGTACTAGTAACAATAGCAGTAGTACTAGTAACAATAGCAGTAGTACTAGTAACAATAGCAGTAGTACTAGTAACAATAGCAGTAGTACTAGTACTAGTAACAATAGCAGTAGTACTAGTAACAATAGCAGTAGTACTAGTAACAATAGCAGTAGTACTAGTAACAATAGTACTAGTAACAATAGCAGTAGTACTAGTAACAATAGCAGTAGTACTAGTAACAATAGCAGTAGTACTAGTAACAATAGCAGTAGTACTAGTAACAATAGCAGTAGTACTAGTAACAATAGCAGTAGTACTAGTAACAATAGCAGTAGTACTAGTACAATAGCAGTAGTAATAGCAGTAGTACTAGTAACAATAGCAGTAGTACTAGTAACAATAGCAGTAGTACTAGTAACAATAGCAGTAGTACTAGTAACAATAGCAGTAGTACTAGTAACAATAGCAGTAGTACTAGTAACAATAGCAGTAGTACTAGTAACAATAGTAGTACTAGTAACAATAGCAGTAGTACTAGTAACAA
Source organism: Actinostola sp. cb2023 (assembly GCA_033675265.1). Taxonomy (NCBI): domain Eukaryota; kingdom Metazoa; phylum Cnidaria; class Anthozoa; order Actiniaria; family Actinostolidae; genus Actinostola; species Actinostola sp. cb2023. The sequence continues at coordinate 683,501 of JAUJYZ010001494.1, forward strand.
TAGCAGTAGTACTAGTACAATAGCAGTAGTACTAGTAACAATAGCAGTAGTACTAGTAACATATAGCAGTAGTAGTACTAGTAACTAGTAACAATAGCAGTAGTAGTAACAATAGCAGTAGTACTAGTAACAATAGCAGTAGTACTAGTAACAATAGCAGTAGTACTAGTAACAATAGCAGTATAGCAGTAGTACTAGTAACAATAGCAGTAGTACTAGTAACAATAGCAGTAGTACTAGTAACAATAGTAGTACTAGTAACCATAGCAGTAGTACTAGTAACAATAGCAGTACTAGTAACAATAGCAGTAGTACTAGTAACAATAGCAGTAGTACTAGTAACAATAGCAGTAGTACTAGTAACAATAGCAGTAGTACTAGTAACAATAGCAATAGTAGTACTAGTAACAATAGCAGTAGTACTAGTAACAATAGCAGTAGTACTAGTAACAATAGCAGTAGTACTAGTAACAATAGCAGTAGTACTAGTAACAATAGCAGTAGTAGTAACAATAGTAACAATAGCAGTAGTACTAGTAACAATAGCAGTAGTACTAGTAGTACTACAATAGCAGTAGTACTAGTAACAATAGCAGTAGTACTAGTAACAATAGCAGTAGTAGTACTAGTAACAATAGCAGTAGTAGTACAATAGCAGTAGTACTAGTAACAATAGCAGTAGTACTAGTAACAATAGCAGTAGTACTAGTAACAATAGCAGTAGTACTAGTAACAATATAGCAGTAGTACTAGTAACAATAGCAGTAGTACTAGTAACAATAGCAGTAGTACTAGTAACAGTAGCAAGTAGTACTAGTAACAATAGCAGTAGTACTAGTAACAATAGCAGCTAGTACAATAGCAGTAGTACTAGTAACAATAGCAGTAGTACTAGTAACAATAGCAGTAGTACTAGTAACAATAGCAGTAGTAACAATAGCAGTAGTACTAGTAACAATAGCAGTAGTACTAGTAACAATAGCAGTAGTACTAGTAGTAACAATAGTAGTACTAGTAACACAGTAGTACTAGTAACAATAGTAGTACTAGTAACAATAGCAGTAGTACTAGTAACAATAGCAGTAGTACTAGTAACAATAGCAGTAGTACTAGTAACAATAGCAGTAGTACTAGTAACAATAGTAGTACTAGTAACAATAGCAGTAGTACTAGTAACAATAGCAGTAGTACTAGTAACAATAGCAGTAGTAGTACAATAGCAGTAGTACAATAGCAGTAGTACTAGTAACATAGCAGTAGTACTAGTAACAATAGCAGTAGTACTAGTAACAATAGCAGTAGTACTAGTAACAATAGCAGTAGTACTAGTAACAATAGCAGTAGTACTAGTACAATAGCAGTAACAATAGCAGTAGTAGTAACAATAGTAGTAGTACTAGTACAATAGCAGTAGTACTAGTAACAATAGCAGTAGTACTAGTAACAATAGCAGTAGTACTAGTAACAATAGCAGTAGTACAGTACAATACTAGTACTAGTAACAATAGCAGTAGTACTAGTAACAATAGCAGTAGTACTAGTAACAATAGCAGTAGTAGTAGTAACAATAGCAGTAGTACTAGTAACAATAGCAGTAGTACTAGTAACAATAGCAGTAGTACTAGTAACAATAGCAGTAGTACTAGTAACAATAGCTAGTACTAGTAGTAAATAGCAGTAGTACTAGTAACAATAGCAGTAGTAGTAGTACAATAGCAGTAACTAGTAACAATAGCAGTAGTACTAGTAACAATAGCAGTAGTACTAGTAACAATAGCAGTAGTACTAGTAACAATAGCAGTACTAGTACTAGTAACAATAGCAGTAGTACTAGTAACAATAGCAGTAGTACTAGTAACAATAGCAGTAGTACTAGTAACAATAGCAGTAGTACTAGTAACAATAGCAGTAGTACTAGTAACAATAGCAATAGTACTAGTAGTACTAGTAACAATAGCAGTAGTACTAGTAACAATAGCAGTAGTACTAGTAACAATAGCAGTAGTACTAGTAACAATAGCAGTAGTACTAGTAACAATAGCAGTAGTACTAGTAACAATAGCAGTAGTAACAATAGCAGTAGTACTAGTAACAATAGCAGTAGTACTAGTAACAATAGCAGTAGTACTAGTAACAATAGCAGTAGTACTAGTAACAATAGCAGTAGTACTAGTAGTAACATAGCAGTAGTACTAGTAACAATAGCAGTAGTACTAGTAACAATAGCAGTAGTACAATAGCAGTAGTACTAGTAACAATAGCAGTAGTACTAGTACAATATAGCAGTAGTACTAGTAACAATAGCAGTAGTACTAGTAACAATAGCAGTAGTACTAGTAACAATAGCAGTAGTAGTACTAGTAACAATAGCAGTAGTACTAGTAACAATAGCAGTAGTACTAGTAACAATAGCAGTAGTACAATAGCAGTAGTACTAGTAACAATAGCAGTAGTACTAGTAACAATAGCAGTAGTACTAGTAACAATAGCAGTAGTACTAGTAACAATAGCAGTAGTACTAGTAACAATAGCAGTAGTACTAGTAACAATAGCAGTACTAGTAGTACTAGTAACAATAGCAGTACAGTAGTAACAATAGCAGTAGTACTAGTAACAATAGCAATAACAATAGCAGTAGTACTAGCAGTAGTACTAGTAACAATAGCAGTAGTACTAGTAACAATAGCAGTAGTACTAGTACAATAGCAGTAGTACTAGTAACAATAGCAGTAGTACTAGTAACAATAGCAGTAGTACTAGTAACAATAGCAGTAGTACTAGTAACAATAGCAGTAGTACTAGTACTCAGTAACAATAGCAGTAGTACTAGTAACAATAGCAGTAGTACTAGTAACAGTATAGCAATAGCAGTAGTACTAGTAACAATAGCAGTAGTACTAGTAACAATAGCAGTAGTACTAGTAACAATAGTACTAGTAACAATAGCAGTAGTACTAGTAACAATAGCAGTAGTACTAGTAACAATAGCAGTAGTACTAGTAACAAACAGTAGCAGTAGTAGTAGTACTAGTAAATAGCAGTAGTACTAGTAACAATAGCAGTAGTACTAGTAACAATAGCAGTAGTACTAGTAACAATAGCAGTAGTACTAGTAACAATAGCAGTAGTACTAGTAATAGCAGTAATAGCAATAGCAGCAGTAGTAGTAACAATAGCAGTAGTACTAGTAACAATAGCAGTAGTACTAGTAACAATAGCAGTAGTACTAGTAACAATAGCAGTAGTACTACAATAGCAGTAGTACTAGTAGTAACATAGCAGTAGTACTAGTAACAATAGCAGTAGTACTAGTAACAATAGCAGTAGTACTAGTAACAATAGCAGTAGTACTAGTAACAATAGCAGTAGTACTAGTAACAATAGCAGTAGTACTAGTAACAATAGCAGTAGTACTAGTAACAATAGCAGTAGTACTAGTAACAATAGCAGTAGTACTAGTAACAATAGCAGTAGTACTAGTATAGCAGTAGTACTAGTAGTAGTACTAGTAACAATAGCAGTAGTACTAGTAGTAACAATAGCAGTAGTACTAGTAACAATAGCAGTAGTACAATAGTACTAGTAACACATAGCAGTAGTACTAGTAGTAGTAGTAGTACAATAGTAGTACTAGTAACAATAGCAGTAGTACTAGTAACAATAGCAGTAGTACTAGTAACAATAGCAGTAGTACTAGTAACAATAGCAGCAGTAGTACTAGTAACAATAGCAGTAGTACTAACAATAGCAGTAGTACTAGTAAGCAGTAGTATAGTAGTAGTACTAGTAACAATAGCAGTAGTACTAGTAACCATAGCAGTAGTACTAGTAACCATAGCAGTAGTACTAGTAACAATAGCAGTAGTACTAGTAAACAATAGCAGTAGTACTAGTAACCATAGCTAGTAACTAGTACCATGGCAGTAGTACTAGTAACCATGGCAGTAGTACTAGTAACAATAGTAGTACTAGTAACCATGGCAGTAGTACTAGTAACCATGGCAGTAGTACTAGTAACCATGGCAGTAGTACTAGTAACAGCAGTAGTACTAGTACATAGTAGTACTAGTAACCATAGCAGTAGTACTAGTAGTAACCACAGTATAGCAGCAGTAGTAGTACTAGTAACCATAGCAGTAGTACTAGTAACAATAGCAGTAGTACTAGTAACCATGGCAGTAGTACTAGTAACCATGGCAGTAGTACTAGTAACCATGGCAGTAGTACTAGTAACTAGTAGTACTAGTAAATAGCAGTACTAGTAACAATAGCAGTAGTACTAGTAACCATGGCAGTAGTACTAGTAAAATAGCAGTAGTACTAGTAAACAATAGCAGTAGTACTAGTAACAATAGCAGTAGTACTAGTAACAATAGCAGTAGTACTAGTAACATAGCAGTAGTACTAGTAACAATAGCAGTAGTACTAGTAACAATAGCAGTAGTACTAGTAGCAGTAGTACTAGTAACATAGCAGTAGTACTAGTACATAGCATAACTAATAGCAGTAGTACTAGTAGTACTAGTAAATAGCAGTAGTACTAGTAACAATAGCAGTAGTACTAGTAACAATATAGCAGTAGTAGTACTAGTAACATAGCAGTAGTAGCAGTAGTACTAGTAAATAGCAGTAGTACTAGTAACAATAGCAGTAGTACTAGTACTAGTAACAATAGCAGTAGTACTAGTAACAATAGCAGTAGTACTAGTACAATAGTAAGTACTAGTAACAATAGCAGTAGTACTAGTAACAATAGCAGTAGTACTAGTAACAATAGCAGTAGTACTAGTAACAATAGCAGTAGTACTAGTAACAATAGCAGTAGTACTAGTAACAATAGCAGTAGTACTAGTAACAATAGTACTAGTAACAATAGCAGTAGTACTAGTAACAATAGCAGTAGTACTAGTAACAATAGCAGTAGTAGCAGTACTTATATTATAGAGTGGACGATAAAGACTCTATCAGTTGTTGGCGTTAACACCAATATCACAATACCTTTGTCTCTTAGGTAAATTTTCCATCCTACGATCGTTTGACTATGAAATCGAGTCGGGTTATGACGTCAAAGTCCAAGCAGTCAATAGTGACAAAAAGACTGCCGTGGCTTCTATAAAGATTACAGTTAAAGGTGTCGATGACAGGCCAAGCTTCAAGCAAACGAAGTATGATCTCAGCGTCAAGGAAGACAGCCCATCCGGGACAACACTATTAACAACTGCTAAAACTGGTCTGGAATTCCAAGACCTAGACTCGAACCCAGACCAGTACGAGTGCTCGATGAAGGAAGTGACGTCATGGTATGTGTTGGACCACTTTCGGCTCGTACGCGTAAAGAGTGAATGCTTCTTGGTAACCATGAAAACGCTTAGTTACACAAAGGAGACTCAGTTCCGGTTTAACGTCACTGCAACGAACAAGGATTTCCCCAACATGTATACTTCGTGCTCATTGGTTCTCACAATCAATGATGCCAATATGAACAGCCCTGTGTTTGATCAGGAGAACTACTGGGTGACTATCTCTAGTGATACCTCAGTAGACACCTCTATCCTACAAGTGCACGCCTCAGACGTGGATCGAGATGCCAATGGTCAGGTGTCGTACCAGATTCTGACCAGTAGTGGTAGTGACAATAAAGAGTAAGTCTATTATACTACCCTATAGGTCCTTTCTCTTCTAACTCGTGAGAGATATTATCAACACTCAAAGATAAAATTCGTATCTCCGCGCGCTCATGTAATATCCTCTGTATCTCTAACAGTGTGAAGCGCATTTGAATATATTCATATAGAAACTTGCGCTATATTGAAGAAATATAAAACGAGCGCGCGTGCTATGTGCAGATTTATAGCACGCGGGGACTGATCAGAACACGAGAGAAGTGTTAGCTTCTCAACACTTCTCGAGTGTTCTGATCAGTCTCCAAGTGCTATAAATCTGCACATAGCACAGTGGGCAAGTATTCTATTTCTTTTATAAAAATTATGATTTTAAGGCAAGTTTTCAATTTTGTTCGTTACAAAAAAAAAATATATCTGCGCGCGTGTGCTGTGTGCTCTCATAAAGCACGCGGAATACGCATCCTTTGGCCAATCAGAGCGCGTGTTATATCATAGTTATTTCATAAAAATGACTACATACATGTACATTGTATTTACGTGATTTGACTAATAGTATTTAATTAATAACAATAGCTCGTTAACCATTTTGTCTTGATATATCATTGTCAGAGCAGGCGTACAGTGGTACTAGTGATCTGAAGAGTTTAATTGCTTTGTTTTCCAGTTACTTCATGTTCTTTATCGATCCAACAAGTGGTGTGGTAACCACTGCAAAGACTATGCAAGCGAATCAGCTTGACTCTTTTGTTGTCAAGGCAACGGATAAAGGTAATCACCATGACGACGTAACACACAGTGGCACCCATGTTTGATCAATTGATTGTACAGTAATGCATGCTACATTGTTATCTCTTACTTTCAAAGGATCTCCCTTCA